>JAKSZT010054334.1:10651642-11242479 GCA_026826555.1 Tolypeutes matacus | reverse complement strand
CCCGTAAACGCCTGAGGCAAGGTTTGGCTTGGGTAAACATTACCTCACTGTCTATTTTTTTTCCAAACATTGGGGCCTCCTGCAGCTCACAATTGTGCTGGCATCCTCTGGTTCCCAGGATTCTGATTGATCTCAGCTGTCCTGTTTTGATTCAGTTGCTCCCAGAATAATCAAATGCACATCATCACAGGGCTATGAAGCTGTATAATTATTGAGGAGGTGGGTGCTATTTTTCTTGCTGTATGTGTTTTGACATTCTGGGCATTATTTGATGCATGAAGTAGGCTTTACGTAAATAGTTAAAAAAAAAAAAAAAAAAGCTGATTTGGTTTTATTGTCACTCAGTTTTTATCTCTGTAATACAACAGCAAAGAAAGAATGTCCCAAAACTGCAATGAAAAAAAGATGGTACCCAAAGTTTCGTTCAGTTTGCATAATGTAAACATTAAATAAATTTTGTAAAAAAATATTTTTGTAATTAAGAAATAGTCAAATTTGAATTTATTATAATAATTCCCTTAAATGGCAAATACAAATATCAGCAAAAATAATGATCACAGGAAGTGAAGACTCAGAGCAAAGAAATTAAACATGTAGTTTTGATTTTTGTTAAAAAGAAAAAAGAAAGAAATCCTCAAATATAATTCCAGTGAAGTTAGAATGTGGTACTCTAAGGATAAAAGTACTCCTGAATTGCATCTACATGTGCAAACCCAGGGCATATTTATGAATCATCTTACAAATTAAAGCAAATATATATATTTGCTTTAATCATTATTGGCATATATATGATTTAAAAACTGGGGAAGAAGACAATGTCTTAGATAAGTGTCTCCAACTTCTTTTGAATAATTAGATATAGCCCCCAAAAATGTTCTTCCATTTGCATAATGTTTCCTATCATCAAATGACAGGAAAACCTAAATAGTAGTGACTTAATAAAAATAGAAATGTTTTTCTCTTATGTACACAACATCCAGAAATTCTGCACTCCCTTTTCCTTCTTACATTCTTAGATCTAGAATGCTGTGCCTAGCTGCAAGGCTGAGAAACTTTGTCTTTACTCTGGGTATCCATGTGCCCAAATGCAAATTAGGGGTTCTATTATTTAGGAAAAAGAGGGGATAGATTATGATGGACATACTACATTATGTCACAGTAATTGTGGACAAAAAATACACTACTTGTGACGTTTCCCTTTTTTATTTATTAGTTTATTATTATTTATTTGTAGTATTGTTATTACTATTACCAGGGACACAGGTCCTTGTGCAATAAAGACATAATGGATCCACTACTCAACAGTTTCATGTAAAGAAGAAAACAAATTTAATATTGCATGACAAATTTTGAAACACAATTTTCTTTTTGTCTTTTATTTACTTACACCTAATGTTCCTAAAATCAAACATGTAGTTTCATCATCTTAAGAGACTCAATGTTTTATCAGGATTAAATGCAAATAAAGGCCTCTTTGTCCTGGAAATTTACTTACTTCCTCCATTAACCCATTCATTATTTCATTAATCATTTAATAGCGTCTACCAAATTTAAGACCCACTCTTGGACGTTGAACTATTTGTGATATTACAGATAGTTTATCATCAAATACATTTTCAAGACCAAGGATGTTAACAAAAAGTAACGCTTGTCTTATAGTTTCATTGGATAACTTATTTTGAACAAGCATGAAGGAGGATCAATGTGACTCTTAGGGTCAAGTATTTAAAAGATAAGAAAGTAGGTTTTAAAAAATGGAGAGATTTGGGTAATTTGGAATAATAGGAATTCCGATGCATTTCAGAATATGGCAAACAGAAGGCAGGAAGACTGGATTATAAAAATCCATTATCTACTTGTTTAAACAACTATTATACTTTAATCAGTTTTCCTCTTATAACACCCATTAACTGTACAGAAATATATAAAACAGTATAAAAGATAAAATAAGTATTATTCACCAGTCTGTCACCCAGGGAAAAATAACACTAACTACTCTTAATATTTTGTTGTATATCATCTAGTATTTTACAGACATTTTCGATTATGTGCATGTGTGTCTTCTTTTAATTGGGTGACTATTTTACACATTGTTTTGCATATTACCTTTTCAATTAGCATGAGAAAATACTTAAAATATATCACTAAATTGTCTTGTGAATCATGCCTTTAACGGTTGCTTAATATTTTATCATGTATCCATTCCATAATTGAATCAACTCCGGTATTGGAAAAGTTGTGTCATTGTGCTTAGAACACATGCAATAGAGCAGATAGAGCTACCTTCTAATTCTGACTACATCTTAAAGTAATTTGAGATCAAACATAATCCTCAGTTTCCTCATTTGTGAAGTGGGACTAATATTACTACGTATCTCATGGTGTTACAATAAGGATCAAAAGCCACACCTAATGCATGGTAAGACTCAATACCTAATAACATGTTTAATTGGACCTGAGACAATTTCTCATTTTATGTTATCATAAACTGTTGACCCAGAACACTGTTGGATAAGGTGAAATTTATCATTTTCTCAATCAGACATTTGCTTTCTCTTTCAAGAAGCATTTATTGAGCATCTACTATTTGCTAGGCACTTTTAAATTTTATAATGAGCTTCTTTATTTTGTGCCTCATAAGAACCAGTTATTATAGTTTTGACTAAAATTTTTAACTGCAATTATTATGTTAACTGTTCATGTGTTATTTAAACCACCCAGTAAAGATTCTGTTAAAACACAAGTTTCTGGAAAATGTAATAGTGTTTTGAAATTTGTTTAGTACCTTGAAAATATTCCTTCCACAGAGCTTTCCCAATATTCAAATCCTTATTTTGATCATTCAAATAAAATAAATGTCACTTTCTTACATGTAAGGGCAAAAAGCAGTGTCACTTTCAAAGCTATTTCTGCACAATTCTAATGTTTTGGAGCTTAAACACTATGCAATTTTTCTTTACTTTTCCCTATTATCTGCTTGAAAGCTCTGTCAAGAAAAGGAGTCAACAGCAGTACATTTCTTCTCTGTTATATATTTTACATTAGGAGACAGGTTTTTAAGAAAATCTGCAAAGATCTGGCCAGATCTCATAAGACAAAAGGTTTAACAAAAAATAAAATGGCCTCAGAGTGGATGTACTGGCCGCATCCACAGAGTTTCAAACCAGCATTTGACCCCTCCCCTGCCTCTGGTCCTGCTCCGTTCCCAGGCTTCTCCAGTGGCTCTGAGAGGTGTCTCTGAACGTCAGCTTTCTGAGCATCTTCCTCTACTCCTTTTTCCTTGTCTCTCTCACTTATTCCAATATCTAACTTAGCCTCAGAATTACCAGAGGCAGTTTCTAAAAATACAGCTCCCACCAGAAACATTGAATCAGAAACATATGTGTGAGGGGCTTGAGAATTTTTATTTTTAAAAGCTTTTCTTTGGAAGTGGCTCAAATGGCTGGGCGTCTGTCTCCCATATGGAGAGACCTGGGTTCGATCCCTGGGACCTCCGGTAAAAATAAAAATAAACAATTTTAAAAAATAAATAAATAAGAGCTTTCTAGGTGATCCTGATGCTGCCTAAACATTGTCATTTGGAAACTTTTGGTCTATTTTCAAGGTCTGTGAAACTCTTCCTGACCTGGATTCTCCTTCCCTACACCACATTTGTTGCTATTCCCGGCCCCTTTGTATGCCACATTCCGGCTTAGTAATGAGAAATGGCCTTTATGGAGTGTTTTCCTGAGATAGGCCCTCTACTATATAGAAGTACTGTATCAGTTAATATATTTAATGCATAACATTATACTTGGTGTGTTCAGAACAATGTCTGACACATAGGAAGCACATAATTAATGTTACTGAATTACATATTTAATATATTTAATTCAATATATTAAAGATAGATGATAGGTTTATAAATTAGATGATGATGATGATAGATAGATAGATGATAGATGATAGATAGATAGATAGATAGATAGATAGATAGATAGATAGATGGAACATGGCATGTATTTTTTTAATTAATCCTCACAGCAACCCTGTGAGTTAAGTACACTATTTTCTCCATTTTATAGAGCAGAAAACTGAGGTCAAAAAGTGTACACTGCCTCCTATTCTGGCCACTTGCAGTTCCTTGAATGTGCCATGGTTTTTCTCATGTTTGTGCAAAAGATGAGAAAATTCATGTGCTGCATTCTCCACCCTGAACTCTCTGACAGAAGCCCTGTTATATAATCCCTATTCATGTCCCACCACTGCATTTATTGTAATTGGCTATTTTACACATTGGTCTTACCTAGTAGATTATACATTTCTTGAGTGCAGGGACCATACCTTATTGAGAAATGCATTGCTAGGATGAATATTGAGTCTGATACATGATTAATGATCAGTAACTGTTGGATAATAAATGAAGCGAACTACTCTGAGAGCCACATCTCTCCACCTGGTGGTAATTAGTGGAATCTCAGGAAGAAAAATAGTGCAGGGATAACAACGGAGATTTCAGCTTTAGAGCCAACTCCATTCTTTTGGTAATGGCTTTCTAGAGCACAGTGTTGGGAAGGATTCTGAGATCATAGTGCCAAAGAATTATCACCACAATACTTATGGTCTTGGAAGGGGAACATGGCGGCATGGATGCCATGCAATTGCCATTCTTACATGGTCAGACTTGAAAATCAGTGATAATACTAGACTGAACTTTAACTTACTTCAGATGGACTGACCAAATGGTGCTCATTAGATTTAATGATTGATCTTTATTTTTTTTTAAGATTTATTTACCCCCCCACACACACATTTGCTGTCTATGTCCATTCACTGGGTGATCTTCTGTGTCTGTTTCCTGCCTTCTCTTCTCATCCTTCTCCTCCAGTCTTCACTGGGATTCTCCGATGTGGGAGAGAAGCACTCTGCCACCTGCGCCACCTCAGTTCCTGGTTTGTGGCACATCTCGTCTTGGCTCGCTCTGGTGTCTTTCCCTTGCTGTGTCATCATCTTGCTGTGTGGCTCAGTGGGGCCTGACTTGCCATGCTGGCAGGTGGCTCACCTGCACACCTTCTTTTTTTTTTTTTTTTTACAAAGACACCCTGGGGAGTGAACCTGGGTCCCTCCATATGGCAGAAGGACGCCCAACCACTTGAGCCACATCTGCCTCCTTGATCTTTCTTTAGGCTGTATTTTATGAGGTGGCTGGTTGAATTGGAATCCAAGATTCAGATTGTCAACATTTCTTATATATTTGATGCCACATTCCCAAATGAATTTGATTAAAAAGACACCAAAAACAAGGGGTCAGTTTTCCACAGACCTGAACTTTAAATATCTCCTTGTTTGTTGTTTACTATGTATAAACAAATAATATGGAAAAGGTAAAAGTTAATGTAAAGTACAACTTTGAAAGACATTCACACACATACCCAATGACCCTGTCATTGGCAAAATATAATCATCATCCTACTGCACACTGAATTCCAGTGCTCATTTCATTAAATAAGAATATACTTTAGCTATGTCATTTAGGATCAAAAGTAAGTCTAACCTAATGATACTGAAAAAATAGAAATATCTGCCTCTTTTTAGAATTTAGTTCTTGGCACTTATCTTCATATACAGTGAAATTTAATATTTCCACAGGGGCAAAGGAAAGAAAGTACTATGTTTGATGAAACACTGTGACTTGCAAGGCCTGCATGTGTGTGAATTAGGCAAAGACTTTAGGGACATATCTGGGCTAATATTTCATAAGGATAAAATGTAGAGTTGGGAGGAAAACATAGTACTTAGGATTAAGTGGAATGGCAGGGAAGACAGTACTTACATGTCTTTCTAAAATGGAAATGTGGCCCATATTACCAACATCTTGTTATTAAAAAAATCATAAATGTATGACAATTTTTAACATTTTATTGATATTTTAAAAGCTCATTATTTCATTGATTTTTTTCTTAGTAAAATCAGAATAGACATAATGAGATAGAAAGACAAAAAACATTAAAATGATCCTCATAGCTAAGGATTCTCTAGAACTCAATATAACAGTGAAAAAACTGATCAAATGTTGCATTTCACTAATTAAAGGGGAAATATATAAAGAAATTATTATAAATTGTTTTTATTTTATTCCCTCAGTTAATTTACTAAAGATGACCTAGGAAAAAGAAAGTGTGTGTGTGTTTTCCGCTGCTTTCTTCTAGAATAAGTAACTCTCTGGCAATAAAAATGTTATTGTATATCAGGCCATATTATTTATGCCCAGTATCTTAAACCATTATTTAATAATATAAAATTTGTTTTTCCTACCACATTCCATTGTGTCCTCCAATTGAGACAAGATGTTCAACAGATATGTCATTTTATAACACTTTTTAAAGGTTCTTCCTATTGTGTATCAACAACATTTTTCTTCCTTTTTAATTCTAAACACATCTTCTTAATTTCTACTCACACTTGATTTATAGGAAGATCCATAACATATTTTTTATGTAATTGTAGGGTGGTAGTCAGGGTTTTAGGGATTCCTTCAAGTCTATGATGTAATTGTCAAGGTACAGAACTGTAGCTATCAGTGAACTCTTCATCACACAGGACGTAGTACTGAGAACAAGGGAAGGACTACTGCTGAGGTGCTGTCTGAAATTCTGTCAAGTGAAATTGCTTGGATAAATCACCATTACACTTCACTTATGAGATAACAGATGCCTCAGTATGCTTAATAATTGAACATCATTCTTTATCAATATTGAGCTTTAGGATTGACATGTTTTTTTATTTTAATTTTGTAACACTGAAAATTTTTTAAATATTCTCTCTCCACATATGTCCTGGAGCTAGCTTTGTGTATTTCCATTAAACCATATGTTTTAATTTCCTGGCTGCTAAAACAAATAACAAAAATGAGTTGGCTGAAAAAAAATGGTAATTTATTGACTCACAAGTTTGTCAGTAGGTGAAGTCCAAAATCAAGGTGACAGCAAGATGATGCTTTCTCCCCAAACCTGTGGCATTCTGGAACTGGCTGCAATGGATCCTTGGTCCTTGCTTTTTTGTCACATAACAATGCACAAAGCAGCGTCTTCTCCTTTCTCTTCCATGTTCCATGGACTTCTAGCTTCTCGCTGCTCCCTATGGCTTCCTCCTTCCATGTCCAATTTCCTTTGCTTATAAGGACTTCAGCCATATTGGATTAAGGCTCACCCTCCTTCAGTTTGCACACACCTTAACTAATAGCATCTCTAAAGATCCTATTTTCCAATGAGTTCACATCCACAGGACCAGAGGTTAGGATCTGAACATGCCTTTTGTGGGAGACATGATTTAATTCCCAATACCATATGTTCCTACATATGTTATACAGACAATCACATACATATTTATATAGTATTCACAGACCCCTATCTATAGTATACTTGCACATATATGCTACACGTGTGGTTTATATTATATTGTATATATATTTATAGTTTATATGCTTCTATGTGTGTGTTGCCAGATTTTCTCTAGATTCTTGGCTAAGCTACAAAATATGAATTTTAAGTGCAAACCAGTTTAGTTAGGCCAGTAATTTTTTAAGGAAGGGAGGGAAGGAAAATGGGAGAAAATAACAAATCATGGGTCCCAGGTAGAGAGGAAACAGGCTGAAAGAGAGATAAAGAGGGCTAATTTACAGACTACAATTCCCCATTACAGATTACAAATGCCCAGGTTACTTCCATGCTGATCCAGGCAGGGGGCTCATTTGGCTTTGGCGCTTGCCTTTTAAACCATTAATTATTCCCTTTTCTAATGACTGAGGAGTCCCAGCTGTTTGCTATTGTAATTGGTTACCCCACCCCTCAAACCCCTGGAGGGCCCAATGATAAGGCCCTCTAGAGAATATCTGGGGCTTCTCCTTGATTCCTGAGGAAATCTCATTCTGAATTGGAGTTCTCACAAGGGTCTTCCAGCAGCCATCTTTTGGGGTATTTGTGGCCACGTGGGTTTCCTGCCATGTTCCAGATCTGCCTATTGATTCCTAATCTACTAGCCTGCCTCATGTGTACATATATGTGTATTATAAATTTGGGGGTTTTATAGGTCCTTAGTTCATCACACTCATTTAGTAAATTTTCTTATGATAGAGCATGAATTTCTTTAAGATTAATATTAATAAATGCATTGGCATCTTCTGTATAAATGCTAAGGTATAAAAGAACATGTTCCTTTTCACTGAAATAGAAGGGTACAGTTTATTACATAAGACAATAGCTTTTTCTAAGTAGATCAATTAATTTTCTGTAAATTAATTTTTGTATAATTTTACATATGTTACCTCTGATGCTGTCCCCTGAACACATTTAGAGAAAGGAGTTTGTTTCTTTATTTGATATCTTTATCATGAATATTTTCCTTGCTTTTAGTTTAAATGTGTGGTAGCACTCAAAGTTAATTCAAGGTATCAGGAAAGTATGATTGTGACAAGATTCAGTGATGACAGGCAAATTAATGTAAGATCAGTAGATTGTATATTGATACTTATCATAGGATCCTTGCAAAATGAAGTCATTATTTAATTAGACTTGTATTTATGCTGATAAATTATTCCCAGAATAGACTGTTCTGAGCTTTGATGATGGCTGTTCCATCATCACTTATGAACTTAAAAGGACAATGAATGGGAAACTTAAAAAAAATGATAATCATAAGAGACGCACAGGAAATTGTATGTGTTAAGCTTCTTTTCCTGCACAAGGAATAGAAATATTTTCTCTCTCTAAACCCATCAACTCTCAGAACCTCTTGGCAAATATAAAGAGGTCTGGCTGAGCAATCTGAAAAATTCTCATGAAGATTTTCACATCTGATTTCTTTTTGATGGCAACAACTCATTATCAGGCACTTTTGTTCCACTTGCATGCAACATGGAGTGAAGTTAGCCTGGTTTTGGAGCAATTTCAGTAAGATTTTGGAGCTCATAAATGGTAGGTTAGATTCCTTGCTAACCCATAGTTTTCCAAAACTAGGAGCTAATAATGAAATTTTTCACCTGCACTGTGGCATAGATGACAAATACATATCTGTAGAAATGATTTTTGTTTATGTTAACATATGCATTTACATCTGATTCTTTCTTACCTATCCATTTTAAAAACAATAATGAGAAATTCCTATTCATGAAGATCTTTATTTTTCAATGTTATTTTTTAACTTAATAAACTATAAAAATAAACATGTCTCATCTGTTGAAATTTCTTGTTTAAATTTAGTTTCCTCCTAAAACACTACCCCTGTACTTTGTGTGAATTAATATAGTGCAATGAAAATTCAGGAGGATGCATGTTTTTAAACTAATTCATATTGGTGGGTTTTTTTTAAATCTACTTTATTCCAATCTCATTAGTTCTGTAGAGAAAAACCTTTTTTTGATCAAAATTGCCAGCATTTTGAAGAACACACTACACATTGGAATACTTATTTTATTCCAGATATTGAGGAAATTCAAAGTAGATAAACCACCTTATGTGATTTCCCAGATATAAAATGTTTATTTTTTTTCTTCATTTTACTTAAAAGGTCACAGCAACCTAGTATAGTAAAAGCAAAATACTAATATTTACAATTGATGTTGAAAAATATAAAGGTTATTATTGCAAGAATACTCACCAAAGAGATCTTTTTTTCAAATTAAGAATAATTCAAAAATCATATTTCCACTCTTATTTAAAAATTAAAATGTATCATATCAGTAAAAGCATAAGTCTAATCTTTTTTTAAATTCTTGGTGAGGTTTATGCCAGTTTGAAACCCTTCTGCTCTAGGAATATAATTGCATGTATAGGAGTATTTGACCTTTAAAAAGCAAAACTATAGCATTGCTTCATAAATTGTTTATTTATCACAAATAATTACTCTGATTATTCTAAATATGATTAGTCTTCTAGAAAATACGACATTTGGATTGGTCTTATTTGTTTTTATAGAAGAAATTTTTTTTAGCATTCAGTAACGTTTCCATTTCTTTTCACAAGATAGATACAAAAAAAAAAAAAACAGATTAAGACCCATTGCTTATTCTCAAAGAGACTTTGATTCTATGTCATAGATGATATCTGGGGAGGGGAAAATCAGTATGTGTCACTCATTCTCAGCTCTCCAAGCCATGGCAGTAAAGTGAAGAGTTCACAGCAGTCACTGAAGATATTAGTTCCGGGAGGCTGACTCTAATGAGTCTACTGCTGGTCATTCCGTTCAAGAAAAGAGATTGTTGCTCATTTGTAGAGTTGTGTTTTATTTTCTCAACTTGTGCTTTAAGTTTATAGTTTTGGTGCAGTATCCAGTTCTGCTTTTAAGTGAGTACACTCATTCATTTATTCTCTCATTTAACAAATATTTATCAAACATTTACTATAGATCAAGTTGTGCATTATATACTGGGAATTCAACAGGACACAAGAGAAACATGGTCTGTGTTCAGGCAGAGTTTTTATTTTAGTGGTTCTGTAGTGTAGGTCTAGTTTTGCAATGGGTAAAAGAACTTGTGGGGCTTTCAGTAGAAACATCTGTTAAATACAACTTTTGGCCTGTTTCCAATTTCTTGGAACATGAGTTTGATGTAAAATTTTACTTATCATTTTAAAAAATATTTCCATGGTACAGGTTGCCCTTCTTTCGGTGGCTCAGCTGACCTTTCCTGCTTTGTCTCTCACCTGACCCTTCCACTTTGTACCCTGTACTCCAGTTATTCTTAATCACTTGCATTCTGCATCAAGTTCTGCTGTCTCCGATCCTCAGGTCATCTTCATGGGTTAATTACAATTAACCTGGCATTTGTTTAAATTATTCTGGGCACAAGTGAGCAAACCAAACATGGTCTCAGAATGTAGAGTCCAGTGATAAAGTCAGAAATTAATCAAATAATCATACAAATATACATTTACAACTGTATATACATAGTGACAGTATAAGAATAAGTGGAATTATTCTGTTAAAAATGTTTTCCTCCACCTCATGAAAAATATTTTGTGAAAATATTTCCTGAATATTGTCCACCAATCTTGCAAAAATTAGTTTGACAGTAGCTGTTGGGGATATGGGGTGGATTTTTTCCTTGGAAGTCCCAATCCTACCATAAGAATTTTCACTTCTTAGGTGAAAATTGCCCTTTGGAAAACTAATACATGCCTACATTGTAATCATTCCCAGAAAAGAGTGGAAAAGCAAATACCTATGAATGGATTCGAGCATATTGAGATATTCTAAGAAAAATCAGATTATTTTCAGAAAAAAATTAAGTCATAATTTTACTTTTATAAATCATTTCTTTGAAACTATCATTTCTTATTTCTTTTTAATTATTTCCTGTAACTATTCTTATTTTAAAATTGACATCTTTCCCAACTACTTTCAAGATATAGCACTGAACTGAATTAATTTACAGTTTTATCTGTATTTCCCCTTAAAATGCCTGGCATAATATGATGGTGATTGTATAATTAAAGTCCCAAGGTGCACTAAAAAGCATGCAACAGAAAGCAGACTGAGGTTGAGTTATGAATGCAGTTTCCATTGGGAGGAGCTTCTAATCATTTCATCTTCTTCATTGTGTGATTTAAGTATTTGTTCTGCAGAAAAGATAAAATTTTTTTTTTCTACAAACTGTCCTTGAGCTTATCAGACTTGGTTTAATAAATCTTCTCGAATGATGTAGTGACCTTCCTCTGCAGGCAAGCACTGTGCCATTCCAACCTGAAGACTTGGAATCCTTAGGTGCATGGATCAAAGCGAACATTTTTCTCGATGGTTAGTGCTTCCTCGTCTCCACTAACTTCTGCTTTTTTTGGAACATTTAGTAGCTGAAATAGGTAAACTGGCCTCCTTATTAGCTAAGCACCTCTCCAGCTCACAGTAAGAGGCCCATGTTATAAAGAAAACAATGTTTCAGAACTCTGTGGAGTTCATGAGAACTGGTTCAGGAAACCAATTTAAAATAATAAAAAAGCATCCAGAAACCCAGCATAGGTTTGAAAATATCTTCCCTCTTGGAATTTCATTTGTCTTTCTATGATATTTAGACAGGACTTTGCAGGCTTGTCATTTTTCACAGAAATAGTCATGTGTAAAGAAACAGGGCTTCAGAACTGCTAAGTTAGAAGAAAAGTACCTGAGTTCCGATCCAGTGTGTGGCCACTTACTTTTGGGGGAAATCATCTACCTTTCCTCATCAGTAGACTCAAGGGATGGTCTGGAGAGCTGGTATTCAAACTGTGATCAACAGAGACCCAAAAATCACTGCAGGGAAGGAAGGGTGATCAAGAAGTCTAGTATGGGGTGCTTCAGGGCCCTTCCCCCCATGTGAACCCAAACTGTTCTCATTTATTCCTCCCTTTGAAAATTTTTTTTCTCAGTATCATCTCTAAGCCCTAAGGTTCATTCAATGAATGAATGAACGAATAAATGAATGAATGTTTCTTTTTGGATCTTTTTGCATAGGGTACATTGTATCAAGTCAGATTTATTATGTTCATGGATAAGAGAAGGCAAGAGTGTGCTTTATCGGTTAAAAACAATTGAGTCCTTCTTTTTGGTTAGAGTATTAGAATAAATTGGACTTTCTTCCAAACATTTTATATCATTTGCTAAGCAGCTCCTTTATACTGTTTGTCCCAAGAAAACACAGTGACTTTGTGGGGAAAATCTTTGGCTGCTCTACTGGTAGTGCCTTCACAGCCAAACATTTGACAGGTTCTTACTTATTAAATGTTTAGGGATGTGCTAAAGCCAGAAGTTCTACTCTCTGAGCCAAAAGAAGTAAGGTTTTTATACTCTTCTTAAGCTTTATCACATTAAGTTAAGAAGACATATGATTCAGAATAAACATGAATGTTGAGATGTGTTAATTTTAACAAATCATTCTGTTGTGCAAAGAATAACAAATGATTATTTGTTGGGGATGAGAATTGATTATTTGTTTCACACCAAAGGTATTTGTCATTTGTGAACAGGTAACTGTATTTTGTATCCCCCAATATCCTTTGAAACTGGTGCTTTTAACATCTGAATTTACTTTTCTATATGATTTTATCAATCACTTTTTATGAACTTTGGAAATTATTCAATTCTCTTTCATTCTCTCTGTGTTATATAATATAGGTTCACGTGTCAATGTGAAGTATATTGTTCCTTTACCAACTTGTATTCTAACCAATTATGAAATCATATATATTGAGGGAAAATGCTGTGTCTCTTTAACATATTTTGAATTCATTTGTAATAAGGAAATGCTCAGGCAAAAGAAAAACCAGGTTAATTTTGAAAATTAATTTTGAGATAATCTACTAATAACTTCTGCCAATACATTTATCTATTCTATTCATTTTCCAAACTGCACAATCAATAGGTATAGAGAAATGACCTAATATCCATTTGCTAACCTGCTTCGACCACATTCACTGTATTAAAAAAATTCTGGAGAGCTGAGCTGACCAAGTTTCAAGTTTTATGGGTGGGCATATTTACCATGACTTGCTAAAATAGTTTTTCATTAAAATATTTATTTTCTCATTTATATATATAACATGTTACTTTTAAATCCACCAATTCATTTTGGCCCTGCCTTGATTTTCCTTTCATTGCGTCATGCAATGCACAACAATTTGGAGAGTAAGTGTGCAATTTAGCTAGACCTATTTAAATGTGGCCATATTCTTTCTCATTAATTGTAATTGTAATCCTACACATAATATCAATAAAGACCTACAATTATATAAGAATTAAGAGTATACACGATTTGATGAGACAGATTTTGAACAATTCTCCTTGCATTTATAAAAACAACCTGGAAGTATTGTTGAAGATATTTTAATCATAAAAATTGTAATGATTTTAAGAAAAAATCTAAAAAGAAATGGTAATATGTTGTTTCAATTACAGAGTGACATATGAAATATGGAAGTAATAATTATAAAAATAATGCCAGGTAAATGTGATGTGCAGTGTGCTATATGCTAAATACTTCATACTCGTTCCCTCTCTAATCCTCACAATAATCTCTGAGGAAAGAACTTTTCAAGTAAGGAAACTGAGGCACAGAGAGTTTAAGTAACTTGCCAGAAGTGTTCAATAAATGTTTGCTGGATGAAATTGTAATGACTTATGCTGTCCTCTGGATAGTAAATCAATTACTTTTCCTATATTTCTGTTCCAAGCTGGGTAACACCCCTATTTTAACACGTCCCCCATCTTCTCTCTCAGAAATGACAGCATTTATGTGAGGGAGAGGAGCTCCCAGATTCAAGCAGAGCTGGACAGCTTGAGAGAAGAGCTGTGCCATTCCCCTGGCAGGTTGTCCTAAGCCTGTCTCCCCTTCTTAGATCACTGAACAGTGAGCTCTCCGGTGCTCCGATATGCACTGCTGAACAGCTGCAGAGTCCCACCCCAGAAGACTCTATTTGGGATTAAGCCAAATGATCCTTCGTAAAACCGTTCCGCAAATTGCTTTGAAATTCATTTTGCTGCAAAGTGCTATGTAAATGCAAAGTGATTATCTTTATTATGATAACTAAATTCATGTACCTTTTTAAATTTCTACAGGGCCTATTTTGTAGACATTTTATGGTGATACTCCATCATAAGCACCTTTCCTTAGTATTGCTATCATTCTGAAGCCCTATACCCCAACTGTCCAAGTATGAATCGAATTATATATTAATGAAGAGATACCTGATTACTATATATAGAAGATATAGAAAATGTTGAAATAAAAAAAATAAATATTTATTAAATTCCTTCTATCCTTGCCAAAACTTGCCAAGGCTTTATGCCAAAAGACAAGAGCAACACCTGGCTTCAGGGGCTTACAGTTTTTACTAACATACCAGCACAAGTTCCTTCAATATAATATAGAGTGATAAAGTTAATAATGTATACATCATCATGTAAATGGATTTCAAAGTGATTTTATTTTCATTGACTTATTTAGCAAACATAATTGAGCACCAATTATTTGCCAGGCACTGGGAATACAGTAGTGAGCAAAACAAGAAAGATCCTTGGCTTCATGGAACTTACTGTCTACACATGTAGGTTTCATGGAAGAGTTAGGAGAAACCAAAAAGATAAAGATGTATAACAGGGCATTCCAGAAAGTGGGAAAAGTAAAGGGAAAAGCACAAAGACAGGTAAGTATAGAATATTAGCACAATGATGATTATAGAAGTTCTCTAATTTCTACCCATATTTGCAGATTCCCACATTTCTTTCAATCAAGTATAAGTTAGAATTTCAGGCATATTATCAAAAGAGGAAATATCAAAGTTGATGACTATTTTGTGAAAACACTGAGCTTCATTGTCTTGCTGTTTAATATTAATAATCTCTGTACATTTTGTTGTTGATTTTTATTTTCCTAGACCTCGAGAAATACTGATCCACTTAGCTATGTAAGAAAATCTCTAGCATAATCCATTTATCGAAACAATTAAGACTTATTCAAGATATTTTATAAGTTATATAATTGGAGTTTGTACTTAAGATAGCTAGAGTTTTACCATGGTAACCAAAATTCTATTGACTTACAAAAAAAAAGATGTATTTCTTGCTCAAATGACATCTCCATGTGTTACTTAGTGTCCTCACTCTGGAATCAGAGCTGATGTAGCAGCCTCAATCTAGAACATTGTAGCTATTGGTAGCAAAGGGAAGTGAGAAGGTATGGTGAACCACTGCACTTTTCCTTAAAGCTTCTGCCACAAATGACTCAGCTCTCCTTCTGCTCATCAGTGGAATTGGCTTGTATCCACTTGCAAGAGTCAGCTGTTGAATTTTATGAGTCAGTTGTTAAACTTGGCCATTATTAAAAATTAAATGATGTAAATTTATAATTAATAAATTACATAAAAACAAAGATAATAAATACTTAAAGTTCACCATTTGCTAATTATTTTACTGTACTTAACATCATCTTAGCACTTGAGGTTGTTTACTTCTATTGCATCTCTATGATAGAGATACTCTGTAATGGTGTGCTGTTGCACAGCTCTCTTCTCAACTCCACATTCAGTGAACTCATGTTGGTAGCATGAAATCAGCCATTTCAAGATGATTTAAACCCCCCCAAATCAGCAAATACTATAAATGAGGACTTTTAGTTGTTCATCATTGCCTGCCACACGACTTGCTTACAGTCAATGGCTTCAGAAAGTCATGTGGTCATCCCTGAGATCATGTGGCCAGAGGTTAAGATGGATAAGGGAGGCATAAGGAAAGGAAGGACTCATCAGTGAGGCTATAACTCAATTTTGATTCCCCTGATTTTCCCTTATGTTTTACTTGTCTTCTTTCAAAATCATTCATTTTTTTTTGCTACATTTGTTGAATATCCACTCTATACAAAGCAAATGCAGAAGTCTTTACAACTTATTCTTTTACCTTCTTCATCACTGTTCTATTTGCTAATCTTTCCTTTTTTGCTAAATTCCTAGGTTTTACACACACAGGCACACACACACAGACATTTAACTGGATTAGTGATATAAAGCAAGGAGAATTGTGCCATTAAAACTTTGAGGATCCTGAATTCCATTGACAGATCTTTTGAGTTGCATATGTATTCAGAAAGGAGAAAAGTTTGCACTGTCTTGAAATATGTGAAGGCTTAGCAAATCTTAAAAGTTTAACAAAAGATTTTTGTCTATAATTAATGGTAACCTGAATGGAACTCATAGCTATCAAAGGCACTTTGTACAGTTTGACCCTAAGTTATCTCAATTGAGACTGAGAATATCCTATTCACGCCTGGAAAAAGGAAAAGGCCAATTATAAATTGCTTTGATGGTTGCTAAATGGCTGTGCAGAGCACTAATGAAAAATCACTTTCAGTGGACATTTGGTAGGATCCTGCTATTGTTTCAGATTCAGACAGTTAAATGAAATCAACAATAACACAGTCATCTTGAAAGAGGTAAAAATTGACAAAGGGGAAGTGAAAAATTCACATCTAGCTGTGAACGAAAATAGTTTGAAGCCACAGCCAACTAAGCTACATGCTCCTCTTCCTGTGTCAGCAACCATGGTCAATAACAAGTCAAAGCGAAGAAAGCAGCCTGTGCTTTCTCCAATGTTGGCAACTCCAGTCAATAAAGTATAATTGGAACCTGCCAAGAAGGTAGTGTGTCAAAGGTGTATTTAAGCAGAAACTTAGATGCAGGACTGTTTGTGTAAAAATTGAGCACATAGTCTAATTATAAGTTTAAGAACTTTAAAAAGTTTGAACATTTTAAATCTGCCATGTGAATGATTTACTCAGCTGGAACATGACAAATGCGTCAATAGAGCTCACTCAGAATAGAGGAGGAAGTGTCAACATCACACGGAGAGGCGTGGCTCCTAGTAAGCAATTAGAGGGCATGTTGAGAGATGGACTACATCTCTTCGTTGAGATAAACAAAAAGATTAAAGTATCATTTCAGTTTATCTTTTTAAAAGCTATACTAGAGAAAATAAGCCATTGTTTTATTGTTGTTCAGTCAATAAACAAGAATATTATTACCTTTTGCTTGTTGGGTATTTCATCTCCCAGTCTACTATTTAGTTCAGACTTGCCGGACACTCAAAGAAATGATTATGTGATATCAAAAAGAGCTTGGAGACCAGATGCACAGTCCACTTCACTGTTGATTGTGTAGGTAAGCTGTAGAGTGAAAGTTAAGTGAGTGGTAAAGAGCACAGACACTTTGGTAATCTTAATTATCTCTCGTTGCGATTCAAATCCAGAGGCTTCAATGGAACCACTTTATGCCTTTCTCTGGCAGTCTTACTTTTGAGGCTAGAAAGGACATTATATTTGCATATCAGAGCTCTGCTCTGCCTTGAAAACCAACACATTTCCCTTTTTCGGGAATGTATTTTATAGAGTACGTTTTATAGTTAACAGTCCACAATCAAGGATATAGATTAACTAATGGACTGACTTGTTTAGTAGAATAAAGAAAGTAGTGCCCAATATCACTTTCTTGAATGTAACTTAGCAGTCCATTGGCAAAACTGCATTAATCATCCTAGCATTGCCTTAGAGTGATCTCCTTTTTCCTCATGTCATCTTGCTGTTAGATTGGTTCCTGGTCTATAGTGAATGGTGCTTTGGAGAGGGATTTTTTTTTTTTCCACTAATAGCAAAGATAAATTCACCATGTATTGTTAGTTTAGAAAAGGCCAAACAAATCGTTTGCACATTTCCCCCTCATTGGCATCTTGATTCATTCCAGATAAATAAAGGGGTAATCACTGAGAACCCCAACGTTAGCATCAGTGGATGTTGTTTAACAAGGTCTACTTACTGTGGTGAGAGCACTCCACTCCCACTCTTCCAGCCCCATTTCCATGCCTGAAAATGCAAGGGCTGGACTGGCAAATTGACAAACAGCACTTGGAACATTTGAAACATGTAGATGTTTTTGATTATACCTAATTCTTCTATTTATATTAAAGAACACAAGCATTATGATATAATCACATAAATGTTTTTTCATGCAATTTTTCTTTCAAATTTTTTACCGCATTTTTTCTTGTTGGATTTGTTAATAAAGAAAACCTGAAGTCAGCTTTTAAATGAAAATTCTTCATTGTATTTGTAGTTTGACTTGCAGCATGTCACAATATAAACTATAATAATCAGCAGTCAGGTTTGAGGTTTGAGACAATGTGTGGTGACCTATGGCTCTTTAAATATGAATAGACATTAGAATAATGACTCCTGGAGCCAAACTAGAAGGGAAATTGATTTGGGGTTTAAGGAAGTATGTGAAATGACATTGGAATTTCAGGAAAATGAAGCTGATTTTTATTAAGGTTGATATATATATCATCTAATGTATATAATATATATAGTATTTAAGTAATTATTCCTCTCTGTTTTCAGAAAATTAATTTGTTGAATTATGTCCCAGTTGGCTTACATTTAAATATGTCAAGATTTGCACCTTTGATTAGGAACACGCTGTAAAGCTTCTATTGATAATCCTTGTGGTGAGTTTTGCAATGATCTGCATTAGCTAGCAGCCTCTTTGAAAACCAGAGGCTTCTCTGGTCTTCTTGTCTCATTGTCCAGGCTAATTACTTGTTCAAGTCTTTAATTCTCTCCACTTTAAAGGGTACAGCACAGAGTCACTATGTGGGTCTTTGCAAGGTTGGGAACTTGGCTTTAGTAACATGGTATGGAGGGAAAATAAATCAGGAGACATGGGACTCTTTCTTTAATTGTGCAACTAATTAACCTGGCACATGACAGAAAGAAATCACTTTAGTTACCCAGGACTCAATTTCCTCATCTGGAATTCCTTTGATTTTGTATTTTCTACTATAATCCTATATTCTCAATTCTTGGCCAAAAGAGGAAGCTACTAAAATGAGCCTTAAAAGATTAGGCTGGTTATTATTTTACTCCCATCCCATTTTATCCAGCTTATTTGTGTCTGCCTCTTCTGATGTCATTTTCTCAAGGAAAACTGCATACCCTCTCAAAATAAGCCATTTCTGTAGTGATAATTTATTTCTGTGTCTAAATTTGATCAATTTTTTTCAATAATCGTCAATACTCTCCACTTTAAAAAAAAAAAAAAAGACTTTTACTGCGCTGAGTATTTTGATTTGGAGATGCAAATGATATTGAAACTCTCCCTTTCCTAAGGGTGAAAAGGATATTAATCACCCACTTGTTTATTGGCTCTAGTTAATAGTTGCAGTAAATTAATATAACAAATAGTACCAAATTTCAGTGCTTTAACATTTTACATCATCAAAGTTGGCATGTTAAGTCAGAATCTAATCCATGTCAACTCACATACTCTTTAAAAGCAAAAATATGTTTCTTGGGTATACTCTAATGGTATCAACATTGAAGTAGGTGAAAACATCCAGTTCTATTCTGGATTCTACCATTTACTAGTTGTATGACTTTGGACAAGGTATTTAGGCTTTCTGACTTCAGATTTCAGTGATGAAATGGGAATCTCTAGCAGTAATTTCAAGATTCAGATGTGATCATGCATATTAAAGTGTTTAGACAACTGCAAAGTGCTATATAAAGAGCTATTATTGCTTTTGTTTATTTCAGCAATAGGACTTACTTTTTGGGGGGGCTTGAGGAAGTTTAGCTCTCATGTCTTCCATATTCTGGGAAAAAATTAAACAAAACCTTTACTCTTATTTCTCTCACTAGTCACTATGCTATTTCTCTCCTACAGTTCAGAATCAAAATTTGAAGGAAAAGTCTACAAATATTACCTTACAAGCCTTCAAAATGACCTCCTAAATCCTAGGTCCAATCACCTCCTTTCAAATTCCAAGTCTTTCTCAGAATTTGTCATTCTTAAAGTTCTTCGCTTGGCTCTTATTACACTGAGACTTATGCACTTTAATTATCAGTTCATTCAAATACTCATTCATATAATACTTCAACTAATATTTATGTACCTCTTCCTGTGTCTGGCACAGTTTCAAGGTGCTAGAGATACAGCAAAGAACAAACGGGGCAAATCCCTGCACTCATGGAGCTTACCTTCCAGAGGGGAAGTGACAATAAACACATAGATATTTATAAATATGGCTTGAATAATGTCTTTGTATTCCGCCTATGTGTAATTCTCTGTGGCAGCTGCTGATAACGAAGAAGATTTAGAAACAGCACATAGTTATTGCCTTCAGTCATTCTTTCTGGCTTTTTCCCTATTGCTACTCTTCTTCAAAGGTTTTGTTATCCTTAAAGTCCTCCTAGAATTTTTTTAAAGTAAAAGAATTAATGAAAGAATTTCCATTGCTACATTAAACCTTTATGACCTATCAGCAGGCTTAAGTCCTTCATTTGAGAAGCTAGACTTTTAGCCCATTGGTTCTACTAATACCCTATTCATTACAGGCTCATGATAAATCAGTTTAAAGGGATATTTCTTTTCTCTTATGTCTGCATCTAACATATATTTTAGGGGGAAAATTCATATAATATAGGCTTAAAATAAAGTTTCAGGAAAGAAAGAAGGAAAGGAAGGAAGGGAGGGAGGGAGGAAGGAAGGAAAGAAGGAAGGAGAGAAGGAAGGAGAGAAGGAAGGAGAGAGGGAGGGAGGAAAGAAAGAAGGGAGGGAGGGAAAAAATTACCGCTAATACCATCCTGCAAACAAAACATCCATTTTTATTTTCTGGACACATTTTACATCTTTGTCCAATAACATTTCAAAATAAAGATTTTTCTACTGTCAGACTATTATAACAGCATCGAATTGCTTGCCTCCTATTCCATCCTTCACACTATAACTAGAATTATCTTCTGACCATGCAACTCAATATCATGTCTTACACACACACTCACACACATACTTGCACAACCACCCCCAAAGCCTTCAGTGACCTTGATGCTGTAATTTTCACACAATAATCAGTGAGAATTTGTCCCTTGGGCATAAGCAAAAATGAAATTTGAGGTACAGACCCACTACATTCATCTTCACGTTTTTTGTTTGTGTCGTACTTAAAATATTTATACCTTGACAACTTGAATAATCGCTCTATCATTTTGGCAGCAAATGTGTATATGTAAATTGGATTATTTTTTAATTTCCACAACCATGAGGCTCCAAGTGCTAACATTTTCTTCTGGATTGAGTTATCCTCAAAATTATTATTGGTAACTAAAATCCAGACAAACATCTTATATTCTTTGATAAATAATTAAAATTTTAAAATAGTGTTTTATTGGAAATTATTCCATTAATGAAATGATGTAATTTTCCCCCTCAAGGGGATTATAAATTTTTGGATGAATATTACTTATGATTGGAGTAGTTCTGCATCACCTCTTCTTCTTTTTATTTTTATGGAGTATATGTTAGAAAACATTACTCAAATAAATGAAAAACTCAGATAGGAAGGAATGTGTGTTACAGTGGAAGCCACTCAATTCTTTGAACTTCTTCCAAGCTGTAAGCCAAAAATAACAACTTTCTTCAAAACTTATTTTTAATAATCTAACATCTGACAATTTTATTAGATCCTCTTTCAAGTTTGGTGAAAGCAAAAAAATTAAAATCTATCAGCTTTGCAAAGGACCTGTTACCTAGTCATTAGAATAATTTTCTTTCTCCAATATGGATAATAATATTTTGAGTTGTCCTGGCATCTCCCCATCCCCCATCCACTTTCTGATCCCCATGTACTTACATGTACTGAGAGATGCCCTAAGATCTCCTGTATTCCAGGCAATATCTTCTTTACTTCTGTTGTGTGGAAGCAGTCCTATTTCCCCTTTACAGTCAAGATCAATCACCCCAGCCAGTACAATAATTCCCTTTTTTGCCTTTTGATTCAGAGGCATGAGGAGCCCAAAGTAGCTGGGTAGCCATCTTAACTTC
Source organism: Tolypeutes matacus (assembly GCA_026826555.1). Taxonomy (NCBI): domain Eukaryota; kingdom Metazoa; phylum Chordata; class Mammalia; order Cingulata; family Chlamyphoridae; genus Tolypeutes; species Tolypeutes matacus. Next base: position 11,220,115 of record JAKSZT010054334.1, on the reverse strand, counting down.
CAGTTCAATGGAATCATTGTTGAGTCTCCTGGTGGAAGCAGTCCTCCTTTTGGAATTAAGACCTCTAGACTAGCAGAGCTTAAGGTAGCAGGGACAGGAAGCAAAATGTTTTCTAATGAATCATTAGGGATAATAGTGAGTGGTTGTATTCCTATTTCTATCCCCTGCTTCCTGAACCCATGAATCCTGGCTATGAAAGAAATAACACCAGAGAGCAGATGCTGATTTATAGCATATACAGCTACCTGGAGAGCATTGTCCCAGCTCTGCAAAGTATTGCCTTAACTGAGTCTTCAAAAGGCCATTCCACCATTCCATCAATCCGGTTGCTTCAGGATGATGGGGAACAAGTTAAGACCCCAGTGAATACCCTGGAGCATGTACCTATTTCTTACTTTATTCACTATAAAGTGGGTTTTTTGATCAGCAGCAATGTTATGTGGAATACAATGGTGGTGGATAAGTCATCCTGTAAGTTCATAGATGGTAGTTTTGACAAAAGCATTGTGCACAGGAAAGGTAAGTCCATATCCAGAGTATGTGTCTAGCTCTGTAAGAAGAATACACTGCCCCTTCCATGATAGAAGTGGTTCAATGTAATCAACCCACCACTAGGTATCCGGCTGATCACCTCCTGGAGTGGTGCTATATCCAGTACAGAGTGTTGGTCTCTGCTGCTGGCAAACTGCGCCTGGCAAATTGAGCCCTCAGCAGTGGCTAGAGCCAGGTCAGCCTTGGTAAGTAGAAGTCCATGCTGCTGGGCCCCTCCATCACCTCCAACCCTACCACCATGGCCACTTTGTTCATGAGCTCAGTGGGCAAAGATTGAAGTGACTGGAAAAAGAGGCTGATTGCTATCCACAGAACAGGACAACCTAACCATTAGATTATTAAAATCTTCCTCTACTGAAGTCACTCTGTAGTGAACATTTACATAGGAAACAAGTATCTTCATTTTGTTCACCCATTCAGAAAGGTCTATCTACAAACTTATCCCCCAAAACTCCAATTTTCCAATCATGTTCCTTCCAAGTCTCTGACTATCCAACCAAACCATTAGCCATAGGCCATAATTCAGTGTACAAACGTACCTCCAGTTACTTCTCCTTCCAAGAAAAATGAACGACCAGGTGCACTGCTCAAAGTTCTGCCCTCTGGGAGGATACTGATTCACCCCTGTCCCTTAGGGATGTACCATAAAGGGCTTGTAGTGCTGCAGCTGCCCACTTTGGGGTGGCACGTGTATATCATGCAGAATCAGCTGTAATCCAAGCCCAGGTTTTCTCTTCCTCGGTCAAATGACGGTAGGGAACTCCCCCAAGAGGCCTTCTCTGTGGACTGAGAAAGAGCAGGTAATGTAGCAGGAAAGGAGGCCATGGCCATACAGGCCACTTCCTCTGTGTAACGTACTTGTGCCTTCAGGACCTGCTCGAATGTGATCTCATATAGACCACTTCCATTTGATGACAGAGTGCTGCTGTGCATGTGCAAATTTATGGCTTGGTGGGTCAGATAGTACTTAATTCATAATGAACAACTCAGTTCTTATGGTAACCTGGTGGCCCTTGCCTAAGTGTTCATCTCTACTAGGGCCCGACAGAGAGCCTTAAGGCCAAAAACTTTTTGTCAAAAGAAACGTAGTTACCTGCAGAGGTTTGCAAAACTTTGCTCTAAAATCCTAAGGGTTTGCACTGTGGCCTGCCAAAGGCTGCAAACAGCATCTCTATTTGCCACTGAAACTTCTAGTGCCATTGGATCTGCTGGGAGCCTGGACCTGTCACAGAACCTCCACTTGTTCCTGTCCCCACTCATAATAGCAGTTGTTTGGGTCCCTCAGTATATGAACCAGGATAGCATACCCAAATTAGGAAGGCTTCCAAAATCTAAAGGCCAGGTAAGCATTGTGTCTCTTTTTTGGTTGTAGGAGGGGCCAGATGCAACAGTGTATTCTTTACCTTAGAAGGGATATCACAACATGCCCCACACCACTGGTCACCAAAAAATTTCACTGAGGTAGAAGGCCTCTTAATTTCTGTTGGATTATCTCCCTCTATCTGACATGAAAATGCCTTATGAATAAGCCTAGAGTAGTTGCTACTTCTTATTCACTAGGTCCGAATAGTACAATGTCATCAATATAATGGATTAGTATGAAGTCATGGGAAAGGGAAAGGCAATCAAGATCCCTGCAGACTACATTATGACATAAGGCTAGAGAGCTGATATACCCCTTAAATAAGACAGTGAAGGTGTATTGCTGGCCTTGCCAGCTGAAAGCCAACTGTTTCTGGTGGTCTTTACTAACAGGTATTGTTTTAGTTTGCTAAAAGCTGCTGGGAGCAATATAACAGAAATGGGTTGGCTTTTACGATGTTAAAAGCTTACAGTTCTGAGGCCATGAAAGTCTCCATCATCAGGAGATCCTTTCTCCCCAAGCTGCCACTGTGGGTGATCAGGCAGCATCGGCTCATCTCTCCCTTTTCCTCCAGGCCTCGTTGCTTTCAGCTTATGACTAAAGTGGTTTCCTTTCAGCTTCTGTGTTCCTCTCTATCTCTGCAGGTTTTTTTTTTCTGTATTTTCAGCTTTTTCTTACTCCATTTATAAAGGACTCCAGTAAGAGGATTAAGACCCACCTTGACTTACACAATCTGAAAAAAGGCCCTTAACTGAAGTAATTTAATCAAAAGTTTCCACTCACATTACATCCCACTTACATGTGCAGGAATGGATTAGCCCGAAAGAAATGATTTTCTGGGGTCCACAAAAGCTTCTCAATACTTTCCACAGGTATTGAGAAAAAACATATTTTTCAGATCAATAGCAGCATTCAGGTGCCAGGGGATGTGTAGATTTGCTCAAGCAATTATACCACATCAGCAGCAATTGGAGTTACCACTTGGTTAAGTTTATGATAATCCACTGTCATCCTCAAAGATCCATCTGTTTTCTGCACAGGCTAAATAGGAAAGCTGAATGGGGATGTGGTGGGAATCACCATCCCTGCATTCTTCAAGTCCTTGATGGAGGCATTAATCTCCTCAATACCTTCAGGAATGCAGTATTGCTTTTGGTTTTCTATTTTCCTAGGTAGTGGCAGTTCTAGTGGCTTCCACTGGGCCTTTCCTACCATAATAGCCCTCACTTCACAAATCAGAGAACCAATGTGGGAATTCTGCCCATTTCTGAGTATGTCTCTCCCAATTATGCTTTCCAGAACAGGAGAAATAATCACAGAATGGGTTCAGGGATCTTCTGGAACCACTGTGAGACAGACCTGACCTAAAATTCCATTGATCATCTGATCTCCATAATCCTTATTCTGACTGGTGGACCACAATAACATTTTGGGTCTCTTGATTTTGATATTATTTCAGATCCAGTTTCTCATAATTCCCCAAATGTCTTACCATTTTCTTTTCCCTAATGTGCAGCCACCTTCCTAAAAGGCCATATGTCTTTTTGGGGAGGATGGGGAAGAAAATTAACATTGTAAATTTTTAGCAGTGGAGCCAGGTCCTTCTCCAAGGAGACCTGGCCTTCCCTTCATTCAGGAAATTCTGGGTCTGTAAATTGTCTCAAGTCTGGGAATTAAATGGAGAGACTGTGACTATCTGTTCTTGTGATTCAAGTTTAACTTCTGTTCACTTGACCTAGAACACATCTGCTTATATATATCAAGTAAGAATTTGGTATAATGTCCATCTCCTTCACTTCTAGCTACCCCATGATCAACTAACCAATTAGGTCTCTGCGAATCAGATTATTCTGATGACTGTTTTGACTTTGTTGTCCATTACAGTAGTCATGTCCACCTTGTCTTTGGTGATTAAGTGTTGCCTCTTGGTTTTTTAACTCTACAGAACTCTGTTAAGGTATCAAGTAAACAGTCATCCGCAGCCTTGCCGCTTATAAAGATTTGACTACCAGTATCCAATGGTCGTATTTTGCATATCTATATTTCCAATTCATACCATGAAATAGCAGTGCCATTGTGATCCTGGAAATAGAATCATAAGTGGCTTTGAATATAATAAGATTAGAGAATCAATTCCAAAAACCCTAGAATCAACTCAGAAATCTCATCTTTGAGATTTTATTTCTCAAGAACCACTCTCAATACCAAAATCTGTAATCATCAAGGTTCTCCAAAGGAGCAGAACTAACAGGATATATGTGTGTGTATATTATATATATGTAATTATATGTAATATATAGGTAAATGTTAAGAAATTATTGCAGGAATTGGCTCACTCAACCATGGGGTTTGGTAAGTTCCAATTTCATAGGGCAGGCCATAAGTTGAAAATTGATGAAGGTTTCAGTGAATTCCCCAAGAGAAGCTGGATGGCTGAAATAAGAGATAAAAATTCTTCTTTCTGACTGCTGAAATCATCAATTCTCCCTTTAAGGCCTTCAGCTGATTGGGTTAGATTTCTCGCATTGCTGAAAGCAATATCCTTTGTTGATTGTAGATCTAATCAGCCTTGGATGCAATCAACTGAATAATAATTTAAATCCATGAAATACCCTAACAGTAACAATCAGGCCAGTGTATGCTTGACCAAACTGATCAACATAACCTAAGCAAGTTGATTCATGAACTTAACCATCACACCACGGTTTCTCCAGTATAGGTCTGCATGATACTGACAGCTAAGTTTCCATACCTGTTACACACCTTTTCATGTCCAAAGCCTGGAAGTTCAGTTGACATTGCTGTTGTAGTTATTACATAGGTCTGATAGATTTCAGAAGAAATAAAGAAAACTCTATAGGTTTTAGTCCTCTCAATTCATTTTTCCTGTAGCACAATAAACAGATAGCATTTGAATCATTTAAAATGTCTTCAAAGCCTGCAAAAACAAACCCAATTTGAAGGTCAAATAATCTATGCATATTATAAGAGAAAATGTGTTTTCTCCTAGTCAAACACATTATGCTAACATGACTCTCCTGATGAAATCTGGAAGAGAAAAGTTTAAAAAGTGAATGCCAATGAAAAGTTAGACAACTTTTTTAAATTCTTTTGAGAAGACCTTGAAAAGATTAATTTACTTGTCCTTCCTCAGTGCAAAAAGTACATTTAATATTTCTCTACTTTTGATAAAAATTAGCATCAACTGGCCAAGGGCAATAAAAATGGTGACCATTAGTGTTTGTAAATTGCATAGTATTTAAGCTATTTTCTATGAACAAAGTAGGGTGCCTCTGGATGCTGAATTAAATCTTGCAAATCAAGCAGTTTAATTCAATGTCTAAAATGTACATTTTATAATATGCAGCAGGCTGAGTTAGCATAGAACTGTACATGTGTGGTTGGAGGACAATTCTTTAAGCATTAACACTCCCATGGAAATATACAATAAGCTAATGAATTTGTAAAAATATATTTTATGCCATATAAACTAAGTAATATTTGTACTTAACCACGGAAAACTCCTTAGGAACAATCATAAATCATTTTTTTTAGTTATCCACAGGACCTAGGACATTGTGGGAGAATTATCTTTAGTGCTCAGTAAAATGGTCCTTAATAATTTCATTACAGCTTTAATCTAAAACTTAATCAGTGGTTTTATATAATCCTTTTTAAGTACAGGAATAAATGGTGGATGGTGTTACTGGAATTTGTACCATGAATTGAAATAGCATGTTTAATGGGATTTTTCCATTGAAAATGGTACCATCGGGGATGTAACCCTAGCAAGGACTCAGAAGCTGCTATAAAAAAAATGAATGTGTCATATCTTAACCATCCACAAATTATATTAAATTTTTAAAAATATATATATATAAACCCAACAATTCAGTAATCAATTCCATGAAGTTATATTTATTGATATAACTATATGATATGAAATACAACATTTTTATTTAACTTCTTTTTTAATCCATTCCTTTTTACTAAAACATATCAGAAGGGACAGGTACAACAGGGTCATGGAAGTTCAGAGGGCTTCTTTAGGGAAAAAATTGTAGGAATATTGTAGGATATGTCTGGAAAAATTTAGTTCTCTTTACATTTTATCAGTCTTTTTATATAATTACTATAAAGTCATCTTGCTTATTTCTATATCAAAGATACCATAATTTATATATGCAATTAGTTTCATCCTTCAAAGTAAATCCTTTGTGATACTGAAGAATTATTCAAGTGGTCCTGCATTATTTGGGAGGACAATCTTTTAAACTGCTTTGACATAAGGAAATGAGAAACATTATTTCTCTATCACCCTTCTATAAATTCTCATCATGAATTATTTTGCTGAATTTTGCTTTTGTTGGCATATTGTCCCTTCCCTCACCCATGTCCATAACTCTTGAGAATATCTAAAATACTGGAAAAATATGATATGCATAGATGCTTATCAAGTTGTCCTTAGAAAATGTCTGCTTAAGATAAATATAACAGAAATATTAAATGAGCAAATAGTCCAAGAAAGATTAATTCCCCATGTTTCCAATATCTCATTTTGAGTTTCGTTCTTGTTCTCCTAGAATGTACAGTAGTTGGAGTTTCTTGTGTTTGGCGCCCCACTGGCCTACCTTATGTGAAATTGGTCCTTCTCCAGCTTTTTGTTTCTTTCCAGCTTTTCAAACCCCCAAGCAATTCCTATGGCTATGGGTCTTGCTCCCTAGATAACTTGGAAATCCACCATTCATTTTCAATCTAGCATCTCGAACAGTGAGAGCACATGGGGAATACTCACAGAATGTCTCTTGAATGAATTTCCGAATGAATTCATTCAAGGCATTCCATTCCATTAATATTGGAAGAAAGGGAGAAAAAACTTTTTTCTTGATGTCATGCTATCTTTTTTCCTTCTCAAAGACCATCATTATAACTTTCTTTGTCCTTTTATTTCTTGAGGAGGAGAGTTATTTCTGGCCCTGCTTGGATGATCTCTTCCCAATCAAATATTAGATTACCCATGGAAATTTCCAGGTAATGTTCCCTTCCTTGCTAATGACAGTCCATAGCTCAGTTGTCAGCCCACTGAACTGCCAAATTATTGCTGTATAATCTCCCCTAAACTGGTATTTCTACCATTCCTTTCTCCTTTGCTTAGGACTTCTTCAGAAAAGATCTGTGCTGGTACTTTATGAGGCAAAGTGGAAGAATGGGGGTTCCCCTGGAAGCATACTCATGCTTTGAGCCAGGAAGATTCTTATCCAGGAATCATCAGGAATTAGAATCACTAGTATGAATCTATAAACATGTTAACAAGTTTATGGTAAATGAACTGGATAATATAATGTAACTGACAGGAAGACACATGGGTGTACATGAAAAACTGCCAAGAGGTAGGTAGGTAGGTAGGTAGGTAGACAGACTGATGTGTTAGATAGATGGATGGATAGAGTGAAGATAGGTAGGTAGATAGATAGAGAGATAGATAGACAATGTTAAGCAAATTCCTCATTTGGAATTTTTTTTGTGCCAAAAATTGTATTGGCCAGACTTTTACCAAAACAGCACTATATAGTGCTTGTCTATGCTCCTTTGTGTATTGGCTATATTTTAATATTATTCACCTCCCACCATATGCCAGCTACTTACACTATGCAGTTAGAGTTCCACATGTGCCTGAGAGAGTGATTGATTTGATTTTACATTCTTGAAAATGCCACATCTCCTTATTTTAAAAGCAGATTGTATGTGTTCCAAAGCAGATACATTATAAATATGTTAGTACCACTGTACAGAGGCTAGAAATTCATAGCTTTTACCACAGTAGATTCTCACTTCAATGAATTGTGTTTAAAGTCACCACTAAAATGTTCCTTCTAAATGAAGTAATATTTAAGCTATAATTTCTAACTGAGGAAGACCTATTCCCTGATGCAACACTGAGGGATTTTGTTTTACATCTGTGTTCATGTTTTGAAAAACTACATTTGAGTAAAGGTCGGACTGTCAGGCAGACTGCCCAAATAAAAAGGAATATCACCAAGACCTTATAATGGTACAGCAAGATTGAATTAAAATAATGGTGTGTTCTGTTGAGAAACACATTTGAAATCACTCCGAAATAGGTATTTAAGTAGCAGAAAGCACTATTTCATTCTAATGGATGAAAAATATCCATTCCTGTATGTATATGTATATAATTTAAGTGCTATTTGGAAATATTCTAGTCTATCAAATGAATAATAACATATATTTACTAAAATCTATGGCAGTTTCATTTACGTTTTAATGAATGAAATTAAATATAGACACTGGATCTAAGTAATATTGAGTTAGTGATAATCTGAAGAGCACTAATATAGGGTTGACAAAAAATGATATAGACCTTAACTCACCTTTTTATAGAGGCAAATCTTTACTTTCTGTCCTGGTTTTGTTCTAAAGTGCTCAACAGTACTGATATTACTTAAACTTAGTTTTGGAAATTCTGCAGTTACAGTTATTAGGTACACAAGTTCTCTCCATTCCTTTTCTCTTGGACCCAGTATGTTCAGTCATCATTTCATGGCTCATAAATGGCTAATGCTTTTGTGGTGAGGTTTCTAGTTAATAAGTAAATTACTTTTTCATAAAAAGGCTGAATTTTTCTCATTGTGGTGCTCTAAACATTTGTCATCATGTAGGGAAAGTTTCTCTTTCAGGGTTTGATATGTTCTCTCTAAATGGCACAAGATGGAAAGAAGACAGCTTTAGAATGGACATATTTTTAATCAATATTAAGACTGAATGGAAAGTCCCAGAGGTTTTCTGGTTTTGTGCCTAAGTATTCATCTCCACCAAGCCATCATCAAGCAACAGTTGAAATAATCACATGACTTCTCAAGAGGAAATGTTAAAATGACATTCAGGTTATATACATAAAGCTAATTTTGATATCATCTAATTAAGGGTTCATATTGTTTCAGTAGATTTTTTGGCAGAACCACATGGCTAAATATAGTCTATGGGTAGTGATAAAGAATAGTGTCTCTAGTTCTGCAATTCTTTTATTACAATATGGTAGTGGGAATTTGTCAAAGTTACTTCTATGTCACTTTTAAAATATCTTCATTTGAGGTACAGGTTATATGCCATAAAGTTCACCCATTTAAAGTGTGCAGTTCAGTGATTTATAGCAGGATTTCTTAACCAGGAGTCAACAGACCCCAAAGGGATCCATGGAAAGATTTCAGGGGGTCCATGAACTTGAACTGAAAATTCAAAAAAAACATTATTTTTGTGGGGACATGTTTGTGCGGGTGTGATGTATTTATTAAATAATACATAATATAGTGTGGACTTAGTATGATTTTTTATTTTGATGTAACGTGTTCTGAGTACAGTGGATAACTGCCTGCAAAAAGAAGGCTGGTGAGGATGGTAGAGATGGTTTCATGACACCGTGGGAAATCTTGAATTTCTAAATGTTTCCCAAAAATGACTGTTTGAACAGATGTTGAACCAAGTTAGGTTATCACGTATTGAAATTATGGGAATGTTGTAAAACATAATTTTGAATAATCCTAAAATTAAAGACATGCCAATGTTGAGTATCATAAAACTATCTGCCACTACAGTCTAAGAAGGGGTCCGTGGTTTTCACCAGACTGGCAAAGGAGTCCATGGAATAAAACAGGTTAAGAACCCCTGATTTATAGCATTGGGCAACCATCACCATAATCTAATTGTATAACATTTTCATCACCCTAAAAGGAAATCTTGTATGTATTAGCAGTCACTCTCTATCACCTAAACTCCACCCCTGCTTTCCTCCATATCCTGCCCCAGCCCTGTCAATCACAAATCTAATTTCTATCTCTATGAAGTTGCCTATTCTGGACTTTTTATATAAATGGAATCATACAATAGATGGTCTTTTGTCATTGGCTTCTTTCACTTGGCATACTCTCCTCAAATTTCATCCATATTGCAGCATACTCTTTATTGCATTCTGTTTTATTGCTGAATATTTCTAGCATTCTATTTGTGGGATATACCACATTTTGTTTATCCAATCATCAGTTGATAGAAATTTGAGTTTTTTACACTTTTTGAGTATTATGAATGATGCTGCTATGAATATTCATTTATACATTTTTGCTTGGGCATATATTTTCATTTCTTTTGGGAATATACCTAGGAGTGTAATTGCTGGGTCATATGGTTACTCTATGTTTAAATTTTCAGGAACTACCAGACTGTTTTCCAAAGTGTTTGCACCATTTTACATCTCCATTAGCAATGTGTGAGGTTTCCAATTTCTTGACATTCTCTCCAACTCTTGTTATTGTCTGTCTTTTTATTATAGCCACCCTAATGAGTGTGAAGTTGTATTTCAGTGTGATTCTGATTTGCATCACCCTAATGACTAATGATGTTAGGCATCTTTTCAGATGTTTATTAGTTATTCTTATCTTCTTAGTAGAAACCTCCATTCAAATCCTTTGCCATTTCTAAACTGGGTTATTTATGTTTGTATTATTAAATTGTAAGATTTCTTTTTTTTTTTTTTTTTAAGATTTTATTTATTTATTCATTTATCCCCCCCTTGCTGCTTGTGCTCGCTGGGTCAGCTAACCACGCCATGCGGGCAGGCCTGCCTTCACCAGGAGGCCCCGGGAACCGAAGCCGGGGCCTCCCATATGGTAAACAGGAGCCCCACCGATTGAGCCACAGCCGCTTCCCAAGATTTCTTTATATATTCTGTATTCAAGTACCTTTTCTTCTAGTCCGTGGGTTATCTTTTCATTCTTCCAATGGTGTCTTTTGAAGCACAAAAGCTTTTAATTTTGCTAAGTCCAACTTTTCAATCTTCTCTTTATCGCTTGTTTTGCTGCCTAGTCTAAGAAACTTACCTGATCCAATATCATGAAGATTAATTCCTGTTTTTCTTTCTAAGAATTATATAGTTTTTGCTCTTATATTTAAGCTGATGATCCATTTTCGGTTAATATTTGTGTATTGTAGCAGTTTGGCAGTTTGATGAAGTTAATGAATTCCAAAAATAGATATTGGATTTTGTTTGTAAACTGATCTGTTCATCTGGGCATGATTAAGTTATAACTGGGGCTTTGATTGGGCCATGTCAGTAGGGTGTTGAGCCCCACCCCTTGGTGCATGGGGAGTCAAAGATAAAAGGCATGGCAAAGGACAGAGTTGTAGTAGTTCTGATGTTGGAGTCTTGAGCTGGATCCTGGGGAAGTAAGAGAGCTTTGTTGTGAGGAAGGAGAGATGGCCCGGGGAAAAGACATGAGTCGTTCACCTGAGAGTCTATAGCTGGCCTTGTGGAGAGAGACAAAGCCTAGAAAGTCTCATAGTCTACAGCTGACCTTGTGGAGGAAACAGCGGAGTTGAACCCGGAGAGAAATGGGGTCCCGGGAATAGAGGAGCCCAGGAAGCCTGAACCCTGGCAAACGTCGGCAGCTGTCTTGCTCCAACACGTGGCAATGGACTTTGGTGAGGGAAGAAACTTACGCTTTATGGCCTGGTAACTGTGGACTAGTACCCCAAATACTCTTTATAAAAAAGCCCAACAGATTTCTGATATTTTGCATCAGCATCCCTTTGGCTGACTAATACATGTATGGTGTAAGGTGGGCATACAAATTTATATTTTTGCATGTGGCAATCCAATTGTCCCATCAACATTTGTTTAAAAAGAGTAGCCTTTCCCCCATTAAATTTTCTTGAGCCTTTTTCTGAAGACAATTTATCACAAATTTTAGAATTTATTTTTGGACTTTCACTTTTTTAATTGATCTGCTTGTCTATCCTTATGCCAATACTACACAGACTTGATTATTGTAGCTTTGTTCTAAGTTTGGAAAGCAGCAAGAGTTAGTCTACTCCATTTCCTTTAAGAAGGAAAAATTTGGCTCAGAAATAATCAGTTTAGGAAATGTATTAGTCAGCCAAAGGGGTGCTAATATGAAATACCAAAACTGGGTTGGTCTTTATAAAGGGTATTTATTTGGGGTAGAAGTCCACAGATACCAGGCCATAAAGCGTTAAGTTTCTTCTCTCACCAATGTTCATTGCCACGTGTTGGAGCAAGACAGCTGCCAGCATTTGCCAGGGTTCAGGCTTCTGGGTTCCTCTCTTCCCGGGGCTGTATTTCTCTCCGGGCTTAGCTCCTGTTTCCTCCACAAGGTCAGCTGTAGACAATCAGGCAAATGGATTGCTTCTCTTCTCCTGGGGCCTTCTTTCCACCATCAAAACTGTTTCTCAAAAGACTGCTTCAACTGTCCTTTGCCTTGCCTTTTATATTCAATTCCCCACCCACCAAGGGGTGGGGCTCAACGCCCTAATCCTAACCTAACCATGCCCAGATTAACAGATCAGTTTACAAGCATGATTCAATTATATTTTTGGAATTTATAATTACATCAAACTGCCACAGGAAACATATAATCATATGTAAAAACTTCAATTATTATAAAATCCAAAACAAAATCTGCTAAGTAAAATAGTTTCCAGTTAAATAAGTAGAATTTATGCATTTACCATGTCCAAGACACTGTACTAGATTCTAACTATGGTATAGGGACCTCTATTCTCAAAAAGAAAGTAATATATTGAAAGAGAGAGACATGTACATAAAAAATAAGAGTAGACTATTATAAATACTATATTAGAGAGGAAATACATTTTGATGGAAGCACAGAGGAGGATGTACTAACAGAAGGAATTATGGAAGCCTTCGTGAAGAAAGTGGACTTTGAATTGAAACTTTTACAGAGAGGTGTGAAAGGGCAGAACATCCCGGGCAAAGTAAACTCAGAAGAGAAATAAAGGCATAACATAAGGTGTTTTCTTACATTAGAGTTAAACATCTGGTAGAAACCACTTGCATTATCAATTTCTTTCCTAACAAAATTTAAATTGCATTAATATTCAAGTGTAATTTTTTTTTTACCCTCAAGATTAAATGATTTAAAATTTATGAGCAGCCCTTGTGTGTTACGGCAATCTATAATGTTAGGTGTAATCATGATGTCTATATATCCAGCAAAAATATCTTTCTTGCATGTAAAGAAACTCATGTATAGTTACTTTTTGGTGATCTCCATTTATATATGGCACTGGCATCTTAGACACTGGCATGTTCAAATTGAAAACCTTATCTCCTCTTCTTCCATAGTTCTCCTTCCCACTTCCCCATTTCCCATCTTAATGAATGGCCCTATTAAGTTACTTCAGCAGGAAACTTGACCTTCCCCTTGACTCTTTCTCTCTCTGGACTCCATGTAGAATTATCATTCTTTCTGTTCATTCTATCTCTTAACTCCTTCTGAGGTCCCAGTTTAATCAATCCCCAGTGCCACTAAACATATTCAGACTATCATTTTCTCTTACCTAAGTTATTGCAATAGTCTCCTAATAGGTTTCCCTGTTCTTCTCCTTACCATGTTGCAGTTGGCACAATCTATTCAAAATGCACATTCCCCTGCATAAAACCCTTGACTAGTTCTCCATCTAGGATTTATCTTAGGATAAATCTAAACCTTTGTACATGCCTACGAGGCTTTGCACGATGGGCCTGTGTTCACTTCTCCATCTTTATCACCTGCCATTCTTCCCCCTCACTCTATTCTTTGCTCATACTGAACTTTCTTCAAGTCCTTTCCACCCCATCCTTATCTTACAGGTATCTGCTACATCACTTCCTACAGCATCCTTCCCTGTCTACTCCCACCTCTCCATTCTGAGCTAGGTGTCCTTGCATGAGTTCCCTTTGCAACACAGTTCCCCAAGACAAATATTTTCCCCCTGAAATGATCTGGAAATAAACATATTCAGAGCAATCCCCACACTGGAGTAGGGTCTCGTACAGAGCATTTGCTCAATAAATGTTGCATGAATGAAAGTTGCATGAAGAAACAAATGTGAGTTCTCATGAATTTACTACCACAAGCCTATTCACAGGTTACTGATTGTTCAAGAATTCTAACAAAAATTCCTTGGCAGGAGAACTACTTTGAATGTAATTTAATCATTCTGGAGGACTTCAGATGACACGTCAGAATCTGGTGATATATTAAGATCACAAAGAGAAACATCACATCATTTAATCAGACTCAATTACGAAGTTTGGGAGATGGCACTGACTCTTCCTCAAATACATATTTTGAATTTATTCTAGTTAAATAATTTGCTGTCGTTAACTTGTTTGTCTTTTGAGATAAGAAGACATATACTTTTATTTGATTGTTTTGGGTATATGATTTCCAGAGAAACAAGCACTACTCAGTGTATTCCATTTTGTGCTTATATAGATTTACAACTTTCACATGTTTTCTTGCTTATTTAATATTTTAAGAGACAGTCTTATTTTACATCAGCTACTATAAGGAATTGCTAATGTGAGCAGCAATGCATGAATATTGACCCAGATACATAAATCTGAAGTGTATTAGAGACCTGAAATAAATTGCTATTACATGGTTAAGGATATACTGTGCCTCAAATCTTATTTATAAAACACAAGCCTTACTTGCTATAACATCCTGACATACATCACTAGCCAGGTAGATAAGCCTTTGTTTTATCTCCCAATACAGGTTTATAAAGAGCTTTTCTTGAATTCCTTGCCATGTTTCCAGCTACCTTGCTTTAACCTTTAAACAAACAAAACAAATAAACAAAAAACATGATTCCAGAGTAACAAAGACCTCAGTGAATTTTTATGTTACTTCATTTATTTTTCACTTGTTTTACAAGGAACCTTGGTTAGAAGTTGCATTATTTCCCTCAAACTAATAAACTATACTATCAACTACAACATGATGATTTGTAAGACATTAATTACATACAAGAGCATTAGAGGAAGCTAACAGGAGCACTAAACTCAAGCTGGAAGAAGTACGTATTAAAATCTTATTGGTTTACTTCACAAATTTTTGTCTATCTTTCTAAGAACCAATGGTAATATTCTCCCTGCTCCCAATTTTGTGACATCTTGACAAAGGTTTATTAGTGGTGTTGGACAACATGTAAAAGTTAAACAAGGGTACAAATAAGCACAAAAAAGAATAACTGTTGTCTTCACCAACTTAATCTTTTACCTAAGTTTATTTCCCAATCTACTTTGAATATCAAGGAAGCTTCAGCTACATTTTTCCAAAATAAACAAAACTCCAATCACCACCTATAAATAAACCTTACCAATTTGATATCTCAAAATGTATGGTATTCTTTTTATTGTTGCTAAATGAACACTGTTCTTTACTAGGCTATTTTTTTCCTAAGAGCCCACAAAATTTACAAATTTGTGGCACTATATATTTGGATATTATTATATTCTAAATTTTTAAAGTGTGATTTCTTAGAACTCCTTTCTTTTTTAAAGCAATTTTATTGAGATATATTCATATGCCATACAATCCATCCGAAGTGTACATTTATGGGTTTTGGTAAAATCACAGAGTTGTGTGCTTAGCACCACAATCAGTATTAGAGCAGTTTCATTACTCCAAAAAGAACCCCACCCCACCCCTTAGCAGTTACATTTCAATCCCTATCCACTAATCTAATTCCATCTCTATTAATTTATTTATATTTATAACATATAAATGGAGTCAAATAATATGCAGTACTTTGTGTCTGGTTTCTGTCATTTATGATAATTCTCTTTTTTTTAACAATTGATGAAAAAAATATTAATATATTACCATTCACCCTAGTCCATAGTTTGCTTTAGGAGCATTTTTAGCTCAGATACCATCCTTATTATTAACATCTTGTAATATTAATGTACGCTTGCTCTGATTCACTGAAAAACATTCTTGTATTTGTACTATTAAATATACTCATCATCTGCAACAGGATTCACTATACTATACAGTCCCATGTTTCATCCTTTAGCTTTTCTGCTAGTGACATACACAAACCTAAACTTTCCCTTCAACCACAATCATAACCCCATATTGGTGCTGCTAATTACATTCACTTTAAGTGCTATCGTCACCTCTATCCAATTCCAAGCATTTACAGTCAACCTTATTACCAATTCTTCACACATTAAGCCACTGCTCCCCATTCTCTATCCTCATTCAATCTTCTGGTGTCCAATCCTCTAGCTATTAACTCCATGACTCTGTTGACAGACACCTGGGTTGTTTCCATCTTTTGGCAATTGTGAATAGTGCCACTATGAACATCAGTGTACAAATGTAGAAGTCATTTCTTTATTGTGCTTTTGCCAAATATACAAACTGTTTTAGTTTTCTAAGGTTGCCAATGTAAAACACCAGAAATGGGATGGCTCTTAAAAAATGAATTTATTAGGGCAAAAGCTTACAGTTCTGAGGCTGTGAAAATGTCTGAATAAAGGCATCATCAGAGATGCTGTCTCACCAAGATTGGCCCCTGGCAGATCCTGAACTCCTGCCACATGTCAAGGCAAAATGGTAGTTCTCTGTCTGGGTCTCTGCCTTCTTCTCCAGACCACTTTCTCTCTGAGCTCAGCTGTAGGCAATCAGGCACATGGCTGGTCTCTCCCTTCTCCTTGCTTTGAGTTACTCTGCTGATTCCAGCCCCCAGCCTCTCTCTCAGCCTCTTGGGGTTTCTCTTGGCCCCTCTCTCAGCTGATCCTGGAGTCCTCTTTCACATGGCAGAATAAGATTGGCAGCTCTCTTTCTCTCTGTGTTTCTACCTTCAGTTACCTGTTTATATAAGCCTCCAACAAGAGAGCAGAGACCCAATGTGGGGCATGCCTCAATCAAAGGTCCTAAAGTGATCTAATCAAGTGTTCTAATCAAAAGTTCCCTAATACATTCAAAGGACCCCACACCCACAGGAATTAATTAGTTCAAAGAATATGATCTTCTCTAGGATTCATAAAACTTCAAACTCTCACATAGACTTCCTACTATTTCAAAGTTGTTTGCTTTTTTAAATGTTGCATATTTTCCAGAGACCAAATGATGAAAGATTTTGGATCTGATGCTCAATAGTACCTTTTGAAGCTAGAATAAGGTACAAATGTTATCCAGAGGAAACCTGCCATAAAATTAAAAATAGATAATATATCTATTAGAAAAGGCAAAATAAAATAAAAAAATAGTTATAATGTTGGGAAAGCTGCAGAAAGAAAACTGGGATTCTCACACATTGCTGGTGGAAATTTAAAAGTCTATAGCCACTCTGGAAAATAGTTTGGCAATATCTTTCAAAACTAAAGATGCCATATGACCCACTTACCATATGACCCAGCAATGGCACTCTTGGGCATTTATCCCATAGAAATGAAAATTTATGTTCATGCCAAAACCTGTACATAAATGTTCATAGGAGATTTGTTAATAATAACAAAGTACTAGAAACAATCCAAATATCGTCCAGTAGGTTAATTATTGAACATTCTCAATGACTTGTTCATTCAAGCAACAGAATACTACTCAAGAATAAAAGAGAATGTATTGATACATGCAACAATTTAGATGGACCTGAAGGGCATTATGCTTTGTAAAAAATAAATAAATAAATAAATAGATAGATAGATAGATAGATAAATAAATAAATAAAAGTCAATCTCAGAGGTTTACACATACTATATGATTGATTTATATAACATTCTTGAAATGGCAAAATTATAGAGATGGAAAGTAGATTAAATAATATTTGCCAGAGGACAGGAACAGGACTTGGAATGGAGGTAGCACAAGGGAGTTCTTCTGTGGCAAAGGAACTATTCTGTATGTTGATGCTGGTAGTGAATTCATGAATCTAAACATGGGACAAAATTGTAGAGAACTATACTCATGCATATACATATGCAAATGAATGCAGCTTCAAAAATGGTGAAAATGAATAAGAAATACGCTAGTTGGCAGTATTGTACCTATGTCAATTTCCTTGTTTTGATATTGTACAACAGCTATTTGAGAGGTCGCCATTGAGGGAAGCTGGGTGAACGGTATACTGGACTCTACTATTTTTGCAACTTTCTGTGAATCTATAATTATTTCAAAGTAAAACGTATTTTTAAAGTAGCTAGAGCACAAATATAAAATACTATTAAACA
This sequence comes from Tolypeutes matacus, assembly GCA_026826555.1. Taxonomy (NCBI): domain Eukaryota; kingdom Metazoa; phylum Chordata; class Mammalia; order Cingulata; family Chlamyphoridae; genus Tolypeutes; species Tolypeutes matacus. Next base: position 11,202,140 of record JAKSZT010054334.1, on the reverse strand, counting down.
TCTAAAAGTAGAAACATCCCTTCACACAATTGGTTTCAAGAGAATCTTCTTTACAGAAGCTTACTTCTAAAAGTCTTCAATTTGAAGTGATATTTTTTCTTTCAATTCAAGCATGCACTTGGGTCAATTTTTTTAAAAAGCGATCTGTGAACATAAAAGCTTCAACTATGATCATCCATTCTCCATTTTCTTCTTTTTCAAATGCGCTTTATTTGACTCAGAAAGCCACCTTTAACTTGAGCAACATTGTTCTTTCAGATTATTAAGGCTATTCCATTTTCTTTGTTAGTTTTATTGTTGGAAAGTAAGTTTTAAAATTAAATGGGTACTAAACCATTCTCTTAACATGTTCATAAAGAAAGGCTGTTTTCAATTTCCTTCACTTATTTGATTTAGTATGCTTAAATCACTAACTTTCTATTGTTGATCATGTTAATTCTATTTTATTAACACCAAAACTAAAATTACTAGGAAAAGTAAAAAATCAAAAGTACATGACTTTGAAAAGTATCAGAAATAATGTGTTTTGATGGATGGCTAGAATGATGGATACATATGTGATAAAGCAAGTATTTGAAAATTTTAAACATATAATCTATGGGTGTTCATTATAAAAATCTTTCAGCTTTTCTATGTTTGAAAAATTTCATAAAACTATATAAAGAAAAAGAAAAAAATTACAAGGACAACTAGAAATTTCTAGTGGCTAAGGAAATTCACAAACTGCTTCATTTCTTAAATAATGTATCAGGTACTTTCCCAATATATATTGTAAAATTAAGAAAATGTTACAAAAACCAAAGCCTTGAATGAAAAAATCTCAAGTTTGCTTTTTAGATAAATGACAAAATGACAGACTAGCTATAGTAGTTGAAATTACCCATATATTTGAAAATACCTTTTATTGTCCCAGTTTCACATTGCTGTTATGCTCTGTCCTTTGTCCATACCTGAATGTTCTTGAAATATGGACCACTTGTGGATCCAGGTCTATACAATGAGACCATAGTTCTCTTTCTTGCACTACATAGATGTCTGTATTAGTCAGGGTTCTCTCAGGAAACAGAATCAACAGAAGATATCTGTCAATAATATGAAATTTTATAAGAGTCTCTCGCGCAACCGTGGGGATGCAGAAGTCCAGGTTCCGCAGGCAGTATGCAAGCCAGGGGCTCTGATGAAAGTCCAATGAAAGGTCCTTGATGAGTTTCTGGGAGAAGTTGACTGTCCAAAGACGAGCTGGGATATTCTCTCTGAATGTTGAAATCACTTTCCCATTTAAGGCACTCAACTGATTGGATAAAAGCATCACCTATTGCTGATGCAATCTCCCTGATTGATGCAGATGTAATCAGCCATCCATGCAGTAAACTCACTGGTGATTGAAGTCTATAAATGCTCTTGTATTACAATTAGCCCAGTGCTTGCTGGACCAAACACCTGGACACAATTACCTGGCCGAGTTGACGCATTAGCCTAACCATCACAGTCCACCCCTTGTCAACTTGGCAACCATACACATTACCCTAAACCATACTTAATCTATAAGTAAAAACAATAACAGACAAGCATACATATATATTTCTGCCTAACAAATGTTCAACTCCCCTGCATACAACCGGAAACGCATTAATTCCCCACAGAATAGGGTGCAAGTCCTTGGATAATATTCACTCTTAAACTTGACATCCTTAACTATTATGGCGTGGAATTGATACAACTTTTCATATGATAGGGGAAAAGGTTAGGGAAGAAAACAAGAAATTCGGTTTGTATACTTATACAATCATACTCATAATGAAACAAGGAAGAAGGGTTCATGACCTTTATAGTCCTCGTTTCTGTAACTAGTCACGTGGTCGAAGTTCATATTTATCACTACCTTCTTCCACTACCCATTCCATGTTCCTGATACTTTCAGCAAGCACTTCAGCTGGCCATGGTTCTTTGCCTGGTGGGGTGACCCAAGCTTTCATTCCTGAAAATTCTGGGCCATTGTTAGTCTTGCTTGGATTGGTTTGTTGCAATTTTCCACTGACTTTAATCACAGAGCACTGTAGTACTAGGAGTCACCCTGGAGGATCTCCTGCATTCCAGGCAAACTCTTCTTTACCCCCATTATTTAGATGTAGTCCTATTTTCCCTTGATAATCAGGATCAATCACCCCAGCCAGTATAGTTATTCCCTTCTTTGCCTGTTGATTCACAGGTAAGAGAAGCCCCAAGTGGCCAGGTGGCACTCTTAACTTCCAGTTCAATGGAATCATTGTTATGTTCCCTGGTGGCAGCACTCCTCCTTTTGGGACTAAAACCTGTAGACCAGCAGGGCTTAAGGTTACAGGGACAGGAAGCAAAAATTTTCCTAGTGCGTCACTAGGGGTAATAGTGAGTGGTGCCACTCCCATTTCCACCCCTTGATTCCTGGATCCATGAATCCTGGTTATGGGAGAAACAGCACCATAGAGAGGATGCTGATTTAGAGCATACACAGCCTCCTGGAGAACATTGTCCCAGCCCTGCAAGATATCGCCACCTAGTTGGCACCGTAATTGAGTCTTGAAAAGGCCATTCCACTGTTCTATTAATCCACCTGCTTCAGGCTGATGGGGAACATGGTAAGACCAGCAAATTCCATGGGCATGTGCCCATTCCCACAAATCATTTGCTGTGAAATGGGTTCCTTGATCAGAAGCAATGCTGTGTGGAATGCCATGGTGGTAGATAAGACATTCGGTAAGTCCACGGATGGTAGTTTCGGAAGAAGCATTGTGTGCCGGAAATACAAACCCATAGCCAGAGTATGTGTTTATTCCAGTTAAAACAAATCGCTGCCCCTTCCATGGTGGAAGTGGCCCAATGTTGTCAACCTGCCACCAGATAGCAGGCTGGTAACCTCAAGGAATGGTGCCGTATTGGGGGCTGAGTGTAGATCTCTGCTGCTGGCAGATTGGACATTCAGCAGTGGCTGTAGCCAAGTCAGCCTTGGTGAGGGGAAATCTATGTTGCTGAGCCCATGCATAACCTCCATCCCTACCTCCAAGGCCACTTTGTTCATAAGCCTATTGGAGTGGCTGGGGAAAGAGGCTGAGCATTAGCCACAGAGGAGTCATCTTATCCACTTGATTATTAAACTCTTCCTCTGGGTCACACTTTGTATTTCACCTTTGGGGGCTTGTTGTGACAAGAGGGGTGGGGGGTGGGGTAAGGAGAAGGATTAGCGATATTTTGCAGACTACTGGCCCCAGGGCATTCCTTTGTATTTTGTTCTGGTGAGAGATTAATCTCTTCAGGCAGGGGTTGAAAGACGATTCCTCAGGGCAGACTGGAAGTTGGGCAGTGCATGCTGGAGTCAGGCTGGTACCCACCTCAGGGCTAGAAGGAGGTCCAGACTCCCTGGGGCAGGCTGGAGGCTGGATGATACAAGGTTGACAAGTGTGGTCTCCACAAGGCAGGCCATCACAGGTTTATCTGGTAAAGTCTCAGCAGAATTTAGAGTTCTAATGTCCCCACCAATATTATCATCATCCCATGTGTCTCCATCCCAATCCTCAGGGTTCCACTCTTTTCCAATCAATGCCTTCACTTTAATTGCAGAAACCCTGCAAGGTTGAGATTTTAGTTTCCTCTGTAATTCTACTACTCATACAATGAGAGTCTGGGTTTGATTCTCAGATATCTCAAGTCTGTGGCTACAGGAGACAAGATATTCTTTCAAGGCACACATAGAAACTTTCATATCATTCATGCAGCATTTAAGTTTCAAATTTGAAGACTTTAGCTTATCTCTTTCTTCTGTAACTGTATCCAGAGTATCTAGGAGGAGCCAGCTAACATCATTATACTTTTTGACTCCACAAAATTCTGTTAAGGTGTTGAAAACACTCTCACCCAGATCCTTGCTTCTTATAAGCATGGAAGTAGGGGAATCTAGTGATGCTATTTTGCGTATCTCCATTGCCAGCTCACGCCATGGACTGTTAGCAACCTCTTCATTATTGGAAAGAGAGTCATTAGTACCCTTGAGTCCAATTAGAGTAGAGAGCCAATTACAAAACTCCCAGAACCACCTCAGATATCCCATGTTTAAGACTGTTCCTCAAGAACCACTCCTGGTACCAAGGTGTATTAGTCAGGGAAACAAAATCAACAGATATCTGTCAATAATATGAGATTTTATAAGAGTCTCTCATGCAACCGTGGGGATGCAGAAGTCCAGGTTCCGCAGGCAGGATGCAAGCCAGGGGCTCTGATGAAAATCCGATGAAAGGTCCTTGATGAGTTTCTGGGAGAAGTTGGCTGTCCAACGACAAGCTGGGAAATTCTCTCTGAATGTTGAAATCACTTCCCATTTTAAGGCACTCAACTGTTTGGATAAAAGCATCACCCATTGCTGATGCAACCTCCCTGATTGATGCAGATGTAATCAGCCATCCATGCAGTAAACTTACTGGTGATAGAAGTCCATAAATGCTCTTGTATTACAATTAGCCCAGTGCTTGCTGGACCTAACACCTGGACACAATTACCTGGCCGAGTTGACACATTAGCCTAACCATCACAGTAAGATTGCCATCTTCATGATATTTAATCATCCAATCCATGAACACAGAATATCTTTCCATTTGTTTATGTCTTTATTGATTTCTTTTAGCATTGTTTTGTAGTTTTCTGAATATAGGTCGGATCAAGAACACAAATACAGAAACATACATTTTTTACTAAAACAACAAAATTTTGTAGAACCAACCAAATAAATATGACAATTTTCTGCCTAGTGATGAAAAAAAAGAGGTTTCTCTGTTTTGTTTTTTTGTTTTTTTGTTTTTTTTTTCCTGTTAGTTGGTCTGTACTATTTTAAATATTCTATGTTTTTGAGGTCAAATTAAAAATTGTAAAATGGGTCCCCAAAAAGTCCTTACCAGTTTAGAATTGATTAACTTAGGAGCACCACTTCCCTTACTCATAGCTAATGGCACTTCATTGTGGTTTGAATAGTGGCTCCTCTTAGCTACTGCAAGGACTTCAGATCTGCAGATGCCTTTGCAGTTCCACGGCCTCTACGCAGTCCTGGGTCTCAGAAATTTCACACTAGCTGATATTGCTCTTTTTTAAAAAAGTTATATACAAAGAAATGGGATCAAGTATCCAAAGAAACAGGATCAAATATCCAGTTGGAAATTTTCTAAAGGTGTCACATTAATGTTTAATAATACTTATATTTTTATGGGGCTTTTACCTTTGCAAATTTGTTTCCACGCATTATCTCATTTCATGTTCAACTGCATTAAAACAGTATCTAGGGTTAAGGGTTAAATTATAATTGCAAAGGTATCAAAATCTTGACAGGGACATTTCAAGAAAATTGATTATCGCTGTTGAGCAGATTATTTAGCAGGAGTTGACTGGTTCCAAAATCAAGTATTATTAAGGGTTAAGATTCTGATCATTCCCTTTTTTTTTTTTTTTTCCTACTGCTTGAAGTTTATCATAACCAGTTAACCTTTTCTTAAAGAGAAAATGACTTGCTTTTTAATTGCTCCTCGCCATCGTTTTTATTTCTGAGTTTTCTTCTTTCCACTGTCTACAGGTCAGCCCAACCCCGGGGTGCATCCGGGCACTCATGAAGATGCTGTACTGCCCATACTGTCGAGGGCTGCCCACCGTGAGACCGTGCAATAACTACTGCCTCAACGTCATGAAGGGCTGCTTGGCAAATCAGGCTGATCTGGACACGGAGTGGAATCTGTTTATAGGTAAGAAGCATTTAAACAGATTTGAGAACAGAGACAGGGGAACAAGTGTTTAAAATGCCTAAAGGCATTTCTAAAAGGCAGCTTTTACATTGGAAACATGATTCTGCTATTCTACTCTTTCTTTCTTCTTCTTTTTCATCCTGCAAAGTAAGATTTCCTTGTTTATTTTAAGGGGTAGTCCTATTAAAGATAGTATAATCCAGCTGTGTTGAATTACCTGATGAAGATAAAAGTCATCTTGTTCAATTTCTATAAGCGCCTGTAAGAAAAAGGAATAAGTCAGAAAAAAGAATTTCATAGTGAATCCACGGTACTCTTATATTTTTAATGTTTGAACATAGTCACAGATATTCATGAACAACTGCTTCCTGAAACTCATATGATGAAAATAGTTCAATATTTTTGCCAAAATATGCCAATTTTCTTTCACATTCTGTAGGGAACACTTCAAGCACTGAAACACCCTTCCAGTCTTTAGAAGGTAGGAGGCAAGAAGGTGGGGAAAATGCAGGAAAGGTCTGTGAATCATGGCTCTGCTCTTGAGTTGCAGAAATCATTCAGGTCTGTGCTACCAAAAGATATTTCCCAAATAGCTATCCAAGGATAAAAGGACAAATTTTATAGGCAGTCTTCTCCCAGGAAAATACACAGGCCTTGAAAGAGTAAATGTGTTTTCTTCCCTTCTGTCAAAGGGCCTTCAAATAAAAGTACTTTCGATTGCATTTACTGCAATTACATGGTGACAAGCAGAGTGGTGCAAATAACAGTGGCATTCGTCAGCCTCAAAGGACCTTCATCATTTATGCAAACCTCTAAAAGGGAATGCACAAGTAAAGTCTTCTAACATCAAAGATTTGGGTAGGATAGGAAAAAGATCTAAGGTGTGTTAGTATTCAGAGAAATCTAAGCCTACTGGGCACAGATGCACTTAGGTTTCAGTCCTTCAGGCTTTAGCAATGAGGCCCATTGGTTATCACACTATTATGCTTAGGAAAGAAAGGGAAAATAGTTTTGCAGTTTTAAAAAAGGATTTTAGAGTGGGTAGCCTCAGATGGAAATCATCTAACAAAATCTCAGATATCATTTCAGAGAGAATAAATTTACATGCTGTTCTCTCTCCTTTCCATGGTGGGACAAAATCCATTTTCATGCACTTGGGCTACTTACCTTGCCTTTCTAGGCCTGTTTGCTTCATTTATAAAGTGAGGGAGTTAAGAGGTTAATCATTAAGGTATCTTCTTAATCAAAAGTGGCATGATTCTTTGCTAAGATTTTTTTTTTAGTAATAAGAATTAAACTTAATTTTCTACTATCAGATAAAAGTACACATTCTACCTGAATAATGTTAACAAAAAAGTACTCTCATCAAGAAATTGGGAAAACATTGCATCTTTTTAAACCAGATTAACCCCCATAGCATCACTGTGGAGTCATATAGATCATTCCTACTTTTTGGTTGAAATTGCATAATTCACAGCATAGTTAAATTGTCTTTGGTCAGCCTGCAACTTATTGATTAAAATGGGCCTGTGCATTTTGTTGCTTTGAGCAAGATATGATTAAGAATGAGAATATAGGGAAGCGGCTGTGGCTCAATCAGTAGGGCTCCCGTTTACCATATGGGAGGCCCCGGGTTCGGTTCCCGGGGCCTCCTGGTGAAGGCAAGCCGGCCTGCACGGCGTGGTTAGCTGACCCAGCGAGCACAAGCAACAAGGGGGGGATAAATGAATAAATAAATAAAATCTAAAAAAAAAAAAAAAAAAGAATGAGAATATAGGCTTTTTAATTTGTAAGTGCAACAGTGACTTCTTAATTGTTTTTTTTTTTTTCTTCAGTGCTCATGGGCTGCTTTAGCATAAAACAAATCCTTTTTAAAAAAAAAAAAAAAAAAAAAAAACAAATCCTTATACTTTCAATTATGTTCCCTTGATGCCAATTTGATATGAAGTAGAATGTCTGGAAAATCATTTGATTTAAAAATTAAATTTGAACTCACCATTTGAATGTACTTTAATAAAAAGGGAAACTAGTGGTTAGTTCTACATTAATGTATTTTCATACCCTTTCTTCCATAATTCATTCTTTCTTATAGTCCTAGAGGCTTCTGAACAAATTCTTCCAGTTTTCTGGTTTTGCTATGGCATTGAGAATTGACGATCAACACAGACTTAGGTAGCAAAATGTGTTCTTGCTAATACTTGGCTGTGTGTAAAGTGTTAGTTCACTAATTTATTACAAGAATTAGTCAAATATACCAATTCCATTCCCCACACAGATACAGCCAAGATGACAGTATTACAGTGTTCATGAATGCAGCAGCAGGGATCAGTGAGCAAAAGGGTAACCCAACAAAAATTATATATGATAGTCCCCTTTCTGCTTAACACCTGCAGCTTGTCACTCTTGGGCTCCCAGCATCTTTTCATCAAACATTTCCTTTCTGTTACTGTCACTTGTATGTGCCATCTGTGTCTGCTACTTTAACATCCTAGTTTATACAGTTATGAATTTTTCATATTATTATTATTATTATGTTCTCATCTAAAATGTTAACAGCAGCATGCAATCAACTGTCAATAAAAACAAGGATCGAATTGGTGACACATCCTCGTGATCATTAAAATGCCACGAATTATTTGAAAGTGATTTGTAACTGCTTAGAATTTCATTTGGTGTCTGGATCATGTGAAAAGAAAGGTGATTCACTTATAAAGTGAAATGTTTTAAGTGTCCAAGTCAAAGTCTCAGTGGTATTCCATTCACTTCTGAAGTTCTGTAGGTTTGCTTTTTTTTTAATCCTAGAAAAAAGTCAGAAGTTGATTCAGGATGCATTTTCACAGTCCTCCTCCAGGAAGTTAAATGCAATGCCTTGTACAGAAACAATGTTCAAAAAAATTCTTATCAATTAGCCATTGTAGGAAAAAAGGAAGAATTCCGTTTTTAGGAAAAGAGCTTTTTTTCTGAAAAGTTGCTGACAGTTTTGAGGAAGATGTTGCTAAACCCATTGCAGAGTATTTGAAAAGCCTCAGATGTCCCCTTGAGGAACCTTCAGCTGCTTCCTTACAGCATGTGGGATTCCCCAGTACAAAGTACATCCCCACTTCTTACTTTGTCAAAACAATGGGCATGCTGAGCTAGACAGGGCAGGACCTGAAGGAACTCAAGGAGTTATTTTTAGCCTGTTCTCAGTATTAAAAACTCCGTGGTAGGAGAAAAATATAATTTGAGGCATTAGCAGACGATGCTTAGGCACCTAGCTTGGGTGTTGCTATATATTTCATATACAACTTACTATAGCGTAGCTTTTTAATGTTGTCTGAATACGAAAGGACTTTCTCAAAAAATGTTTATATTAAATTAAAATATCCCAGTGGGAGACAGTCTGTGGACTGAATTCCTTGTTTCAGAAATGTCCTTTAAATATTTGGCATTGATAGCAAGACTCCACAGATAAGAATTGTTCTATTTGACAAGAGACCACATTGCAGATTACACCTAGCTCATGAACACAAAAGTCAAGGCTGAAATTACATTTATATAGCTATAATAAATCTTGCATCCACTTTAAAATCTGGGACGTGTGGAATAGCCTCCTCCAAACATCTGTACCTTCTAAGATTTTATAGCCTGAGAATCAAAGACAGAAAAAAGAAGTTGTGAGTGTAGGGAGGCTAATGTTGGTGGGACAAAGGCTGTGTTTCTATTTTCTTCTATATTGTTTTTATCACTAAAAGTTTATACTCTGCTTCTTAGGGTAAGTATAGGCAAAATTATCTCTATAGTTTTATATAAAAGTGAGACCTTAAGGTGTTTTGTCCCAAATACATAACCTAATGTAAAAAGAATATGTTGTGGTGACATATACATATATATATAAATCAAAATTTCCCATTTTAACCTTTTTTTTTATTTTTTAACCATTTTTAAGTGTACAATTGAGTGGCATTAATTACATTCACAATGGTGTGCTTCCTTCACCATCAGCCATTATCAAACCTTTTTCATCACCTCAAACAGGAACTCTATACCCATTAAGCAATAACTCCCCATTTCCCCAATCCCCAGCCACTGATAACCTCTAATCTACTTTCTGTCTCAATGAATTTGTTTATTCTAGATATTTCATGTAAGTGGAATCATAACAATATTTGTCATTTTGTATCTGGCATATTTCGCTCAATGTTTTCAAGGTTCATCTATGTTGAAATATTTATCAGAACTCCATTCCTTTTTACCACAGCCTATATTTTTTGGGTTATCACAGTAGGAACTTAATAATTTTAACATATTAATTCAACTCACTATATTAAGTAAGAAAAACACATACTTTTTTTGCTCTCAGGGAATTTAATGTAGTTAAATTAATTATGATGAACGGTGATGAAATAATATGATAATTTAGAAGCACAGGATACTAAATGTCTACTCAGCAGTGGGACTTAACCTAGTCTAGAGGGTCAGAGAAGCCCTACCTTGGTAATTATAAAATAAAATAGTAAAGAAGACTGTATTGAATTAGTTTTATCGAACATAATCGATGTTCAATAGCCATAGCATGAATAATTGTTACAAAATAGATCACAGATATTCTCAAGTTCCTGTGATAGTTTCAATAAGTCTTACATGATGTGCCAGTAATTCTTAATTACTTATTTGTTTTATTTTTAACTCTTTCTATGATCAAATCTTACTGTCATCACTGCTGCCACCACTAATTTGAAATTATAAGATTTGGAGAATTTGTTTTAATTTTCATCAAGTAAAGGTTGCATTCTCTAATCTATAGATACCCTCCAATGGTAAAAAACCAGCAGGGCTGCTTTTGTTTTTCATTTAAGTCTTGGGCATTCATTGACCAGACAAACCAATTTTATCAATCTTTCTGAGCTTCCTTCCGCCTTTCAGACAGGCCAATTACTAAATCTCAAGACAGCTAAAAGATAGCGAAAGATAGATATGAGAGTATTAAACATGAAACCCAAGATGAGCACTACATCTGTGCCAGGCCAAGATATACTATCCATCCACTCACTCATTCACTCAATCATTCATTGAACACATTTTTAGCTATTGTCTACTGCTCTGGTTTGAACACTGGGGAGAGAGCAGAGAACAGATAAGGCACTACCTGCTGGGAATCTTTATGAGTGCTTAATATATGTTTTTCAAATGGAATAAATGGAAACGAGACAGCAAAATGGAAGGGAATGCAGTACGAGACTATTCTATTTTATTTTGTAACTGTTCTTTTAATGGAAGTATGACTAATTCTGTAATTTAAAAATTACATATCCCTGTTGTTAATGCACTCTGAATGTGAGCAATGGCAGAAACAAATCGGATAATGAACCTATTTCTTTCATTGTGATAGCTGCCACCAAGCTGTAAATTAGAGCTAGCCACATTCAAGCTGTATTAGGTCGGTTGAATGATTAGTGTCATGTAATAAATGGCTAGTTTGCTGCACAAATGACTTAGGACCTACAAGAGTTGTTTTCTCAAGGTGTTTAGTGTATTCACAAGTTTGTGTTTGAGGAAAATGTTACTAAATAGGCCTTTTTTGAAAATACTTAGTAAATAAATAGTTATTTTTTCTAGTAAATAAACTCAGATTCTCTTTTTAGAAAATATACAGGACTGTGTATGTTGCGTTTCAGAAGGATATAAAATAAAAACAGGTAACTATTTCAAGCATTTGTATAAGATATTGCTGTTTGAAAGACTTTTTGAGCCTGAAATTTTATAATATAAAATCGATACGGATTTTAATTATAAAAGAATTCCATAATAAGCATAACATGAATCTAACTGGTATAATCTGAAATACCATGTTGCGAAAACCTCTAGACCCTAAACATTAAATAAAATTTCCTTTAGTTCAAAGAAAAAGAAAAATATTAGAATTGTATTTGGCATCAAGCTTTCAAGACTTTTTTGGCACCCCTTTAGGTAATACAAGAGTCTATTCAATAATATAATCAAGAAACACGACTTTTAAATTGAGGGGGAAAAGCCAAAACAATTATTTTAGAATATGCTTTCACTGTTAAGTAGAGAACTTGCTTTAGCCCTTGCGCATTCTTAAAAGCACCAAGAAAGATAAAAAACAAACAAACAACAACAAAAAAACACACTTTGTTTTCCATCATTTGGAATCTAACTTCACCCAACCCCCCGTCTTCCTTTTTTAGTCATTGATTCAATATTTCTTGTAGACATTTATCAAATGCTGTGTTCTCTCTGTAATGCTGGCAGAATACACAAGTGGTACTAACTACACAGCTAAACAAATAAACAACAAAAGCAGTTGAAGCAGTTGGCTGGAACCAAATAGACTTTCCCAGGCTGCATTTGTTGTCAATTTCCTAAGTTCAGAAAATGATTTACTTCTGAACCCTGCATATATGAAAGTGTTTTTATATGGTACAATAGGGTTAATACCTTCAGAGCAGCATAATTAGTAGAGACTCTTCAGCAAATACAGCAGCTGACATAACACTTACTTAAAGCTGGTCTTGTGGTATCAGATCAAGGGAATCATAGGACTGCAATTCCTGTTCAGAATCAAGCAGATTTTCACATGGATCACAGCCAGCAGCACCCATCAAACCTCAAATTACTGTGTAATAGTTAAGTACTCATTCTGGAGGAGGGGCATGTGGCATTTCCTTTACCCCCAATCCTAGCTCTAGCTCTTTCATCTATTTCTAGTTCCTACATACTCAGCTTCTACACAATTTAAAATAGTAATTACTCCGTTTTCTACTCATTGATGACTACAAAGTTGATATTCTAAAGGATTATTTCAAGATGGGATTCATGATACAAATTAATATGGTACCAACCACTAGTCTGAAATGAAGCATATCTATTTTTGAAAGGATAACATTTATTCAGATATAAGACATTTCATTTATAATATGAAGTTCACTTCATCAAGCTCTCCAATTACTATGAAAACGAGCAACACAAGGATTTAGTTTACCATGAGAAGGGAGAGCATGTCAAAATGATTCAAGGTGGCTAGATAATTGCCTCTGTATTTGGGATTTTGCGTTTTGCTTTTAATTAGCACTTCTATTTCAGTGTTTTCTATAGATAACAGGTTTAATTTGATAATTACATTAAATTACCCTAAAAAGTACTTGTTTTTAGTGATTGACATTTGATTTTAATAGCATGTGATAGTTTACATTGCCATGTTCTCAAGTTCAAGCTATAACACAAGATGCCTGACTTTTGGCATGCCAAGAAAAAATATTTGGATTTAAATAGATTCCAAAAGACCAGGCAAGAATCTAATACCATAAACATTAACCCAATTAATTCCAATTTCAATAGATAAGAGGAACATGAAGTAGAAGAATTTATTGTTTTTCAGAAATTAAAAAGTAAGAGATAATAGAGTTAAGTAAGTGGATTGCTGAAGAAAACATTAAGCCACATAGCTATTCACAAATAGCAAACTTATAACAAGTTCCGGGACCATCATAACCAAAAAGTCCTTTCAGCAGCCACCAATTTAATAGAATAAGTGGGGACAGATTTACCTCCTGAGGCATTTAGATCATTCTGCAAGACTTGATTAGCAGCTAAAGTTAAAATTCTTCTTTTAGCCAAGATAATAAATCCTCATAAGATGTGGCAACACTTTTATTAAAATATCTCAATTGCAGTAGTATTAAATGGTGGCACTTAGACTTCTTTTTCCCCCACCATAACATTTACATTATTTATATACATATACATATACATATATATATATAATCAATTGCTCTAAAAACTCCTTTAACTCGTGATTATATCAAGAATAGAACTGATGATCATGCCTTTCTTTGAAGTCATTTTTTCAATTAGTTTTCATTTTCCTCGGGCTTGTTTCTTTAACAATTATAAAAGAGGATTTATAGTATCTTATTCTCTTCATGACTTATTTATCATGAACAGCCCTCTAAGGAACTAAGGGTGGAAACTAGGATAAACGAGATGGCCTCAGTGAATTAATCTTATGGTTAATGGCATGTTTTCATTTGTTGCTATGAAGGGAAATGGGTATAAATGTACTTTGTAGCAATTTAAACTTTTGAGAGCCTTCATAGTATATGAAAACTTTGAGCTTATAACTCATTGAAAAATATTGTGTCTACAGACACACAGGCAGTTAAGCCAGGACAGAACTCAAATTAAAATAAGGCATGAAATATGCCTTGTCCTTCAGATAAGAGCTTATATATAAATCCTACATGAAAAAGTCATGTCCTTATTTTTTTCTTTGTATTGATTTAAATAATTTGTTACACTATAAGAATTTTCATTATTATAACCTCTGAAGATGTAAAAATTAGAAAGAGAAAAAAAGACATAAGCAACTGAATACATTGTATTACACCAAGCAGGATATATCTATATTCATTACATTCTTATTCTTTAAGGTTCAGGGATCTTCTAGAAAGATAACACTGATAACTTAATATCAAATAAGCCTGTCAATAGTCACCATTAAAAATCTCAATGCTTAGGAAATTTACGGATTAATGAGCTTCCAAATAATTATATTGGGTGGCATGAATAAGTTAGTGGATGTGAGAAAGTTTTGGAAGTAACAGTGGCCACCCCTTTGATCGTCAGATTTAAGTGGTTTTCAGACTGAGTGAATCAGGAAGTTACCCTGTCCTTTCTCAAGCTCCCTATATATCTCCAATAGGTGCACCAAGATTGATGAGGTCAGCTCTCCCAGAGGGAGCAGAAACACTCTTCTGTAAGAGTTCATTGACTTGAAGAGGAGAGCATTTTCACAATCTGCAGTGATCAACTGCTGATGCTGTCCTGGAACCCTTGGTTCTATCACTGTGAATATGTCTCTCAGTTCTTCAAATCCCATGCATTTGACTTGTTAGATCAGTTCCCCATCTTCAAAATTCTTTAGTGTTTCAGACTCTTCTTCTCTGAACACAGTTAGTGAAATGTATTCCAGAATTCAAAACATATGGTTATGACCCAATCAGAGGGGAGAACTGAAATCAACAGTCCCAAGAAGATTGCTCAAGAATGATTCTAGAAATGCCAATGCACAGTGTACTTTGAGCATATAGATCCTGCACAAAGGCTAATTTCTAGAGCAATCTGCAAAGTGAAGCACATATTTCCCTTCCCTAATCAGCCTTGCAGTGTTTTTGATTGAATCCCTGTGGCTGAATTTAAAATACTTGGCAAGTTCTAGGTGATCCGATTTAACGTGTGCCTAACACTGCCCTTTATTGTTTATTTTTATTTTATTTATTTTTTTTTAAAGATTTTATTTATTTATTTATTCATTTATCCCCCCCCCCCCCTGCTGCTTGTGCTCGCTGGGTCAGCTAACCACGCCATGCAGGCGGGCCTGCCTTCACCAGGAGGCCCCGGGAACCGAACCCGGGGCCTCCCATATGGTAAACGGGAGCCCTACTGATTGAGCCACAGCCGCTTCCCATCCCTTTATTGTTTAAAGATCCAGATATGTACTTCCCAAGTTTGTCTGTGAAAGAATTTTAGCTATGTCTTGCTACTCACTTGCAGCTATAGTATCCAAATTCTAGAACTATGCGAGAGTTGCAGGAAACATCATTCCTCTATACTGAGGACACTGGGTCCCATATGGAGAACATTATGTACATAGTAATAATAGTTAACATTTATTGCACTCTTAACTTTGTACCAGGCAATGTTCTAAGCACTCTGTACATTTAGCTCTTACAACAACCCTATTAAGTGGGCAATATTATGATCTCCATTTTATAGATGGGAAAACTGATACGGAGAAGTTACGTGACCTGTCCAGTGCCATACATTGTGTAAGCTACAATGCCAGGATTTGGTTTCAGAGCCCAAATTCTTTACTATTGTTCAATTATGCTCCTCTAAAATTTGGGGGGAATGACTATTAGTCTCTGCCTTTAAGGGAAATTGCTAATTTGATATCACCAGTGCTGTTTTCTGCAGTGATGGAAATATTCCATATCTGTGCTGTCCAATATAGTAGCTGCTAAAAATGCATGACTTTTGAGCAGTTAAAATGTGGCTAGTGTGTTTGATGAACTGGATTTCTTATTTTATTTATTTTTAACTAATTAAAACTTGAATCATTATATGTGGCTAGTGACTACTCTATTGGATAGTGCAGGCTTAGACCATTAAAATATCTATGATTTGCATGATGTACCTTAGCATCTGAATATGTCTGATTCTCTTCAAAAGAATGATTTATTAGATGCCTTTTTGTGCCTAGATCTAGACTTGGTATAGTTGACACACAAAAAAATAAAAACCATAATGCCTGGACGTGAGAAATTATAATTTTTTTCAAAGTACACAGATGTGATTTCAAAGTGGGGAGAGTTTGGTTAAGTGGAGAAGACATGATTAAAAGCACAGATCCTTGAGTAACTGCATGAGTTTAAATCCTGACTTCACCATTTTTCAGCTGTGTCATTCGGGAAACATTATTTAACCTGCACATTTCTCTGTTTTCCATCAGGAAGCTGGAGATAATAGTACCTACCTCTAGCATTGTGAGGATTTAGCTAGATAATGTAGGTCAATAACTAAGGAGTGAGACTTGTCCTTTTTCAGGTGAATAACCTGTAAAGGGATGAACAGAAAATGGAAATTAGAAATTAGAAAGAAATAGAGTCAGTCCCAATACTGGAAACTACATCGTATAGGCAATGACAAATCCCAGTATGTCATTATCCAAGGAAGGATGTAGGTGGAAATCTGGCAGCTAAGAAAAAGATGAATTCAGCTGGGTGAGAATGGTTGTAAGGAGACTAAAGGGTCCGTCTAAGCATAACATGGAAAGAGAAAGGAAGATTGCAACGATGGTAGAATTTGGAGTAAAAATGTATAGGACTTCATGTCTAAATATAGGTGACTAAATGTGGAGGACAAAAAAAGAAATGCATCGGGTATGGCTGAGATGAATGCCTGAGAAAATGACAATGCCATTAGAAAATATTGAAGCTAGTGCCAAACATGAATGTGGTCAATCTGTTTAGGATTTCTTGAATTTGAGAAATTGTTGGGACCAAAAATGGAAATTTCTAACAGCATATTGAAAATGGTAGTGTTCTATGTCCATGAACAGGCGTCGAGGCTGCCAGAATCCTTGGAGGGTTTCCACAGCCCAAATGGTTCTGTGGCCAGCCTCTCTAATCACCTCTGACATAACTGTGTCCAGAATCCGCTCTCCTGGACTCCACACAAATGCCTGCATTTTACTTGGTTGTGTAATTATACTGTCTTTACCCCTAAATGTTAAACATTTAACAGTCTGCCCATTATCAATATGTATTCTTAGAATGAGCCTGCATCTATAATCCCCAAACTCTTTAATTAAGTGCAATTAGAATGTCAACTGTGCAGATATGGGAATGCTTAACATGATTGAACAGAGACATAATGATTCAACACAGACAGGCCTTGATTGATCACCAAAATATATTTTCTCATGATTCAGGAACCCCTTGGTGGTCATATTTACCATACACATTGATGATTTATAATTGTAATCAATCCAAGGGGAAATTTGTTTTCTATTGACTGGCTTTTGTGATCCCAAATGCATAGAATCTAAGATTACTTTGTTCATTTCTGGCCACCCTCGAGTTTTGAATTTCAGATTGAGCCATGAAATTTGTTAATTTAACCAAAAACTTCCCCAAGGACATTCATTTGCTTCAATGGCAAGAATGCCATGTATCAGAAAACTGCCCTTACATCATTGCATACCCTGTGGCATAACTGTCACCAATGAAAACTCAATATGTAAGGCCCAATGTCATCTCTTCATTGGTTTCTGTACTTTAAGTTCCACAAGGAGCCGCACAGATCTACATGATGCAGCTTTTGCAATGCAACATTTGAAGGAGTAGTGAGTTGTTGTTTTTTTTAATCCTATATTGGAAAGCTACTGATTTAAGAATGCCCTAGAGTATAAATTATTTCCCTGAACCTCTATAGTGACTTTTGTCAAATGCCTTCTGCTTAGCCCATTAAAAGTGCAAAGCATGAAATATTATTTCATTTATAACCCAAGAAAATGCCCTAAAACCACCTGTCCCTCTTTGGAAAGCTGCCAGAACAAAGTGAGAGGAAAGGTCAAGCCTGTGAACAATAATTTGAGGTTGCGGCTTGTGGCTCAGATCAAATATTTAGCCGATGGGCTGCATTCAGTCTTCCAGCCATTTCCCCTGCCCCCACATCCCCAGGAGGATTTACATCGATTTTTCTTAACTCACATGGGTGTCCTGAGTTTTGAGATCAAAATTTCAAAGAGTTTAATAACTGCCATGCAACATTTTTAAAAAATCTAATGATGAATTGTGCTTAATAATTATTACATTTCCTTTGAATATGATTTGGAGGAGTTATTTACAAGGTATTGTTAATTTCCATGTGGAATTGGTAGATATTAAGTTGCATTTCTCCTGAATGCCTCAGGATGAAAAAATTCACTTTAATTGCACTGTGCCATACAGCAATTCCTGTCCATTTTGATCGGTGATCACCAGGCATTGGATTGCTGTGTTCATCAAAAACTTGTTAAATCAACCTTTAAAATGTAAGACAGGAAAAGTTTAATTTAAAGCTACAGCTGCACATTTTTAAGATGGAGAAATTAGTAGTTGGGAAATGCAAAACGATAAAGTATAAGCCTCATTCGACTAATTACTTATAAGATGAAATTATTTCATCTGAAACTTCTTAATGTGGCAAATGATCAGCCACTTGAGAGCTACAAAGACACTTCAGGAGCATGTTTGCAACCCTTCCTGATAAATCTATATCCATTTATACAGGAAAATCTGAGTAGTCTGTACTAATTGAAAGAGCAAAGCCCAGACATTAAATCATTGGCATTAGAGGGCTTACTTTTAGATGTACACTTGACTTTTTATTGGGTACCTATTATTGCCAGGGAATGTTACATATGATCTTTTTGTGCTGCAAAAAATAAGAATGAATCACAATCCAAATGTTATTTTTGCTTAGAGCATTTCTAACTTGTTTAAACTATTTCACTTGGAAAAACTTTGCATCCCCCTGAACATATACAATCTTTTTATTTATCATTTATAGATAAACGTTTAGCCAAACCCTTATCTGAATGAACAAATTCCCAATTAGAGGATTCTTACTCAATAGTAGTTTTAAATATCTGTATTAAACTAGACACATGGGCTTTTTATCCCAGTGGCCATGGTGAAGAAATATCTTTATACATGGTTATTATTCAATATTGATCGGCTTAAATCAAATTACTTTTAACTTTATTTTAAAATAATTTTCTATTCACAGAATAGTTGCAAGAAATAGTACAGAGTTCACGTATGCCCTTTACTTGGCTTATCCTAATATTAACAACACACATGACCATAGTAAATTAATAAATACCAGGAAATTGACATTGATACAGTACTATTAACTAATTTCAGACCTCGTTCTAATTTCACTAGTTTATCCCCTATTGCTCTTTTTCTGTTTTAGGAGACGATCCAGGATCCCAAAGGCGTTTAGATGCTGTGTCTCTGTAGTCTTTTCCAATCTGTAACAGTTTCTCAGTCTTTCCTTGTCTTTCCTTAGCTTGAATTTGATAGGTTTTAATCAGTTATTTTGTAGAATGTCTTTTAATTTGGATTTTTTCTGATGTTCTCTCATGATTACACATGCATTTTGGCAAGAATACGATGGAAATTCAGATGTGTTCTTCTCATCTATCATATCTGGTGGTACGTGATGTCAGTGTGTCACTTGGTTAAGGCAGTATTGGCTGGGTTTCTTCACTATAAATTTATGAGTCTTTCCCTTTGTTAATGATAAATATTTTAATGAATAGACTCGAAGTCTAGGTTATTGTCCTTTTTCTCCTCAGACTTTTGCCCATTGAAGAATCATGCCTGTAGCAGCTAATACTATGGATTTGCCTAATGATGGTGTTTGTATTTCCTTCATTTCTTCTACATGTATTAATTGAAGATTTCCCCACTTTTCCCCCCAAAGATTTATCAATTATTTGTTTGTGTCACTAAGGACCCATGTATACTTATTTTATTCTTTAGGTTTAATCCAGTAATACTGGTATTTATTTTGTTGCTCACATTTTTCCTAATCTGGTCATTGGGAGCTCCTTACATTTGGATGATGAATCCTTTTGACATGCTTCCCCCCATTTTTCGAACACTTCTTTACTTTCTGCCATCACAACATATTCTAGGATCATCATGTATTTTCCCTGCCCTAGTTCTGGAATCAACCTCTTTTCCAAAGAGTTGTTGGAGAATGGTACATAGGAACCAAGATCTGGGTGCTAGGATGCTCATTGCTGCTGGAGTATCATTGTATTAAGCCCTCTCCATGAACAGAGCAAGTAAATATATACATATACACTATTCCTCCTGTATTTACCCATTTATATTTATTAGCTATCTATATATATGTATTTACTTATATATATTCAAATCCATGAATTCATACTGATTGCAGTTCAACACCACAACGTTCATTCTCACCTTCCTCCTTAACTAGAAGTTCTTTCTCCAACATTGAGAAACCTGGGTCTCATGACCTACAATATATTTATGTATTTGTTGAATATACATAAAGTATTCAGAGTAAACATATTTACTAGATAAAGTGTAGAATTTGTGTACAGTCTTTTTATCATTAGTTTAATGGTATTCAGTCAAAATACAGTTTTTCAAAATTTCTTAGGTTAGTTATTTTCTTCCCTATGCTCTTCAATGTGGTAATATTATTCATTGATAATAGATGTAGGCTTACTTGCTACTGTTTGTATTTCGCTTTAGATTCTCTCACTTCCTAGTTGATTTTAGTTTTGTCTTTATTTTGGGGTTGTATGTGAAATGTTACAATGGTTCTATGTGTCAAAACTATACAAAAAATATAAGATGTGTCACTCCCTTTAACACTTTTCTCATTCTCCCATTCTTTTCATCCCTTTCCCACCCACCTTCTCTCTGTAAGTCAGTCAGTTTCCTCAGTTTCTGGTTTATCCTTTCTGTACTTATTTTGCAGAAATGAACAGATACATGTGAATTTTCTTATTTCCCTTTCTTTTTAAAAGTATATAATGTATACATATATATATATATATATATACACACTATAGATACATTTTGCACTTTGCTTTTTTTTACTTAGTTGTAGAAATCATTCCAGATCAGTTTAAAGAGATCTTCCTCATTCTTTTTCACAGCTGTATACTGTTCCATTGTTTATTCAATATTGCTTCAATTAGTTATTTATTACAAATAATGTGTACAATGATTAACATAACGCCTATGTATTTTCATGTTGTTGGAGGAGTATCTTCAGGGTAGAATCGTAGATTTGAGATTGCTGAATCAAAACAGTTAGTGCATATGTGGTTTTGTAGGTACTGACAAATTTTCGTCAAAAAGGGTTGCATTCTTACCAGCCACATGTGAGTGCCTATTTCCCTACAGAATATGTTGTCATACTTAAAAAATTTTTGCCGGTTTGATAGGTGAGAAATGATACCAAATTATTTTAATTTGATTTTTTTCTCTTAGTCATCTTGATTTATTTGACTAAATCAACAATTTTTTATTTCCCTCACCAAGAGGACATGAGATAATCTTTTGTACTAGGACATTTTTATTAAGATATTTCAAAAAAAAGAAGTCCTGATAAGTCAAATATAAGAGTAGCATATATATTCCTTATGAATAGCTTCCTGTCAATAGGGCAGATAATTGTATTTACATTTTTTAAAAAATAATAGTTTTGAATGTTAGAGAAATATTTTCATTGTCTCCTAAATTCTCGTGATGTATCTGGATTTCATCACAAATGTTTTCTTGTAGTAGAATTATGAGAAATAAGTATGAGCATATGAAGAGGACTGTAATTACAGCAATTATGGAAAAGTAATTTACTGGTTCTATAAGTTGAACAGATTTTAAATAGAGTATATTGGCCATAAAAAGCAAGCAGGATATTGAAAATAAATATTTTGGGAACTAGGAAATTGCTGGTTAAATGCACATACCAAATGTAAATGTTTTGCTCACATTTGTGTAATTTAGTTTCTTAAAACCTAAAATCATAAGGCTTCTCAGGATCTTTTAATAAAAAAATAAAATAAAATATATGTTAAGATCATCAAGTGTTTGCAGACACCATTCTTCCTCTTGTCCATCTGGTAGATATAAAACACCCCTGAAAAACTTTTGTTTTATAAAAATTGTTTTGCAGAATTCTTCCTAAATTTAGAAATAGGGAATGAATCTTTGTGGAATACAGTATAAATATTTAAAGCAGGTAGCGAGCAGGAAAGAGGGGAAAAGATGCAGGCTTTGGTTCCAAGGCTGATCTAAGGTGTATCCCAACTTGGCCATTTATTAATTGTATAGAAATCTGGGGCCTCCAGCAGCTGTTGGCTCTTGTACTAAAACCAGGCAGTTTTTTCAAGAAAATAGCTTTACCCACAGATATGTCCTCTACCACCTCCACGCCCACATATATTCAAGCAAAACATCTTATAGGATCTGTAATTTCAGAAGATGATGTCAACAACATGAATTAATGATATTAATAAAAATAAGGATCTTAACACATTATGTAATTGCCATAACATTTCTAAGAGACAAGTGCAATTATAGTTCCCATTTTACAGAGGAGGAACATGAGCCTCAGAGAGCTCAAGATCATACCACCAGGAAGTGGTAGAGCCAGAATGCTATATTGGGTATGTTCTATGCAAGTTCACATTTTAACCTATAGACTACTTTGCCTCAGAGCTCTACCCTCCACCCAAAGGATTGTCAGAGAAAATAGATCTGCTGCGAACCAGCAACCTAGAATACCTGACCTCCAGGTTCCATCAACAGCAGTAATGATGAGCTCATTGTTTTTAGTTCTTAATCAAAAATAAATAAATAAAATGTTACACATAGACCACTCATCCCTTCAGCCTGGATAAGGTGTTTTCTTGAATTATTGCACTGAAAACCTGGGCCATATCGTTTTGAACATTTGCGGCATTGTTTTTACAGAATTACACTCTCGAGTCTTACCAGCCATCTACACTGAGGGGTCTTAGTAGAACTGTCTGGGTTGAGTTCACTGGTGGATTTGTTGTGGAGATACTGCGGAGGAAGTGCTCCACCATATCACACAAGGTCCTCTTTAGAGGACTCAGAGTCAGGAGAAGCTGGTTCCCAAGCAAAAGCTTTTAATCTAATGGAAAATGTATTTCTTAAAATGATCATTTTTCTCTTACTGCTTTAAGGAATTTCAGAATAAAAATAATTTTATTTTTTCTGACATGAAATTTGTATTATTATTTCCTATTCCTAAAGTCATCTCATTTTCCACTTTTCTGGATTTCTCTTTTATTTATGACTTTTCTTGCCATTTATGTCCAATTTTGAATAAGGTTAAATTTAAATAAACCTTATCTATGTGCCCTTGGGCAATTTGCTTAAACTTTCTGAATCTTGGTCTTGATTACTATTAGGTACCTGTCTGTCTGAGTTGTTAGGACTACAAGTGATATGTATAAAATGCATGATATAATAGAGTCTGCAATAAATTGTAACTATCATTACTCACCACTGAGAAGTTTATGGATTGTACTTCTTAAAAATAAGATTAAAGGTGAGAAAGGAACTTAAAATCTGCAGTGGTTTTTATAAATTCTGAATTATATTATCATTAAACTGCTTGAATAGTATTAACTGTTCCAAATTCTAATGAGGAAACCCAGGTTCTAGTTCCTCTATTTATGAGCACCCAATAGGTCCACCTTAGTAAGCCATTGAACATTATTTTAATGCATTGTTATTCTTGGATGATGCTAAGGGATAATAAAATGGAGGAACAGGACTGAGAATTGCTAAAAGTCACAAATTGCCAAATGACCAAGTAATTAAATATTACTAAAATATTTAAATACATTGTTCTTTGCAGTGCTCAAAAATATAGGTGGATAACATAAGGTGGCATCTTAGTTTCTAATCAAACCAGTTTGTTGAATACACTTAAAATCACCAGTGAGACCTATTTTTCCTTTCTATTCAGTATCCTTCTGTTTTTTCCCAAGAAGTAACAAGAAGGCAAATAAAGGTATATTTCCTGATCTTCTTTCACCTACAAAAGCCAAGTTGTGTGGAAGAAAAGTATTATGTAAAAATTATCAAGAATTTTATTGATCCATGTAAAACAAATAACACAATATGTTTAGGAATAATGTTGGTTGAGAAAATTCCTTTTAAATTTACAAATATTGCTGGGCACATGCCAATGTAATAACTACAAACACTAATTATAATACAGATAACTGCTTTGCAAAGTGTAAATGGTCTTTGCCAAATAGATTTAATCAGTGTTACTTGAAATGCCCATATGCCAGTAAAATATCATTCCTGAACATTTATATAACATTTTCTTTGCTGACTTTTCTTCATTGAATTCTTAACAACCCTAGAAGATGACCGAGCTTCTGAGTTTAAGTGTTTGCCCAAATCATACAGCATCTTACTCCAAATCCACCGTTGATAAACAATCCTGAAATTTAGTTAAAATGTTTTCTTTCAAGTAATAAGGAAATGGTAGCACTTTCGAGAGAGATTTTAAATTTCTTCCATTGGTAAAAGTTGGCAAAATTATTTTAATTTTTTTATCCATAGTATAAAATATGAATAGGAAGAACTGAAAAAGTTCATTCAGTTGTAGTCTGTATAGGAAGAGGAGAAAGATATGAGAATTGTGGGATTTGAAAAGCATGGAGACTAATGAGTAGAAAAAAGAAAAGATATGGGGCCTTTTTACACCTTCGGGCAGAAGAACGTGTGAAGGGCTTGTAACAACAACAAAAATAATAACAACAGATAGTATTGAGTGCAGAAATGAAGGGTTATAAATATATTTTGCAGTCTTGAGGAAAGTTGTAAAGATGAAATGGTCATGTCAAAAATAGCAAGTTGATTAGGAAATGGCATTGATTTTTCCGTAGTACCAGAGGAACAGAAATTAGAAACCAGAATAAATGAAGTTAGTGTTGGGTGACATAGGAAAAGGCTGACTTGCAAATAAAAAAGGAAGAAAGGAAATAAGGTTAAGATTTTATGTCAACTTATTTTTGCTTCCTCTCTGCCAAATATTTACCTGTTAGCCCCAAAATTAATTTATTAATGTATTGAAACTTCACTGATCAATTTTTCTATGCCTGGCATTGGGCTAGGTGGTGTGGTAGGGATTAAGGAAAGTGAAGGAGATGGAAATCTTACCCTCAGGGAATTCAGAGGGATCTAGACAAACAATACTAGTATTGTCTTAGGTCTCAGGGGAGGAGAGAATCTCTAAATTTGCAGCTTGGGGAAGATAAAGAAGTGCCCCCCTTAAAACACCTGGCTTCACACATGCTGCTATCAGTCTATCACTTTCCACTGCTGCACCCCTGGTCTCTTACATTGCTCTGTAATGACAGAGCTACTTGGTCAATGTTTGTCTAGACATTCTCTTCTGGTGATAATTTCCCCCAGGCCTTTGTGTTCTCCAATCCCCTCTGGCTGTTAAATCTATGAGGGTCATAGTTGTGAATTTTCTTTCTTCCCATGAACTGACGGTAGCAGAGTGCACTCCACATTGTGACTGACTGATTCACAACAATGAGCAACAATTTACTGATTTAAGAGTGGCTCCTGTGGATGGAGGAAATCAAAGATATAGTGTGGCAATAATCCATATTCGACCTGGGTCTCCTGGAATCTGGC
Organism: Tolypeutes matacus; assembly: GCA_026826555.1. Classification (NCBI taxonomy): domain Eukaryota; kingdom Metazoa; phylum Chordata; class Mammalia; order Cingulata; family Chlamyphoridae; genus Tolypeutes; species Tolypeutes matacus. The sequence goes on along the minus strand of JAKSZT010054334.1, from coordinate 11,176,591 downwards.
TGAGCAAGCAAGGCTGTGAAATCAGAAGATGTGAGATCTACTTCCAGTGCACAGACCTGCTGCTCACTGTAACTCAAGCCTGCCAGACATGGTCTCACCCAGAGCCCTTGCATTTGCTTTTCCCGCTTCCCAGGGTGCTCTTCCCACAGGTATTCACACAGTAACTTCCCTCACAACATCATTCAAAAATCACCTATCAGTAAGGCCCTCCCTTATCAATTTATCTAGAATTCTAACCATCTTCAGCTGAAACCATGCACATTCTGCTTCTCTACTTAACTTATCAGGGTGTATTTTATTTATCTGGTTGCTTGTGTATTTTTGGTCTGGCTCCCCAACTAAGGAAATTTGTTTTGTTTTACGCTAGCCCCAGCTCTATTCCCAGAAATAATTCTTGGCACATAATAGTTGCTCAATAAATATTTGTTGACGACATTAATGAATGACAGAGTGCTGCAAACTTCTGCTTCCTTTTCATTGTGTGGATTTAATAATACATGTCCTTCTTACCTTGCAAATTGTTGTAATAATTAGATGAAACTATATGCATGTGTGTATGTGTTTTGAAATCACTATAGTCCTTTCCATGATAAGATAGCATTATTAAAAATAGCAGTATTTTCATTATCTTCAACATCATATAATTTTCTAATCTCATGGACCTCCTGGAAAGTGTCTAGCTATTTTACTAGTATGGTGTGCTGTTCTAGAATATACCACCATGACATCAAGTAGCAAAAACTAGACTGCTGAGCAGGCAGAGATACTATGCACCAATCAACAATCACTGCTAGACCCCAGACTGCTGGGCAGCCTGCTGGAACCGATGCCAAAATAGTAAGATGGCTCCCAGAGAGCAACATGATTTTCCTGCTTTACTTAGGGAGACAGTCCAGGAGGAGGGCAGGACCTTTGCCAGTAGGCTTCCAGGCACCCCTTAATATATTACAGATCACAATGGCCCAGCACCCCACATCTTTATGCTATGTCCCTATGAGGACACTTATTCAAGGCTAGCCAGCGTGGGTCAGTTTGCAACCATCTCCACAAATGTGTTCATAACTTTGCTAGTAGCTTTGTAAATGCATCCTATTGGTCAAAAGCTGATCAGGTAAACCCAATGTGTTCCTACTAGACAATACACTATGAGTAGCATTATCTTCACTACCAGAGGGCAAAGGATTTGTACTTTATATCACATATGTAAGTTCTGACGTATACATGTGGTATACTCTAGAATTAGTCCTAATTTCTCAAAGATTTTGCAAGGACTTCGAGCTCTATACTGGAATATTACTGGATTGATTGCCCTGCCTTCATAATTAGGTCTTAATAAGCTTCTTGCCTTTAATAAATAGGACGGTTAGAGCCACCATGCTTACTGTGGGCTAAAAAGGTTGAAATGTCGAGTTTTCTAATGCATTGTAATCTTAGCACAACACGATCCTTGAAACTTATCCATTATTTCCCTGTAAAAAAAAAAAAAAATCCACTCAGCCACATCTTATTTTACACAACCTATCCTGTATATCTAATTTTTAAAAGTTAAGGTGTTCCAATGCCTTGGTAGGTCATTTTTGCATTATGTGGTACATAATTGATTTTAAAATTATATTATCCACATGTTTCCACACACATCTAGTCATGTACTTTGTTATTTTTTTTTCACTATGACACTCACTCAGCTGGGCTTATTTTTCCCACTATGCAGAGCACTTTACAAGAGTAGATATTTGTTTACAAAATTCCATATTGCTGGATATGGTCAAAGCATGTGTATTGAGCATAATAGGCATATCTAAAAGAAAATATGTTACTCTTAACAAAAGAATGCATAATAAGTATGTGAAATCAAAGAGCTTTGTTCTTTTTTAAAAAAAAAAAGGTTATCAATGTTATACAGACCCCATGCCATGTTAAACATAGGGTCACAGAGATTTTTGCCTCACCCTGTAGTTTCACAGCATAGACTCTGGGGAGCTATAGTGATGCACATAATGGAAACACCTTTTCTAGTGAAGTTTAGAAATTAAAAAAAGAAGTTTATATTTTTTAATAAAGATGTCATAAATGTGAATAATTATTGGAAATTTTGTTTGATTCAACAATATTCGATAAATATCTAGAGTGCCCAGCAGCCAGAGTTGTACCAGGTGTAGCAGTGAGAATAAAAACAAGAATGAGATGCAGCCCCTGTGCACTGAGCTCCTGGTCTGATGGGGAGAGAAGTACATAAACAATTATAGCATCAGGTTAATCATGCTAAGCAAGGTATATATGTTGAAAGTGCTCTGTCAAAACAGATCTGGTGATTAATGTTATCTCGATGAGGTCAAAGAAGGCTTTCCAGAGGAGATGATATTTGAACTGAGTTTTAAAGTATGAAAGGAGATTAACCAAGCATACATGCCAGGTTATGCATTACAAGCAGGGGCAAAACAAAAACAATGACACGATGTTATCAAGATGCAAGACTTGTTTGAAAAAAATGGCCTAAATAAACCATTGAGTGCATGGCTGGGATGGCAAGTGAGGAAAAAAGGAGGAAAATGCCTTAAGGTATAATTATTGAAAGATTGCCTGGGGCCAGGTATGGAACACCTAATATGCTATGCTGTGGCATTGATGTATTTATGCTAGGAGAACCATTAATTCTACTTAATATATCAAACCAACACATCCTGTCTGAAACCTTCTCTAATGATTTCAACTCTCCTAAACTCCTCTCAGTTGCTGCATCCTTTAGTGTCTGCTTCACACAGTATAATAATTATGTACTGATTTGTATGAGGTATGACTGTTTCATTTGTTTTATTTTTTTCCCTATCTTCCTGTCCCAAACCTAATTGTAAGCTTCTCCAGAGTCTGAGCCAGTCAATTAACTATATGGGTCTTAATCTCAGCAAAGCTAAGGTCAGAACCCCTTTTATTCATGGTCGTCCATTAAGGCTACACTCCTAGGGGTGTCTGACTCTTTGGGCTCTCAGGAATCTCTCAGAATACTTGCAGGTAAAAACTCTCCCTTCCTACACCATCCTTTCCTCACCCTCACAACTCAATTCTCACTCAAATGGCATCTTATAAATATATCCACCTTACACAGCTGTCATATCATCTCCCATTTTCTCAACACTCAGCTTCTACCAAATAAGCATGTCAGAAAGCGTTTTAGGGCGACTTATAATCAGTGACTTCACTTTAAAAAATTTTTATTTTACTAATATATATACAACTTAACATTTCCTCCTTAAACCACATTCAAATATATAATTCAGTGATGTTAATTACATTCATAATTTTGTACAACTATCTCCATCATCCATTATCACAACTTTTCCATCACCCCCAACAGAAACTCTGTACCATTTAAGCTTTCCGTAGCTTTCCCCAGCTCCTGATAACCTGTATTCTAGTTTCTGACTCTATGAATTTGCTTATTCTAATTGTTTCATTTCAGTGAGATCATACAATATTTGTACTTTGTATCTGGCTTATTTCACTCAACATGAGCTCTTCAAGATTCATCCATTTTGTCACATGCATCAGAACCTCATTCCTTTCCATGGTCGCATACTATTCCATTGTATATCTAAGCCACATTTTGCTTATCCATTCATCTATTGATGGACACTTGGGTTGCTACCATCTTTTGGCAATTGTAAATAATGCCACCTGAACATCAGTGTGCAAATATCTGTTTAAGTCCCGGCTTTCAATTCTTTTGAGAATATACCCAGAAGTGGGATTGCCAGGTCATATGGTAATTCTATACTTAACTTTCTGAGGAGCAACCAAACTGATTTCTACAGCCAGTGCACCACTGTACATTCCCACCAACAATGAATGAGTGCTCCCATTTTTCCACATCCTCTCCAACACTTGGTGTTTTTTGTTATTTCAATAGTAGCCATTCTAGTGGGTGTAAAGTGGTATCTCATTGTGGTTCTGGTTTACATTTCCCTGAGTGCTATTAGATCATTAGTGTTGAGCATCTTTTCCTGTACTTTTTGGGCATTTATGTATCTTTTGTAGAGAATGCCTATTCAAGTCTTTTGACTATTTTTTGAGTGGGTTGTTTGTCATTTTGTTGTTGAGTTGTAGAATTTCTTTATATATTCTGGAAATTAAACCTTTATCAGATATGTGATTTCCAAATATTTTCTCTCATTCTGTAAGTTGTCTTTTACTTTCTTGATGAAGTCATTTGATGCACAAATTTTTCAGTTTTGCTGTGGTACCATTTATCTATTTTTTCTTTTGCTTCTCATGCTTTTGGATTAGGTCCATTACTTAACTCAAGGTCCTGAAGATGCTTCCTTACATTTTTCTTCTAGGATTTTTATAGTCCTGGTTCTTATATTTAGGTCTTTCATCCATTTTTTTTTTCTTTTTCTTTTTCGGATGCACCAGAGATTGAACCCAGGACTTGTACATGGGAAGCAGGCACTTAACTAACTGAGCTACACCCACTCCCCTCTTTCATCCATCTTGAGTTAATTTGTATATGCTATGAGGTAGAGATTCCCCTTCATTCATTTGCATATGGATATCCAGTTGTCCCAACACCATTTGTTGAAGAGACTATTTTTCCCAATTGAGTGGACTTGGTACCCTTGTCAAAAATCAATTGGCCAGGGGGCGGATGTGGCTCAACTGGTTGGGCGTCCGTCTGCCATATGGAGAGACCTGAGTTTGATCCCCGGGACCTCCCAGCAAAATAAAAAAAAAAAAAAAAAAAAAATATATATATATATAGAAGGCGCATGGGCTGCCAGGCTCTGTGTGCTGGTGAGCCGCCAGGCCCCGGGAGCCATGAAGCAAGATGATGATGTAACAGGAGAGAGACGCAGGGGAGAGACAAGACGAGATACTCCTAAAGGTCCAAAAACCAGGAACCGAGGTGGCGCAAGTGGCAGGACACCTCTCTCCCACATCGGAGGTCTCCAGGATCAAATCCTGGCGAAGACTGGAGGAGGAGGATGAGAAGAGATGGCAGGAAACAGACACAGAGAGTTGCCCAGCAAATGGACGCAAAACAGCAAATGGGGAAGGGGGGGTTTAAAATGGATAAAGTAAATAAATAAATCTTAAAAAAAAAAAAAAAAAAAATCAATTGGCCAAAGATGTAAGGATCTATTTCTGAACTCTCGATTCAATTACATTGGTCTATATATCTGTCCTTAAGTCCATTCCATGCTGTTTTGACCACTGTAGTTTTAAAGTGTGAGGCCAACTTTGTTCTTTTTCAAGATGGTTTTGGCTATTCAGGACCTCTTAGGCTTCCAAATAAGTTTGATAATCGGCTTTTCCATTTCTGCAAAGAAGGCTGTTGGAATTTGGGTTGGGATTGCATTGAATCTGTAAATTTCTTTGGGTAGAAGTGACATCTTAACAGTATTTAGTGTTTGAATCCATGAGCATGATGAATGCCCTTCCATTTATTTAGGTTTTCTTTGGTTTCTTTTGGCAATGTCTCTCAGTTTTCAGTGTATAATTCCTCTACATCCTTAGTTAAATTTATTCCTAGATATTTGACTCTATTAGCTGTGATTATAAATGGAATTTTTTTCTAATTTCCTCTTCAGTTTGTTCAAATCACTAGTGTATAAAAACACTACCTATTATTTTTCATGCTGTTCGTCTACCCTGCTACTTTGCTGAATTTGTTTATTAGCTCTGGTAGCTTTGTTGTAGATTCTTTGGGACTTTCTATATGTAGGATCATATCTTCTGCAAACAGTGAAAGTTTTACTTCTTCCTTTCCAATTTTGATGTCTTTTATTTCTCTTTCTTGCCTAATTGCTCTGGCTAGAAATTCCAGTACAATCTTTAAAAGCATGGTGACAGTTGGCATTCTTGTCTTGTTCTAGATCTATGAGGTAAAGACCAGTCTTTCACCACTGAATATGATGTTAGTGGTAGGTTTTTTACAGATGCCCTTTATCATGTTGAGGAGATTTCTTTCTATTCCTAGTTTTCTAAGTGTTTTTAGCAAGAAAGGGTGCTGGATTTTGTAAAAAGCCTTTTCTGTGTCAATTGAGATGATCATGTTTGTTTTGTTTTCCTTCCTCCTGTTAATTTATTGTACTATATTAATTGATTTTCTTATGTTGAGCCACCCTTGCATACCTGGGATAAATCCACTTGATCATGGTATATAATTGTTTTAGTGTGTTGTTGGACTCAGTTTTCTAGTATTTTGTTGAGGATTTTTGCATGCATCTTTTTTTCAAAAGGGATATTGGGTTTTGTTTTGTTTTTTCTTGTAGTATCGTTATCTGGCTTTGCTCTTAGTGTAATGTTGACCTTATAGAATGAGTTAGCTAGTGTTGCCTCATCTTCAATTTTTTGGAATAATTTGAGCAGGATTGGTATTAATTCTTCTTGGAATGTTTGGTAGAATTCACCTTTGAAGGCATCTGGTCCCAGGCTTTTCTCTGTTGGGAGGTTTTTGATGACAGATTCAATCCCTTTACTTGAAATTGGTCTACTGAGATATTCTATTTCTTCTAAAGTCAGTGTAGATCATTTGTGTTTTTCTAGAAACTTGTCCATTTCATCTAAGTTGTCTAATTTATTGGCATACAGTTGTTCGTAGTATCCTCTTATGATTCCTTTTGTTTCTGTGGAGTCAAGAGAAATGCCCCCCTTTCATTTCTGATATTATTTGCATCCTCTATCTTTTTTCCATTGTTAATCTAACTAAACCTTTATCAATTTTATTGATCTTTTCAACAAACTAACTTTTTTTTATTCTGTTTTGTGTGTGTGTGTGTGTCTTCTATTTCATTTATTTCTGCTCTAATCTTTGTTATTTCTTTCCTTCTGCTTGCATTGGGTTTAGTTTGCTTTTTTTTTCTACTTCCTTCAGGTGTGAGTGTAGGTCTTTGGTTTGAGCTCTTTCTCCTTTTTTAATGTAAGCATTAAAAGCTATAAATTTCCCTCTGAGCACTGCCTTCACTGCATCTCAGAAGTTTTGATATGTGAGCTTTCATTTTCATTCATCTCATAATATTTACTGATTTCCCTTGTGATTTCTTTGTTTAACTTCCATATATCTGTGGATTTTTCAGTTCTCCATCTGTTATTGATTTCCACCTTCATTCCACTATAGTCAGAAAAGATGCTTTGCATAATTTCAATCTTTTAAAGTTTATTGAGACTTGTTTTGTGACCCAACATGTGGTTTTTCCTGGAGAACAGTCCATGTGCACTTGAGAAGGATGTGTAACTTGCTGTTTGAGGGTGCAATGTTCTGTATATGTCTGTTATCATTTTTTATATTATTCAAATTCTCTATTTCCTAGCTGATCTTTTATCTAAATGTTCTGTCTATTGATGAAAGTATGTATCAAAGTCTCCAACTATTATTGTAGAGGTGTCTATTTCTTCCTTTTATTTTGCCACTGTTTTCCCCATGTATTTGGGGGTACTGTGGTTAGGTGCATAAATATTTATGATTGCTATTTCTTCTTGATGGATTAACTCTTTTATTAATATATAGTGTCCTTCTTTGTCTCTTGTAACAGCTCTTGACTTAAAGTCTATTTTGTCCGATATTTGTATAGTAGCCTAGCTCTCTTTTGATTGCTATCTGCATGGATTATCTTTTCCATCCTTTCACTTTTAATGTATTTATATCCTTGGGTCTAAGGTGATTCTCTTATAAATAAGATCATATTTTTTTTATCCATTCTGCCAATCTGTGTCTTTTGATTAGGGAATTTAATCCATTAAAATTCAGTGTTTTTATTGTAAAGGCAGGTCTTACAATAAATGCCATTTTGTGCATTTTTTTTTATATGTTGTATCCTTTTTGTGTCTCTTTTCCTTTATTGCAGGCTCCTTTTGTGTATTGTTGATCTTTTGTGATGTATCTAATTGTTCCCTTTCTCATTTCTGCTTCTGTGTATTTTTAAATAGTTTCTTTGTAGTTATCCTGGGGTTTGTATTATATAACCTAAGTCTATAACCTACTAGTTTTGAAAGATAGTAGCTTAACTTGATTAGCATACACCTACTTGCTCCCATACCACTCTGTTTCCTCTCTTTATGTGATTTTTGTACCAAATTACCTCTTTATATTTTGCATGTCTGTTATCAGGAAATATGATTATTTCTTATTTTTTATTCAATTGTATCCTCTTATAGGGATTATAGAGTAGAATTATATATTGGTATACAGTACTATGGAGTTTTGCATTTACCTATTTTGTTACCTTTACTGAAGATCTTCACTTCTTCATATTACTATAAACCACTCTCTGTTTTTTCCTTCCAACCTGAAGAACTCCCTTTAGCAATTCTTGTAGGACAGGTCTTTTGGTGATAAACATTCCCTTTTGTTTAGCTGTAGAAAATCCCTCATTTTTGACGAATACTTTTACCAGATAAAAAACTTTCATTACCTTGAATATATCCTTGAATATACCTTGAATATATCATACCATTGCTTTCTCCGTGGTTTCTGATAAGAAATTGGCACTTAGTCCTATTGAGGATGCCTCCTTGAAAAATCGCTTTTCTCTTGCTGCTTTCAGAATTCTCTCTTTATCTTTGGCATTTGACATTCTGAATATGTGTCTTGGAGTAAGTCTATTAGGGTTTATGCTGTTTGGAATATAGTGTGCTTCTTGGACATGTATATTTACGTCTTCATAAGAGTTGGAAAATTTTGGCCATTATTTCCTCACATATTGTTTCTACTCATTTTCCCTTCTCTCCTCCTTCTGGGACTGCCATGATGCATGTGTTGGTGTGCTTCATGATGTCACAGAGGTCCCCTAGACACTAATCAAATTTTTTTCTATTCTTTTCTCTATCTGTTCTTCTGAATGTTTGATTTTGATTGTCCTGTGCTCTAATTTGCTGATTCTTTCTTCTGCAGTTGTATGCCTCTAGGGTATTTTTAATCTCTATCATTGTGCTTTTCATCCCCATAATTTCTATTATGTATCTTTTTAAAATTTTTAATTTTTCTTTTTGTTCACACATTGTTCACACATTGTCTTCTTAATATATTTTAGTTCTGTATCCATAATTAGTTTATTTCTATGTTTTCCTTCATCTCCTTGAAATGATTTAAGATATATGTTTGAACTTCTTTGATTAGTTGTTCCAAATTCTGTGTCTCCACTGGAGTTTTAATTTGTTCCCTTGACTGAACCATATCTTCCTGTTTCTTAGTATGGTTTGTAATTTTTTTGCTGCTGTCAGGGCATCTGGTCATTTAGATGTACTAACTATGAAATTCAGTTTTCCCTCTTGCCTAGAGTTTTACTATGGATTCAATATGTGTTAAGGATCTTATTTGACAATTAGTCCAACTTATACTGACCCTTTAGAGCAGCCTGTATTTACCTGCTCAGATTTTTCTCAGGTCTTCTGCACCTTTTTCTTGCCCAGGATATGCAGTGCAACTTGTAAGACTGACCTTTTATATGCAATTGTTTTACCTCCAAAAGACAGCTTCCTTTTTTTTGTTTCTTCTCTGGGAGTCCTGATCTGTTCTGTTTGTTTTGTGCAGAATTTTCTCCCTGGTTCCTATGATTTGTTCAACTGCTCTCCCTAACTCAGGGCCACCTTTTCATTATACTTTTTAGTCCTGAGGCCTAAAAAGTAGTTTTCCCCTTTTTCTGTGAGTCTTTCCTACCTTAGGTAACTTTCTCATTAGGGTATCCAGCCCCAGAGAGCCAGATGGGGTCAACATTCAAAAAGGCCCATTTTTTCAACTAGGTGTTCCAATTAGAGTCCAAGTTGGATGTATGTACTACTTACCCACTGCTGCAAGTCTTTTTTGGTTTCCATGCTAGGGCGTCCCACCCCAGGGAACCAGATAAGATAAACATTTAATGACCGTGTTTGCCTTTCTTGCCAACAGTTTTGCTGCAGATCTCTTTTATTTCTCTTATTAGGATGCCATGCCCCAGGGATGAGATCGGCACTGCAGCTCTCTTTTGTTTCCTGGTGCCCTTTTTTATGCACAGGTTCCCCAGTTGTTTGGGTCCCACCATGGCTGCCTGCAGCCTTGGGATCCTGTGCCTGTATATGCTTGTGGTTCTAATGTGCTACTATGAGTGGCTCTGTGGTCTGGCAGGAGGTCCCCGTGCTGCTGCTGCGTCACTCTTAAGCTGCTTGGGATCAAGTGAGGGGAGGGGTCTGGACAAGCAGGTCTGAGTAGAAGATCTCCTACCTTTTCTTTTGGTGTTTTTTTTTTTTTTTTTTTTTTTTTCTTTGATTCAGTGTTTGTGGGGCCCTTCTCCAGATTCTGTCATCCTCCAGAGTTCATTGTTTCTGAGAGGAGACTTTTCCAGGGGCTGTCTTACATTTCATCTTGATGATGTCACTCCAGTGGTTTCGTTTTTGAAGTTCCTAGATAATTGATGAAACTATTGCATCTTAGCCATAGATGCAATGGAAATTGGCAGAAGCTATATGTTTTGCCACTCAATAGAGTTCAACACTGGAACTACTTTCAGGTGATATGTGATTAGAATAGTGTTTTTCAACCCTGTCTCCGAAATTGGAATTTTGGAGAGTCACTGGTATTTTTTAAAAGCTCCACTGGTAATTTTGATAAAGAACTTGAGCTTATGACCTCTGGATTAGAGAGTTAATACTACTTTTGAAATGGAATAGAGACTACAGAGTTTTCATGTTCTACATAAAATTTTGCTTTTCTGTTAGAAACCAAAAGTAAGCATTGTTAACTTTATATTTTAAATTTTCTACCTCATCCTTTTAGGTGTTATCCAACAAACTTACAAAAGATTCTGAACAAGAAATAGAAGCTACAGTGAACCAAGATAATTGTTTAAATCTGTCCACATGTCCACTTGCCATAATTATAAATAGTGCCCTCTCACTTTCAAGAGTGTCCCAGTTTGGGCAATAAATTATATTTATCACTCTGGCTATAAACTAGAAGAATCTAGAAGGGTCCATTTTGTGTAGTTGATACTTGGGGGAACACTGAGACACCAACTTTCCACAAAAAGTAGGAAGCAAGCACAAAGTTGCTCTCCAAATATTAAACTAATAAATAAGCACAGAATATTTCCTTATTTCAGAGATGTAGATATTTATATTTAGCAAACTACCTATTTAATCAGGCATTTTAACACATCTGTAGAAAGGAGATACTAGCAGAAATGGATGGCCAACCTAAAATTAAAAAGAAAAATGGACTCAAAAAGCAAATTTGGCAGGCTATGTCTTGGTGTAAATGATGAAATGACATGAAGGGACATGAACATCCAAGTAACAATGAAAAGGGTAAAAGTCCTTTAAGATCATCTGTCTTGGTTTATCTTAATTCCTTGCTCACAATTTCACATTCTGAGTCTTGATTTGAGTTGTTTAGGTCCCATGAGATAAAAACGGGTGGGGTAGGACCCCAAACAGAGGACATGAGCCTCAGTACCTCTGGAGAAGAACAGCCAACCACCACTCAAGTTAAAAATTGCTGTTTTGGTTTATCCACCAGCCTATGTGATTTTAGTTAGGAGCAATCTCAGTGGGAGAGCCAATTGCCACTGAGTATACCAGCAAAAGTGGTATACTCAGTGCCATCAAAGCTGTGGTTTGAGCCTGAAACAGGGGTAAATGCAGTGGATGGCAAACTTTAGCAAGAAAGTTCCCCTGAAGGACTTGTTAAACTACCAAATGCTAGCCCTCACCCCAGAGTTTCTGATTCAGTAGATCTGCTGTGGGGCCTGAGAAGTCACATTTCTCACAAGTTCCCAAGTGCTGCTGATGCTGTTGCTACTGAAACACATTAGTCCCAATAATCCTATCTTTCAGTGCCTCTGGCAGCTAGCCACTGTTGGAGCTAGCTTTCCTCTGTCTGAAACCTGAGCAATCAGCCTTCCCACCTTTAAGCCTGCCTTTTAGGAAAGGCAGCTCAGAACACTTCATATAGCCCACGTGACTCACGCAGCCGTCATCATTTGTTTGTACTTCATAATTGTGCACTAACCATCTGGGTTAGGAAACCTGTGGCAAATTCACTACACTTTCTTATATTAATCTGTCAGTGTTAATTGCTGGGGAGTGATTTCGACTTTAAAGTGAGCACCTCTTGTATGGCATGTTTAGAGAGCTGTGAAGTGATCAGAGTTCCAAAGCTGATTAATCTCTTACTCTCCACGTACACAAACACGCACATGCGTGTGTGCACACGCTCTACAAAAATCACATTCCAAGAGTACAGGACACATTTTTTAAACTATGAGAACAAGATAATCGCCATGTATGTCAGAATGTTTGTATGACTTGAGTCACAGGCCAGCTTTATCGACATCATATATCTGGATACTGTAGTCCAACCTGGGCAGGCATTAGTGTACATAGTGAATGTTCTGCACAGCCTGGCTGAAAACAGAGAGGGAGCTGAGAATCAGCCCTGCAAAAATTGTGAGGGTTCTATTCCAGGAAAGGTCAGTTCAATTCACATAAAGTACCTTTTAATTAAAAATCAGGTGAAGCAGGTATGCATTTTAAATGTATTAGTTACAATTCTGCATTAGCAGGAGTGATGAGAATAATATTGTAAACTCCAGTCACTAGCAAAGAAAACAGTCAAAGATCTAGAATAGGACTAGCCAAAATTTCTGAAAGATTAGATGTAAAGATTAGAGAAAATCAGTGTAATAATGTCAAAAAAATTTTAATTTAAATTTAAACCTAGTAAAATTCCATTTGATATTTTACCTGTTCCTAGGATCTTCTGACCTAATTCTGACCTAAGGCTCTTTGGACCATTTGAAAATAATGGTTTATGGTTTGAATAGAAGATAAAGAAAACCAGTGTCAGAGAAGGGAACTCTCTGAGGCAATGCTGAGAGGGGGAGCCATCTTACTGCAGTTTTATCCCAAGCAATACTTTTCAAGAATGCTCTAAAGCCTTTCAGAAATCCCTTGCTGAAACCTCTGCTATAGATCCTAATGCACTGTGTGCAACTATTAGTTTTTTCTCCTGTCTCCATCAGGCAAGTGTTCATTCCTCCAGGGACACCCCTCCCCCCAAATTACCCTTGAATTCGAGGGACAGATACCTAAGAGATACTCTGTAAATACAATGGTAATATTTACAATAATAATTACAAGTTTAGTCATAAAAGGAATGAAGAAATAGCTCAATAAACTTTTCCACAGCCATCTTTTTTCTGCTTTATCCACTGACGAATCCTAAAAGCCTAGAACAGTAGCTGGCACATGGTAAGCTCTTATGGGGTATATTAATAATAAATATATGAAATCAAATATATTTGAATGAATATTCAGTCCTTTAATACATATTAGTGAGGTACTTAAGGATTAATAAAAATGAATATATAATTAAGAAACAATGCAAGCAAATTAAGTACACATGGAAAATGTCACTTTGAAAACACATCAATGAATAATTAGATTCCATTTCATAATTATATGAAAGCGATAGTTTGTCCCTCCTGAGTAAATCTCTGAGTAAATCTCTGTAGGACCAACGAGCTAGAAGATGAAGTCAGTGTCTAAGAATCTGGAAGAAGCATATCAAATTGTAAAAGCATAATCTTGTTAAGATAAACAAATCTCCTATAGTTATTATAATTATTCTCATGAGTAGTAGATGTATATTTAATTACTGAAAAATTCACTCGAGGTACTAATGATCAATATTGGAAAAACCATTAGTCCAATGATAATTTCTCCCATAACACTTAAATCCTGTCTGAGCGGTCATGTAGTTAAAACATAAAAAAATGTCTTCTAAGTCAGCAAATCTTTACTCTCTTTCCAAAGCCATTATTCTTGATGAGACAGAACAATCAAAAGAGGAACAGCCATAAGCCTGTTCTGGATGTCATTAGCAGTACCTGAAGTTTCGGTAATAGGAAAAAGATGCTTATAGTTATCTCATCAGCTTATTATGCTGCATTTTTCTGTCATGCCTGCTCATGTTTACATACGTGGTATGGTTTATTTAAACAGAGCTGTTAGACTGGTATGTAAGATTTTTAAGATACCTATTCCCTTTTGTCTTTTGCACTTAACATATTCAGAAAATTTGGTTTGTCATTAGAAAAATAAACTCCGTGTTATATATTGAATGCAACTTAGAGGTTGATTATATACAAATAGTTTGTTAATATTATGATTAATAGAAGAATTGAAAGAAGGTATGCCTATTTGGAAAATATGGGCTCAAATTCTAGTCTATATTTGCTTATAGGAATAAGAGTTGACAGTCTGCGGATTTTTTAAACATTCTTCCAGTTTAGCTCTGTTCAGGAATGAAAACATTCAGAACATTGAAACTTTTCATTTTATATGAAGGTAATTATCAAATGCCCATTGAGACTATTACCACTGTCTCAAAATATTTGAGAATCTCTGTGTTTGCTATTGCAATAGTAACTAGGATTATGTTTTCCATTTCATTAGTTTATTTCAAGTGGTGAGTAGCAGAAGATGAAAGAATTGGCTAAAATAAAGGGAATGATCATGGTTAAAGGGATTTCCTTTAACCACACTTTATTGTTCTCCATGTTGGGGAATAAAGAAGTAGTACCTTCTAGGAAGGACATATCTGCACTAGGAACTACCGTTGTGAAATATGTGCCGTGATTATACTGTTTTTACCTGTGTACAGTTTACTAGTGAGTTTTTGAATAAGTGTTTGAATGTGTGGCCTTCAGAAGAAGCAGACTTACTGAATGAAAGAAAGTTGACGGAAACCAAGTGTTTCTAAGAGAGCATATGGTCTTAATAAAGAAAAAGCTAGCAGAAATTAAACAGGACAGTTGATAAAAGACAGAAGATCATTTAGATGTATAGATTTAATAAGGAAAGCATGCTATACTCAACCCACTATAGATTCATATTGAGAATAAATTAATTTCATAACTGTACTCAATATCTGAAACATACCCCCAGAGATTCTGGTCGTTACCCCAAAACCCTGTAAGTGAAGTTTAATTTATATCACAGACATTTCAAAAGAAAGATTTAGTGAAAACTCCACTACTCTTTAAACAGCAGGAAAACAAATGTAGGCATCTATTACAGAAAACCTTTGCCTTTTGGGGAAGCTGGAGCCTAATATTCCAGGTTTCCCCCCAAATCTCATTTAGCTCATTTTTGAAAGTCATTCATAATAGTCAATTATTTTATATATATTTACTTGATTTTGTTAGCTTGATAATGGGGTGTTAGGACATAAATATTAAAGGTGGGGAAATCAAGATGATTCCTGGACCTTTTTTTTGCCATCTGCCAATCGACGGACTAATGCAGTATACCGATGTTCACTTACCTGCTAGATAAGAATAATCCATTCCATTCACTCATTCATTCAACAACTACACATTGCTGTCCTTGAACAGACTTAAGCTAATTTGGTTGTTAAGCAGTTTCTTTTGTTTACTATCGGAAGTCCCCAGAGATTAAATGTTTTAGGGGTTTGCAAGACCCCTCTCTCACATCCTGTCTCCTAGGTGGTTACAATCAGAGCTATTCCCAAACCAAGTTCTGGTCGACAATACTTATTAGCAAGTAGGAATAAAAACATCGCACAGCCCATTGTTATTGTAAATTTGGATCAGTCCCTCTCTCTGTCCTCAGTATTCTGACCACAGGACTAACTAGCTCTATGGTGGGGTCAGGCGACAAACACCCCTGTGAAGTTGTGGGCATGGAACCAGCAGACCCACAGTCCTGCTCCGAAGGCTTGGAGGCTTTTGGACCTGAGCTCTTATACTCTTCATCAAGTGAGTCGTGGCTCAAGAGCCTCATATGCTCACATTCTGAGCACCACACATTTCACCAGTGATAAATTTCTTATAAAACCTTTTTTGCTAATTAACCAACCCTAGTTTAGATTTCAAAAGCTACATTTGAAACACTGAAGAAATCACCTGTGGATGTTGGTTCCTGATTAGGGTACTTCAAATACCAACCACTGTCTCCAGGATATTAAAGTTGATTACCACATACACACCATATTATTCTTAAATTAAATTAATAGACAATATTGGACCTCTTCTGGGTACCAGGACTATGCTGGACCTATGTATACTGCCGAACAAAAGAAAAAATAAGCACTCAAATTAATATATAACTGGCATTTTTTATAAGAATAATTAGGGTGACTGATGATCTCTGAAGCAATGAGAGATAGGGGTTACAGTTACAGAAGAGGTAAAAGTAGTAAATAATAGTAGACGAGCTACTATTATTGGGTGGTGGGTTTCCCTCTTACTTTTCTCCTCTTATTTCCTTTAACTACCAGGAGTTTGGGATAGGAGTTTGGTAGGTGAAGCAGAAGATCCAGGAGTTGTAGGTCCAGATAAATTAGAATAAATGCAGATAAGCCCCTAAATGCTTTCTATTTTTTTCAGCATTCTTTCAATCACAAGGTTAATATTTGCCTTAAGTGTTTAGAATTTTGAGTGCTAGGTTTAGCCAGCATTCTTGGCTCAGCTCCAGCGTTTCCTTGATTAAAGGTTAAAAATGAAAAGAAAAAAAAAGAGCTTTACATTTTGTTTATAGAGATTTTTTTTTTAAGAAGGCAAAATCTCTTACTCAGCTTAACTTTGAAGGCTAAGCTCAGGATTAGGCATTAACATGTTGTTCACTTTCACATAAATCCATTGGCAGACAGGGAAACATTTTCATTTTTTCAGTAATCAGGTACTGTTGTTTGGGCAAAAAAAAACAATGGCTGGTTATGAATTAACATGCGTTTTTTTCAAGCTTGTGTGTCTTTCAGAGGGAAACCCATGGAAGAAAAATGTGTTTCCTACTTCACCTTACTTTTTTTTTTTCCCATTCTTTTCGAGCACTTAGCATCCTCACCCTCCTCATCCACTTCCTGGTAGGTGGGCCTCAGAAGTGTTATCTGTAATGCCTGCAGCCAGCCTCACCTTGGTACAGGGAAAGCTAAGGGTGGGGGGTCTAAAATGAAACTTGTATTTGCTATGGCTTCTCCTTCACCTCTTCCCCTACTCCCAACAAATAAAGAATATCTGGCATCTTCAGGCCACCAAAATACTCGTTCACACATCCCTACTATATTACTAGTTATCTCAATACCTCTTCCCAAATACCATCTCCTCCCTCTGGCTTTCAAACCATCAAAATTAATTTTATAAACGTTTCTGTTTGCTTTCATTTGATGGGGTCAGTGCCTTCCTTGGACTTGTCCTCTTCTTATTGAAAGAAAAATAATTTGGGCCTTCTTTTGGTAGTTGTAAAAACTTGGGGGTGGAGAGAAGAGTAACCCTGATGTGTGCTGTAAAGAAGGCCAGGGCAGTGATCTTAGCATCACTGGTAACACACGTTTCTTTTTAAAACTTTCAACCTTCCCTCCCTCCAATCTCCTGTTCCCCACTCCACTTTTCGTTTCTCCATAGCTCTTATCACCTTCTAACAATCTATATCCTTTACTTATTACTTTTTTAAAAAATGCTCATTAACTCTCACCCCTGCTGAAAACAGAAGTTCCACAAGGGCAGCAATTTTTGTTTTGTTCCCTGATGCATCCCAAGTGCAAGAACAGTGTTGGCAGTGATTGGTGTTCAGCCAATAGATGCTGAATTGAATTGAAGAGAATTCCTAAAGTGAATTACAATAACTTTCTCTACTGTGTATTTCATTTGCTCCCCTAGGCCATTCAAGAACTGAGAAATCTCAGTGATCTTGCAGCACCCCCAACACCCCAGTACAACTGAGCTTCTGTTAGCACCCAAAAGCCAACAAGAAGTAATAAAAGCAAAAACAAATCCCAGGTTGCTTCTGAAGACCGTCTTTCAGATCTAAGGTCTCAGAGGTCATTGCTCAGCCAGGGGGATTTTTCGCTGCAGTTATATTAAAGCCTAATATTTAGAAGCAATAATACAATCAATTGTCTTTCCTGGGAGTGTACTGATATCACCCAAACTTTGAATTTAGGCAAACTTTCTGATTAAAATGAATAAGTTGTTCCCTTCTACATGGAGCTATTGAAAGTAATTGTACATGCAACACTTAGAGTGCTTTTTTTTTCATCTTGTAAAGGGATAATTTGCTAAACTTGATTAAAAATCAGACATAGAACTAGATCTCTCTGAGATTGTCGCATATACTATTGAGCGACTTTAATAAAATTCAACATTATTATCTTTTTATTTGCTTTTGCTCTGCCTGAAGGTATAATAAAATGAAAATATATAAGCAATGGAGCATATTTATAATACTAGTCAGAGTGCCAGGTGGGTTGTAAAATAAATATAATTGTTTTCAAATATTGAACCGGATTAGCATGGATTAACACATTCATTTTGAAATCCATAGCAGGAAGTATTCTAAACATGCCTTCAAACAACCCTTGTTACTCTGTTTATATCCTATCTCCTATCTCCTTACTACAAAATCACTGCCCCGTAAAACAGGGAGCATTTTAAGCAGTTCATTTTCATATGGAAGGAATACAAACAAGACAAGAAAGCAGTTGTCTGCCATATTGAAGGACATATTTGTAATGATTTGCACTCTGGCTTTCAGCAGATGAAGAACAGTGACAGACATGGGAACCAGAATTGTGGCGGCAATAAATATTCCTAACTGCTTCTGCCCAAGAAGCACTGGGATGGTGTCTGTGTTTGCAGCACATGGTTAACAGAGGATGAATCAGGTTAGACTGTCCAACACACACCCACACCGAAGCCCTGAGCAATGCAACACTGAAATCACTCATCGAAGAAGGGCCTTGTGTAACTGGGTGATTTTGCAGTGCCCTTGACTAGTGTGAGGTGAAATCTTTCAGATATGCCCTGCTGATGCCATTAACCCTCCTCTCTAACCTTAAAATAAACCTGCTTGAGAAAGCATGTTGTCGGTGTATGATGTCCAACGAGAGAGTCAGAGAGGGAGGGGGGGTGCTTTCTGATGCAATTTAGGACCTAAGGCCTATTACAAGAAACTTGACCAATCTGAAAAAAAAAAACAGTTCTCAGTGAATTGTACTCAGTGGGGCTAAAAGAAATGTGTATTATCAAGGCTCTTGAGAGTGCTCGATATGAGCAGATCTTGAGTCTCATGTTCTAGTTGTAGGTATCCCCTCATTTTCCATGAAAGATAATGTAATAATAATAAAAAAGGTTCTTATATTCATTTCTGTATTTACTGCAGGGACCTCATCTAACTCTGCTATTTAGTGTCACTCATGCATGAAATGTCACTCAAATTTCCCAAAGAAATGTTGAATCTTCTGAACGAATCATGTTTTCTTTGATTGCTTTGGCCACTAGGAAACTCGGAGCAGCACAATCTGTGTTACTTTAGACACTTTGATATCTTACCCACTGGATTTCTATGTGCTACTTCTCCTCTGTCTTCATCCAAATATACTACAGTTTTTTTTATTTAGCCTGATTTTTTAACCTTACTTGATTGTATGTGTTTTGGTAAATAAGGTTAAATATTTTTTCAAATGAACATGCTATATAATGCATGCACACATACATTAACAAAATGGCCAATGGTAGGGAGAAGTGGATAAAATTGAAGAAGTTTGCATTATTAAGCAGAGATTCTTTGGAATTCACCATGTGCTGCTCAGTTTCATAGATAATCTAACATTACCCTGTACCCATTTTGGTTACATACCATACTGAAACCCTGAACCTGATAGACATCCTTATGGTTACTGGCTAATATCTAAATAGTTTATTGAGGTGAAATACAACCAATTTCACAATAGGACTAGAATATGGTATTACAATGTTTTCTTCTGGCTATTACTGAATTCTGGATGTGGTACGTGCCATCACATGTTATTTATTCTGGGGCAGGTGATTGCAGTGTGAGGTTTTGCCCATTAGTGTCAGGCACGTTTGTTCTAAATGATGTAATTGATTGTTCCAATGATGAATAATTAGAAAGCTTTAACTTTTAGACCTTCACGGATTCTTCCAGCTTCCCAGAACAATTGTGAATGAGAGATCTCTTCAAGAAGGAAATCATTTCTCCTTGTCCAGCTGTCATGGGAAACTCATCATACGCTCAGCAAATGTAAAACTGACTTGACTCGGACTGAGGAAGTAGATTTTGCAGCATGAAGCTTTGTTTGGGAGTCCCTTTGTGATCCAAACGTTGAAATACTTGGATGTTGCTGCGAGGGAGAGCTGTTGCATTTTACTATGCAGTTATGCTTAGCTGCGGTGTAGAAGGCTAGGGAGTGAAAACAACAGATTTTATTGCCTGAGAATACTTAAGTAGGAATTTTTTTAAAATCTTGATTGTGAAATATTATTCTCAGGCCAAATTGTCTTGTTTGTGCTCTGCTCCGTTCTTAGTTTTTTCTTTGTCTACCCTGAGTTGTCTTACAATGCCTCTTAAACGGCAGAAGGGATAGTACAGCAACGACTACAGAAAAGACAAAATAGCACCAGTTCAAATTCTCCCATAGCCTGACCCCTCACAGCTCACCCTTTCATGCTAGGAACACTGGTATCCACAACAGGAAAACACGTAATTTGAATATTACAAGCAAAGAGAGCTAACTTTGTAATTGTTTTCTCCGGTGCCATTTACCAGAGTTAAAAAATATGAGTCAAAAAATCTCAAAATTCAGCATTTTATTCACAGTATGTTTAATCATTCTTTAGTTTGTTTCTAGTTCTTTCAAGAAAAGATACTTCCACCAACTTCCTTTGAACATTCATGGTTGGAAGCATTTTTTAACACTTCAACTTGACAACATGCACAACAAAGAGGAGAGCTGGAGAGTTGAGTATGTCATAAAAAATGTGTCTTGAGAGTGAGTTGCCCGGTTATTATGCAGCTGGCAATCAAGAGACCTGGGTCTTGGTGTCAGTTTTGATTCCAACTATGTTACCTTAGCCAAATAATATAGCTTCATTGGACCACATTTTCCTTATAAATTAGATGAGAAGGTTGTATCTCTGAAAGGTTTTCTAAGATCAAACTGTCTATTATATTCACATTTCATTTAATCTGTATAAAACCTATTTACCTTGATTAGTTGGCTTTTTAGAGAAAAACTATTAAAATTATGTGTTTTTCTTCATTTAATTCCTCACTGCCTCCATGGCTGGTTCTCCATTCTGTTCCCATCCCAGCACTGGTCCCCTAGCTTCACATGGCTTGCAGTGCAGGGGCTGGCCCAAGGAAGTGTCAGAATTTTGTATAGAGGGAAAAAATGTGTATTGAATAAGGCCCTGAGTTGATGCAGCTCATGAAAAATCACTGTACTGCGTTCTTCATTATGTGTCTTAACGGAGAAAACTATCTGTTTGCAAATGATTGGGACTACTCCTGAGTTTTCCAGGTGGTCCTACTCAAGTTTATTTCAAAGACTGCCAGACCAGAATCTTCTGATGGAGTCCTTTGCTTGTAGTGTTCAGAATCCACACTTAGCACTGGACTCAAACTCCCTGCTCAGGCAGATCCCCCTATTTATTATCTTCCGTGCAGGACTTAACTATTCCTACTTGAGTCCCTGCTACAAGCCAAGTGGTGACTCAAGTTGAAATAGACAATATCGCAATGTATTCATCATTTCCTAAACCTCCCAAGTACCTTGTATCTTTTCAGATGTCCTCCTTATGCTAAGTATGTTCATTTAAAGTACTTATTCTTTATTGGTAAGCATTATTTATTCCCAATTTACCAGTGAAATTTAAAGATGGCTCTGAGACTTCACAAAGATAAGATGAGGGAATTTTAGCATTTTCACAAACACCTATGTAAATGAAGGTTAAGTGATGCTGATCTTTGGAAATATGAGCACTTTTGATTTTTGTGTCCATATTTTTGTGATGTCACTTGAATAGCATTCCTCACATCACTCTGAAGATGTGAAAATGTGGCATATGGTTTTCCTATTAATCTCCTCTGCCAATTTGTAATGGAAGAGGAATAAGCATTAGCCAAGTTTCATGGTAAAGAGAGAAATAGAGTTAAAAATAAACTACATCCTCAGTGCTCCATCCATGACCAGCGTATGCTGTAGCTCCCTCAGATGAAATCCATAGTCAAGGTTAACTGACCAAAGCAATCATTGATGAAATTTGATGGCTCAATAGTAAGTCTTGCATGGCATTAGTTGTGAAGAATAGCTCGAATGTCAGTATTACACATGGCAGAAGTTATGCACAATTAAATGCTGGCAACTAGCAGCACTAAATAGTGCTGTGATTTTTGCTGTCTATTACGTTATTTTTTGATACTGCTCTATAAATTCCTTACCATTCATATATATTACAAGAAGAGCCTCTGAATTCTGACAAGCTAGCAAAAGTTAGTGCTTTCTCATGTCTCAAGAAACCGGTTATAGCCCTGGTTCTAATACTCACTAGCCTTGTGTTCTTAGACAAATGACCTATCCTGACCATATCCCTCTATCCCACTCTGTACAGTTGACGTAGTGATGTTTAGCATCTCTAAGACTCTATTAATTTTTTCATTTAAAAAAAACACTTAGTGAGTGTCTACTGTGAGACAGGCACTGTTAGAAATGAGAAAGAACTACTCTGAGTATACTTTTATCTTTTCTAGACACCCCAAATTACTCACTAAAATAACATTTACCATTCCATTCATCAGTAAAGGGTTAAGCAAAGCTGAATGCTTGAGATATTTTATTAGTTTCTTTTGAAGCATAATTCCTCTTTATTTCTTAACCTTTGTTATTTGCTCTTAATCTTATTTCCTATACATGATCAAGTCTTGTTTCTCAGATGCTGCTCAGTGAATTAGAATAGACAGTATAAATTAATTTTGTGAATAAAGTTTTATGAGACACTATATCAAATACTTCAGTAAAATCAAGATATATTATTATACCCATTGTAGATATTCATGGTCTAATCTTGTAATTATGTTTTTTTAAATTGGATTTGTACAGCCTTATTATCCAATTATTCACCCCATGCTGTTCAGAGGTACATAAATGTTTATAGCTATGTTCCTTAATATTGGTTCATTGTATTTACTAGAAAGAATAATGTCAGAGGTAATTCCAAGATTGTTTTACTTTCCTCTATTGTAAATAGAGGAGCTGTGTATACATTCTCAGTGTTATTTTTTTTCTTTAGATAAGACAAATTAATAGAGAATATACTATGTATTCTTTTTTCTGGTACATAAGTTTGGGTGCTAATATACTACGCAGTCATTTTGGGCAAAAGTATTTTAGCATTGCAATAGCTGATGAAAGGAACATTCTTAAGTATAATGCCTTCCATATCCCAGTTCTTTGGGAGATTATGAGACCAGGGAAGAAGTCTGAAGTATATTTAACAAGTCAAAATTCACTCATAAAAATTTGTTGAGTGTCTGGCACTGTAGACTGAAAATCCAGAGCTGAATATGACATGCCCTTTTCTGCAAGGAACTCGGTTTTATTTAAATGCTGACCATGTTCACTTTATAATGTGCCTATAAAATTTAAGTATCTGGATATAAATATTAATTTCCTTTACAGAAAAACTACCTGGGACAGATGTGTAATACTTTTAAAAGAGTTCCAGCTGGCATTCATGCATGAACACAACTGGATAGTTCTACTATTTTCAGTTAATATGTTTTGAGGCAATTTGGTAGTCACTGAATCATTGATTCCATTGGTTTTCTTTATTTTCAAATATCTTTAACCTATAATGTAAACTACAGCATAATCATTTTTAGGTAGTAAATTTTCTTTGTGACTAATGAGGAATATATACATAATTGACAATTTGTTCTTAATTGAAAATGTCTCCCACTCAAATTCCTTAGTTATCAAGGACTCAACTAGATACAGGTGTGAGTATGGAATAATAATCACTGATTTAAGTATCAAATTGGAACCTGGAGATACTTATTCATAAATCATAAAATTTTGCATTAGAAGTTCCTACTGCTGAGGAAATGGAGCTCTACAGAAGCAAAGACATTTGCCCAAGATGCATGAAAAAATTGAAAGTGAAATCCAGGTCTTCCAATTCACCATCTGATACCCTTTTCATTATACCTTATTGTATTCCCAAACTTGTTAATGACGGTCATGAAACACAAATACCTATGTCCTTAACTATGTCGGTATATTCTGGATATCATTTTTAAATGAATCAGATACTCTATATGTGGCTGGAAAAGGTGAGTAGAGAGAATGTTTGTGTATTGGCAACTGAAAATGTGAATCCACATCACCTTAACAGTTAAAAGGATGGAATGGGAACAGAATACACACAATCCTCTAACTTTCTAATCTTAGTAAAAAGCACATGAATATGCAGAGAACAAAGATATCTAACTTTACCTTGGACACACCACTGTGTTCAATTTCATTTAGCAAAACACACTTTTGCATGCTCCCCAGGGTGGTCTCAAAATGCAAACCATTTTAAAAGACGTATATTGATAAATAAAATCAAATAAGTAATTACTTTTAAAAGCTCTAGGTAGCTTTTAATGCAAAGAACTCAGATGATAGAATTTTTATTCTTTGTCCCTTTTTTTAATGCTTATAAATGGATTCTAACAGATGGACAGTATGATATTTAAAACAGTAACAGTAACTAATACTTTGAAAGAATAATCGTTGATCTTTTTGGATAGTAAAGAACCTGGAAACTAAGTCAGACG
Source organism: Tolypeutes matacus (assembly GCA_026826555.1). NCBI lineage: Eukaryota > Metazoa > Chordata > Mammalia > Cingulata > Chlamyphoridae > Tolypeutes > Tolypeutes matacus. Next base: position 11,151,982 of record JAKSZT010054334.1, on the reverse strand, counting down.
AGCTACAATTGGGTATTTAAATATATTTTAGCAAAGAAAAGACTAGAATGAGAAAATTCAGTGTTGAATATTTAAAGTCATTTTTACAGGAATTGGATATAATTTGTGAGGAAATCAGAGAAAGGCAGATTTTAAATCAACATAAGGAACAATTTTCTAACTACACTGGAGTTGTCTGAAAATGGGATGGCTGCTAATGAGGCAGTGTCTCTGCCTCTGAAAGTTTCAAATAGAGGTATCTTTTCTGGGTGATAGATAAGGAACTGCGAGCAATTGGTTGAACCAAATGACCTCTAGGCCCTTTTAACAAGACATTATTGAACAATTATGACCACAAGAATACAAAGGAAGTCTAAAAACAGAGATGTTGCTTGGTTTCATTGATCTTCTAGAATGGTAGTGGCTGCCTGGAATTCTGTGTTGAGAAGGATTCTGAGGTCACCTCTAGGCTCAGTAGGACTAAGCATCAAAATTAATTGGTTAATGATTTTGCACTGGGGAAAAAGTGATGGAATGATTTCACTCTGGCATTTATGCTTAGAATGTGTCATCCTGACCTTAAAAAACAATCCGTCTTTTCTCCATTTTCTAGATTTGATTTTTCATTAATTCTATCTTTGTTCTTTATGCTCCTAAGCATATTTGGTTAGCTCAGCTTTGCAATTTCAATGATGAATAGTCTTCCATGTAGAAGGTTTTAAAATTAACTGAAAATTATACATTTATAACTCAGAATGAGCCATGTGGTATATGTTATAATCCCTTTTAGGATGACTTATGATTTGATTAAAGATTATAATGAACAATCAGAGGATTTAACTAATATAAAATTTTATCCAAATTGGTTGTTTAAATTATTAAAAATATATCTGGATTCATGTTTTGGGAAGCTTTGTGTCTGACTTCCACATGCCCTTTGTTCTTTTTTAAAGTTTGCCTGGCTTAAAGGAAATTATTCAATACAGAACTCTATTATAAATGTGCTTTGACAATCAGGAGGCTGTATCTGTGGTTTTATCTGGAACCTCAATAGAGGTGATAAAGAGGTTCCATGGCCTAGAATATAAATTCATACATCGACAAAACAGCAGCAGTGTCCTTTTTTTAGTTTAAAACAAAAAAAAAAGACAAAATTTTAGAGAGCTTCTGGCTCAGGAAAGTAGCAATACTTCTAGGCTTTTCCCCCCCTAATCAAATCTTCATATCTTAAAAGAAAATGCATTGAAGAATATGAAAATTGTTACATTAAGCACCTAAGTAAAACAATTTTAAAGAAAGGTAATAGCTACCAGTATTTTTACTTTTGCCAAATATACAAGTGTCATAGGACATTCAAATGTGTAATGAGCTTGACTGAATTATAGGTTTTGAATTTTCATATAGACTAACTTTCCTAAGCAATTTTTTGCAGACATTTATACACAGTTAAGCATTTATTCAGAGTCAAGCATGATTAATGTCTTTTTCTTCCACCTATTTCCCTTCTAAATATATTTATTTTTGACTGTGCTCTCTAGTGAATTTTTTTCCCTCTGGTGACCATGTACAGACAAGGTAATAAATATAGCAGAGCATAAGTACTGAGGATGGACCATTGATTTGAGTTTTAATAAAAGTTACTATCTAATTATGCAAATGATACTTTGCATATAAAGATTTTTAATATTTTATATATAAACTCTACATACTTATTCTCAAATATGTGTTTAATGGAGATTGAAAACCATAACATGGATGTATTAAAACACAGCATGTCTTGCTTAAAATTTTTCTTACCCTTACCGTGTATATATTAACATATACTCTGCTAGGCAAGAGAAAAACAATAATGAATACTGCAAAGGTGCTGAACTAGTTCCTGTTCTCAAGAGGAGTCTAGCAGAAGGAGACAGACAAGTCAAACAGCAGTTGCAGGCAATGTGGTATGTGCTTAACATACCTTGGAGTCCATATAATATCCATCTAACTCTAGCTAGAGTGTGGTAATAGCACCTCGGGAGGGATGGCACTTGGGTGAAACCCAAAGAACAGTGTGTGCAACTGAGATGAACGGGAGTAGAAGTCATGCCAAAGACAGAAGCAACATATGCAAATGTCCTGCATTAAAAGAAAGCAGGGTCCCATTCAGGAAACTGTGGCTATAAAAAAGAAAAATAAATTTCCATGTTGGAGAGAATCTTGTCTACACCTAATTATTTTCCAAATCACACATGAACTTTCCAGACAGTCCTCTTTCTCCTTGACTTCTGCACTGATTGGCCAACAACGAGGCTGCCAGCTCTGCGCTAGAATAAGTAGTTCAGTAATAACTTTGGACCAAAAGCAATTGCTTGATTCAGATCCACGAGTATCATCATCATTACTCTCTCCTAAAGTATTCACAGATGAAAGCAGTACACCCATGAAATGTGCAGAGTTCTTTACATAAGCTTATTATTATTATTATTTTTTGATAACCCTTCCTTTGATCCCATCTCACAAGCTACTTAAAATAAAATACTTGCACTTTTACTGTAACAAACACAGCACAAAAATGAAGCTGCCGTAATACCAGCAAGGATGTGTTCATGCTGCTTAACAAAGAGTGACGTTCTCTATGGACCTTTCTTAGGACCAGCAAACAGATTTCCATTTGTCTGCCCTTAGCCCTACGAGCGGTACTGGACCTACAAATACACTATTGTTGGGCCAACATCCTTACTCTGCATTTCCCTCATCATAGCTCTCTTGACAGTAGGGAGAGAGCTTTCCCAGCTTGGACCTCGGTGTTTACATCATAATCATAGAGCTGCAAGATTTGCTGATGGGGTAAAGGTGTCAGATTACATGGAAACATTATACAGGCCCAATTATCAGATGGTATTTTGCATTCAAGCAGTGGCCTCTCTCCTGAACTATGGAGACAGCTGAAGTCCCTCCAGGATAGCCCTTTAAATAATCTTCAATTTTTCACTAGCAGTTTGTTCAACCTTTGAGAGGAAATGTATGGCTTACAAATAATGACAAGTGAAAATAAGAGGTCACTGTCAAGCACCCAAGCTGTGGTAGTTCTCTTTGCCTCTTGGGAAATGGTGCCATCTGCAATATTAAGTGTACCAGTGTTGTATTTAAAAATTAAAGAGAAGCTGTGTGTTAGAGGTTAAGGAAATTCTGTGGCAGTATTGTTGTTTTAGGAATGAATAAGCATTAAAGAACCATACGTGAACAATTTGCATATTTTCCCAGCACTACAACTCTCATCAGTCCAGTAGTAAATAGTGAACATAAAAACAGCACACTTTGACAAAGATTTCCATACCCTGTGCATTTTTTCAGGATAGCCATCATCATATAAAAGTACAGCTGAAATAACTCACATTCAACAACTCAGCAAAAATATTCCTTTTTAAAATGGGGCAATAAGTGTGTCTTATTCTCCTGTTCCAAGAATATATGTGATATAATATTTAAGAAGACTATTTTTTTTTAAAGATTTATTTATTTACTTTATCCATTTTAACGCCCCCCTTCCCCATTTGCTGTTTTGTGCCCATTCGCTAGGCAATTCTCTGTGTCTGTTTTCTGCTATCTCTTCTCACCCTCCTCCTCCAGTCTTCACCAGGATTCGATCCTGGAGACCTCCAATATAGGAGAGAGGTGTTCTGCCACCTGCACCACCTCAGCTCCTGGCTGCCGGAGCTTTCGGAGCATCTCATCTTGTCTCTCCCCTGCGTCTCTCTCTTGTTGCGTCATCATCTTGCTGCATGGCTCCCGGGGCCTGGCGGCTCACTGGCTCACAGAGCCTGGCAGCCCATGCGCCTTCTATATATTTTTTTTTTATTTTACTGGGAGGTCCCGGGAATCGAACCCAGGTCCCTCCATATGGCAGACGGGCGCCCAACCATTTGAGCCATATCCGCCCCCCAAGAAGACTATTATAGGCAACATAAATGATGTTATGCCTTAAATATGGTAATAAAGGTTAAAGAGTGATTTTGAACTTGTTTCAAAAGTCACATTTGATTTAAATTTGAACCCCTTTTGCTGACTCATAGCTCTCATAAATTCTACCCATTCAAGGTTCCCAACTTTATTCCTACAATTGAACTTTATTCTTGTTTTAGCAAGAACATTTTGCATACCTATGACCTCTAATGAAAGGTCACCAACGGTTGTTCTTTGATGCACAGTGTTGAGAATGAAAACACAGCAGACAATTACCCAAACTTCATCAGCTTTCCAAAACATCAACTCCAGATGCCTCCCTAACATTTTGCCTCAGACTTTGGAAGTGATTAGGGTAGGGCTCTTGTTGATCTTTACTCAGCAAAATGATTACATTTTGGCCTTGCATAAGAAAGTGACCTCCATAACCATATAGGAAACAAAAAATACTTATCTCCCTATGATCTGTGTATGCTTTCTTCAATTAAAAGTTAATTATATCACAATGAATAGTATGACATGTGACTATGGAGCAAAGTATAAAATTGAGGGAATATAGAGATTTTAGCCTCTTCCCAGAACTGAGGTGGCTATTTAAATTTTTTTAAGAGGGCAACCAGTAAAGCGACTGACCTATCAGACATTTTTACTCCTAGACCTTAAAATTCTTTATATACTCATGTATTTATAAATTTGTATACAGCCCTAAATTTTAGAGCATGTGAAAAAATATCTTTGCACTTATGACATGTTAGTACTGTACAAAATCATCTACTTTTATGGTGTGTGAGGTCATAACCACTTTGTGAATATATTAAATACAGTAAGCTTAAAAACAGGGTCTTCAAACTGGCCTAGTAAGTACATTTTTTCACTACTTATAAAATTCTCCCAGGAACAGTTTGCTGTAAGACTACAAGGGGTAGAAGTGCCAATTAAATTCTGTGATCCTTTCTTTCTCTCCATTTTAGGAGTAAAAACAGTACAATTTCAGAGATTTCTTAAAAGACAGTTTAAAAGTATCAGATAAATGAAAAGAGAGGGTAGGCTGTTATTTAGTAGTAGTAGTAGATCCACTCTGAAGGTGTTTTTCATGCCTATGAATGTTTATAGAGTCATTGGATTTCTACAGATGATTTATTTGAGTTTATTGAGGTTAGTAATTTCACCCATGGTGAACTTAATGCAAAAATGTTTCTGCAAGGTGGTTTACACTTTAATATTTCTAACTAATAGGACATTTTAAGTGTGTATACTATAATTGTACATATGTGTGTACCTCTATTCCAACTCACAATATACATTAAATTTTTATTTTAAATAACATAGGCAGTACTTCCTTGGGGTTCCATACCATTGTAAAATTTATCTCCATCAACTACTCTTCACATTGTCATACAATTATTTATTTACATGTCTGTTTCCTGCACTAGACTTTTCAGCAACCTGGGGAAAGAGTCAAGTATTATTCATTTTTACTTCCCCAGTTCATATCACAGTGTCTGGCACATAAGAGTTACATAGCAAATGTTGGCTAATTAAATAAATTACATGGAATTCACCATGATTAACCAACTGGCTACCCAGACATATAAGAAAGAACAATATCCTGGTGTTTTTCTTTAACAGGTCATAAGAAAAGCCATAAATGGTACCACTTGTTCTGGCACTTTCCTTCTTTCAGAGACATTATATTGCAATTATTTACAAGAATCCCAGTGAGATTCCATTTCTCACAGAAGAGAAAACCAGAGACAAGTCATTTGAAATTCATCAACCCAGAATTTTAATCTCAGGAGAACCCAATTCCCAAACGTTCAGGTGAAACTTCTGAAGAAAAGACAGCCTGACTTAGTGTCTGGAAATTTAGGGTCTGTGAATCTGAATTCCTGAACTGACTGAGACGTTCATTTCCTTTGTGACTTCAGCTATTGAGTGAGATTTAATGGCTGAGAATTTGAAAAAAGGGCTGATAAGGAATCTCAATTATATTTGGAGAAATAAATTGTTATAGGGCAAATAACACACACAAAAAATTAGGCTATTAACTAGTATGACCTGTGGAGAAATCATTCAAAGATATGAGAATTATGAACCATGACCCCACATAAATAGAAGGGGTAAACACCCAGTAATCATGGTGAGAATGAGAGGCACGTTAATTAATGTTCTCGTTTTACGGGGAAACATTTTCACCTTTTTTTTCCCTTCAACTCACCAATGTCCATGGTGTTCTCCTAGAGTCTTCTGATGGGCCTTGTTGATAGGAGTAACTTTAATTGAATAGGTAAAGTGGTAATGAATCTAATGGAAGCAGAGACAGTAGAATTGTGGCTGTGCTGCTGGGAAGGGTGTGTGACTAGGAAAGTGCTGGTTACGGTGGCCAGGGAATCAGCATTATCACTGAGACACAGGTACTAAGTTAACTAACTCTTAAAAGATTAATTCCTTAAAAGGTTAAAGACATAGCTCTGATTTTTTAACATCTTTATTAGCCAAATTCAGTTCATTTCTCAGTCTCTTTTATCGTGTTTATCAAGTAGGTTAACTTTATATTTTCAGTACTACAAATAATGTTTAGTTTTGCATGATCCTTAATGATTTATTTTCCAGATTGGGGGAACCAATTCTTTGGAGCTCAAAAAGTATATTTTCTCTTTAAATAGTCTCTCACTGGTTAGTCATTTGAACTCAAATTCTCATCTTTGATATGTCTCTTTAGACTCAAATGGTTATAGTATGAATATGTTATCTCGATAAAAGAATGCATCAAACTACTAATAGCCTTAAAATACTAAAAAACAGGGAAGTTTTAAGGGGAAATAAGCAGAAGGAGGTCAGAAGTAGATGGGATCTTATTCCAAGCAATCACCTCACAACAGCACTGCATGCTGCAAAGATGGGATTGAAGCTAAAGTTCTTGGAAAGAAATGTGAATGGATAGAATGACTCAGATTGTAAAGACAGATTGCATATTTAACTATCAAGCTAAATACAGGCACTATACAATACACACTTTTTAAAAATAACCTCCTAGTATGCACAGATTGAACCCAAGACTCCCCAATTACTCTGAACTGATCCTATCTACCATTTCAATCTCTTTCTCAACTCTCCCATTTATATACCTTCTATACTTTCCTTCTTTTAGTTTCTTACCCCCAAACCACTGAAACTTGCATCTGCTTATTTTCCTATAACCAGCTTGTCACCATGTCCTCATATTCATACTTTATTCTCCAGTTCCACTGCCTCTACTCAAAATTGGCATTGTCACATCATGCCTGGGTTCCTGCCACCACTTCTTAGATGGTTTCCCTGTCTTCAAGCTCTAAACATTCCACCCTACAGGTGCTCTGCAGGCCCTCTCTGAGCCCATCCAAGATATAGCCTCTTATCTCCTTCCTCTCCCCAAAACATCAGCTTTGTTTAAAGCAAGCAGTCTCCTCACTCTCTTTTGTGAATCTCACTTAATTCAGGAATGGCCCTGGGTAAGGCCTTATCTTCTCTAACTTTAACCAGCAATTCCCATAGTGATATCTATCCCATGCGTTGTTAAAGGATTCACAAAGGGCCTGTTGTACAGTTGGAGTACATAAATTTTATTCCCCTTTTTGCCCCACTCCCATACCTTTGCTTATGCTTCCCATTCTCTGTCCTAGTTCTTCATAAATTCTTTTCTTTCATCCTTCACTTTTTTCTTGATTCTTTTTATCTTCAGAATTTGAAGACATACATCCTCCATGAAACTTTCCCCAGATATTCAGCAAATCATAAAAACCTTCCTGTTCTAGACCCATTCTGTACACAGTCACTAAAATGCAATTTATCATTAATTATTCTCTAATAATTCCATGTGTGCTGGGCCAGTCTCTACAGCCAGTTATAGGTAATTTAAGTGCTTGATCCTGTATTTCTCCTATAATCCAGCCCAGTGGAGAATTGACTCCTGATGTCAGATATTTTCATCTAGGTCTCTGCTGGAAGGTCACCTCCTCAGTTTGCTCTGATCACTCTGTCTAAAATAGCTCCTCCTCCACACTCTGCCCTTACCCTGCTCATTGTTCTTGGCATTATGCTATTTATTTATCAGTTTCTTCTTTTATTGCCTTCCCCCTGCCACAAAAATGCAAGTTCCATCAGGTTAGACACTTTGTTTTTTTAGTCACTGCTAGAAGAGTGCCTGGTACAAGACGAGAAGCATGTGTGGCACTTAATAGGCACTGAATAAATGCTGAAAAGTGAGTGAATCAGGGTAGGATCTAGTTTTCTGATTGACCATAAATAGCTGTGATTTTGACACACGCCCTCCTCTAAGCAAACAGGTGTTTGTTTTTTATATTATTAAAATGAACAAAGGGGATTGGTATAAATAAACTTTTCTGAGTGACTGTAACAGGAAGACAAGAAATCCCCCACCAGAAGGATGCTTTAATGAATAACAAAGTCTTGTCCTCTTACTTTTCTGATAAAATATGGGACCCTGAAATGAATGTCCTTTAATTAATCTCTATTTTGCCCACTGACTTAAAAATAAACAGACCACAGGGCTATCCAATGCTTGTCATTATCCAAAATGAGAATTTTAAAAGGGGAAGAGGAGTGTTTCAGTGAAAGAAGAATGACCTAAATCATTTTATGCAAGTGAAAATGGCTGTCCCATTCATTACAGACCAGACTACTCAAACCTCATATTTTGGTGGAATGGGTACAAGCTCTCATCCCACAAGAAACTAAAGTTCCTACGGTGTGCTTCTTAAAAATATTTTATGTCAACGTTTAGTTACAATTATTAATGAAATGTTTGCAGCACAATGTGAAATGTGCTTGGGACATTTTTATTAATAAGCATGTAAATCCAGAGAAACAGTGCCACCTCTTCATTTAGAGAGTTGCATTCAAGACCAAAAACTAAAGTCATAATTAGAAAGCTTACTGAATTTAATTTTTTTCTCTATGTGTTTCTCTTCTGCTACAGAGATATTTGCTTCTTAACAATGATCTCTCATAGTACCTTATATATATATATATATATATATATATCCTATTTGAGAAAGGAGGAAACTGAGATATAAAAAGTTTTACTTAACCAACATTCGTGATAGAATGCCTTTGAAATTCTTAGTGTACATTATCTGCAAGACTATTAAATGTGGTTATATGCAAATGGATTCAAATGTCAGTTAAATATTTTATAGTAGGGTATAGCAGTTTGATAGTATTGATGAATTCCAAAAAGAAATCTTGTTTTATGTTTGTAACCTGGTCTTCTCCCCTGGGCGTGATTAAATTATGATTAGGGCTTTGATCAGGCCATGACAGTAGGACATTGAGTCCCCTTGGTGGGCAGGGACTCACAGAGAAAACGACATGGCAGAAGAGTTAGTTGGAGTTTTGAGATGGAGCCCGGGATGTGAACACACAGGAGAAGAACACAGAGGAATAAAGACAGATCCTTAGACACAGCAGAAGCCCCAGGGAGTGAGACAGAGCTGTTTACCTGATAGTCTACAGCTGGCCTTGTGGAGAGAGCACAACAGCTGAACCCAGAGAGAAACGGAGCCCCGGGAAGAGAGGAACCCAAGAAGCCTGAACCCTCGCAGATGTCGGCAGCCATCTTGCCCCAACATGTGGCAATAGATTTTGGTGAGGGAAGTAACTTATGCCTTATGGCCTGGTAACTGTAAGCTTCTATCCCAAAATAAATGCCCTTTATAAAAGCCGACAGACTTCTGGTATTTTGCATCAGCACCCCTTTCGCTGACTAATATATAGGGTAAGCACTATTTGAGATGAGAAAAACTAAATTCTCTCAGTGCTCTCTCAACAATACATGGATGTTTTGTTTGTTTTAACAATCCTGAGTTGAAAGAGAATTGAGGGATCCTCTTATCCAGACCCTGTGAGTATTATCTTCCCATTAAAGTTGATATGGTTGAAGCCCAGAGAGGTTAACCGACTTGCCCAAAATCACAAAGCTTATTTAATGACAAAAGAAGCAGACCTCAAGTGCATTGCTTTTTATCCAATGCTGAGCAATGAGAGGATGTTGGATTTGAGCTCCCTCTAGAGGAGAGACATCATGGCAAGAAGTACAGACACAGGAACTCTCAAAGCATTATGGGAGGCAATAAGCAGAGCAGTATGGCTGCAAGTGAGATGAGAATTTATGTCAAGGATGAAATTGGAAAGAGTTAACAACCATATCATGTGTCTTTTACTTTACTTAGTAAGTGATGCCACAATTACAGAGAAGTTTTTGTTTGTTTCTTTGTTTTTTGAGCAGGGAAATGGCATGAGTGTTTAGATGACAAACTGCTATTGATGTGCATGCTGAAGAGGATGATGTATGCCAGGAAACAAAAGACAAGTCAGGAGGCTACTTGCAATGGTCTCCTCATGACATAATAAGGGCCTAATTAACAATAATAGTATCTTACATTTTTATGACTTTTTCAAACACTTCAAACACTTTTAACAAATATAATCACATTTAATCTTCACAAGCTTATAAAGAAGGGAAAGGTAATCCTCGCCCTCTGTATAAAGCAACAGCAGATGAGAGATTGTAGGTAACTTGTTCTCACTATTAACATGGGAGTAGCTGAACCAAGAATGAAATCCTTGATTATGTTTCAAAGTCCAGTGCCCTTTCCACCATATGTCTTGCTTTCTGGTCCTTTAACTAATGATATATGGAAATACATATGTGGGGGAAAAAATGCACACAGAGTTTTTCTTGTTTTCCTATTTCCTAGACTTTTAAATTTAAATAACAGATAGCCACTATAGTCATAGCTCTCAAAGAATAAGTTCCCCATAATGGATTATTGCAGAAGATAATCCTTCCTTTATCTTATAAAGATGTGGAATATTCACTTTTTTTCTTCTCTTTCATTTGGTTTTTGTTTTCCTTTTTCTTTTTTTAGATTAGTGGTCCAACTAGAACTTCTCCACCTCAGCGAATTTTCAAAACTACCTTATCCATTTGGCCTGGCAATTACTCACATTTCTAACTGAAAAAGCTTTAGGAAAAAGAATTAAATAAAGATGCTCAAACTGCCATGCAGCCAATGGCACTTGTAAAACACTTCTTTACTAGATGGTTGTGTTGTTTAGAGCCGGTAACAGAGAGTGGGGTGTATAAGTGAAATAGGTTCACCTCCCAGAAGAAGTTGAGAAAGATTATGGCTGAAATGAGAGTATTTGGGTGGAATGAGCTGCTGGTCTGGGCCAGCATCTGGTATTGTGCACAGCATCTTTACCACCATGAGGGTTGGGATGAGATGGGTCTGGGCCATCAACTGGTATTGTGCACAGCATCTCTACCACCATGAGGGTTGGGATGAGATGGGTCACATTCAAATCAAATTTTCTCCATGATTAAAATATCTATTTTTTTTAAAAAAGGTCATGGACCCATAAGTAAACATGGTTCTTAAAAATTACAGATGGAAAAGCGTCATGTGATGAATAGAGTATTAGAAACCAAGGGCAGAAGTCCTGACCCCAATTCTCTCACCAGCTCTCTGTGCTAACTTATTGATACAGATCTTTGTTTCTTCAACTGTGAATACTTCAAGATCCTCAAGTTTCTGTCTCAAGAGACATGATTGCTTACATATCAGATAACTCTGAGTTTTAACTCTAATTTTATGGAATGCAACAAAATCACTAGAACACCAAAGAGTCTTGATCTTATCAAAGTGCTTTTTCAGGCAAGAAAATGGAGGGGTTCATCTGGGCACTCTTCTTTTATTAAAAAGTGATTTTCTTCTAGTGAAAAATTCTCAATTTTTTAATTTGACAGACTATCTTCTTAGTGGTTCCAAAGCAAGACTGGTCATTACCTTGCCTTAAAATCTGCCTAAGGTAGTTTTCTCAGGAAACCTACTGTAGTAAGAGCTACTATAAAAAAAAAAATTAGAGAACCTATTACTTTTAATTATTAACTAACTAATGAAAAAGTTGGGATTTTGGCAAAGAAAAGTTCTTAGCAGTGCCTCATAGATGATTGTGAAGAAAGCTCCAATTGCACTTTCTCACATGGATCATGGGTTGAAGTGGGATATTTGAATATTTGAAGTCATTCATACATGCTCCCTCTTGGGGAAAGGAGATGAATGAGCAAAACTAAGAAAGCCGGCCTTTCATATTTGGGGCTTTGCCAAGAATCTGGTCTGCAAGCCATTGAAAGTGTCAACGCTTGTGTGATCTTGGAAATAGACCAGAGCCGAGATTCATGAAACAAGGCCAGGATCATTAAGTCACCTCCAAGGTGTAAAATACGAGCTGGTCTTCAGAAACAGAAGCAAATCAGAACCAAGAATCCAGCTCTTAACCAAGGTAAAGTAGTAAACCTCAGTCAGGAGAAAGAGCAGAAGCAAGACCAAACCAATTCAGATATCATTTTTTGAGCAATTACTTGGAATAGAGACAAAAATGGATGTTTAGTAAGAACCCAATATGTGCCGGGTAATGTTACATTACCTATAGCAACAGTCCTAAGAGGTTGTTGATAAAGATACTGCTCAGGAATTATTTAGCCATCTGCCAAAGGTCACATAGCTAATAAACCATAAAATCAGATCTGTCAGACTTCAGAGCTGACAGTTCTTCTCTTTCTGGTGCTCTACAATGGGGAATGAAAACGAATGGATGAGACGTTCTACAAAGAGCTGAGGGAGAAGTCATTTCTGAAATTAATTATGTAGCAGCCACATAGTCTTTTTTGAGCCCAGCTTGCTTTGGAGTCTAGTGTGGCTCTGGAACTTGAGTCTTATGTGCATGAAAGCTTGGTAAGGCCCTTTGTATCCATTTCTTGGAGAAACGCAGAACAGCGTTTCTGCATGGGCATGGGGACCACCCTACTGAACTCCATTTTGGATAGTACCTTGGTTTTCATTCTTCCCTGGCTTTTAAACTTTTTAAACATATTGCTGTGAGCATTTTGCTAATGCCAGCAGACCCCTTGAATGAGTCATAGACAATGTTTGTGAGTTTTCTGAGATCTGCTGCTACACTAAGTGAGGTCCAATTTCATAATGATTTGAACACTAGTGGAGCTCTGAGACCCTCTGTTCTCAAAGCAGAATCCACAATGGTATTAGCCCCTCCTGGAGCCTGCCAGACGATACAGAGCCTGTCTCATCTAATTTCCTAGGACTGAAAATTAGACAATCACAGGCTTATGTGAGGCCTGCATGCTCACATTCACTGACGTCTCTCTCTTCTGAATTGTCATTGAAAGTCTTTGGCTGGATTTAGGCTTCCATTGGTAGGGACTTTGACCTAATCCATCTTCCTCAAGCTTCTCAGCCCAGTCACGCTGCAGAGTCTGCAGGAGGCTCGGTGATCATTTTCACATCTTCTTACTCATGGACTTTAAGAGCTCAGTCATTAGCATACAGCAACTCCCAGATTACTGTACAAAGTACTTTTAATCATGCTCTAAATCAATTGAATTGGAAGAGTTTCTCAGAGAAACCTTCTGGTGCCAACTTCCATGTCCTTTATTAAGTACTCAAGCATGGATGCATAAAACCGATTAAACCTGAACCTATTATGCTTTCAATTCTTTACTTCCCTGGCAATGGAGAATGTGCCAGATAATCTCATCAATTCTGACAAAATCAATTATACTGTCAGGTAGAGAACTTTAGGATATCAGTGACCTCAGGGCAATTAAAAGTGTTTAATACATAATCAAGTCCAACACCACTGAGACTACCAAATAATTTTGTAGAGTCAGTGAACAGAGACATCTTGATTTTTGTCATCAGATTTTAATTTCCAACACTTTGCTATACTGTGTGGGAGTCTAAATTCCAGGAGGACAGCATCAATAATGTCATTGAATAACAAATTCCAATTAACTCAGACCCGTGGTTTTTTTTTTTTTTTTTTTTTTTTGGTCTGGCTGCTTCCTATAGAACAGAAGATGCTGTAGTAGCAAATAAAGGTAAATTTCCTCCTTTTCTTCTTGAGAGTTATGTTGACTAAATTAAGCCAGACACAAAAGGAAAAATATTGTATTATTTCACTGTTATGAATGAATTATAATAAACAAACTCATTTTTAATTTACTAATCACACGATTTGATGTTTCTTGATTCAATATTATTCTTATGGTAACCAGTAGTTTAGGTTTTTAAGTAATTTTAAAAAGACAAGATGAATGAAAAATTAAATCAATGGTAAAAAAAAAAGTTCTTGTAAATTTCCTTAAAACATAAAGTATTGATATAAAAGTGTATGCAAGGAGAGTTAATAATAAGGATAATTATTATATGTAATAATAATTATAATTAAACTTTTTGAGCAATTGCCATGTGTCAGGTAATGAGTTGTTTATTTAATAATCATTATCTTATTTATTCCTCAACTCTAGAAAATGGGAATCATCATCATTATTATCTCAGTTTTATGAATGAGGAAATGTAGGATAGGGTGGGTGAAGAAATTTGAGCAAAGCCACTCAGCTAGTAAGTGACAGAACCAATATTAAGACCCCCAACTGCTGACTCTATCACTTATATACCACCCAACTGTTCTATCACCCCCCACCTGCCAAGGTACTGTAATATTTGAAACTGTCAGACTGGGTGACATCAGATTGGGAGGGTTAGAATTATTCATGTCTCTTATAGGACTTCAAAATTGAAAGGGAAAACCAATTTGTGTTGCCACATTAGATTCTCTGCATGTTGGAGGGCTTCATTCTCAGTTACAGAATGTCAGTGGGTGCCAAAGTGTTTCTTTGATTTCATTTCATTGACATACCTTTTCTTTGTGATGTAACTAGAACCTATTTTTTGCAATGCTGTGAAAGACTGAACAAGAAGAACAAAACTAGAAAGGCATCATCAAAGATGAGTTCTGTGATTTCAGGTTGGTTTATGAAAATGATAAAAATGGAAAGGGAAAAATTCAACTCAGGGAAGTCACTGCAGCAGCATTTGGATTCTTACCATTTCTGCCCCAGGATAAAAGTTGTACCTTGAAATTTTAGCTCTCTCTAGCTAGGAAAAATCAAAACAAAAACAAAAACCCTGCAGGAATCTGGCATTGTGGTTGATATTCTTGTTCTTAAATGGTTATATCTACCCAGTGGAAGTGGGCTATGTCATCTGCTAACCTGATTCTAATTTTATATATCAATCAATGGAGTATTTCACAATTTTAGAAGAGATAATGTCCTTTTGAGCCAGGTTTGGATAACCAAGCAGGCAAATGATTCACAGTGTTCCCAAAAAAGTTTGTGTCGGGAAAGAATTGAATGTAGCCAGCCCAAGTCCACAAGCAATTAATTTTGTTACTTAGACCTCTGGAGTCTGTGATCCATGAATTGGTATTCACTAGCGGTTATTTAAATTTAATCTTCAAAATTCAGTGCAGTCCTTATTCATTAAAATATGAAAGATGATGAGGACCAGGAGAGAAGGGTGTCTGGAATCATCAGTTTCAAGCTGGGTTATCAAGTCACTAAAATGAAAAGAGAGCACAAGAGTCACAACCCCTTTTAATTCCTTTCCTCACTATGGTGACTGGCAAGGGGAAAAAACACAGAGCCAAGACCAACTCGTGTGTGTGTGTGTGTGTGTGTGTGAGTGGATGTGTGTGTGTCTTCGTAAAGGCAGCTTTAGCATATATTTTTAATTCTAAGAAGTTCTAAAGAATGAACACTTGCTTACAGGATTCCAGAGTTATTTGAATTTATTTCATTTAATGACCTGATGGCAGAAGCTGGTGTAAAATGAGACATCTGGAAGTGATCAGCACATCTAATCCTGAGTAAAACTCACTGAGTATTCAATGAAAATGTGCATATGCAGAGTTGCTGTGACATTTAAGACAGTGCTAGCACAGGCAAAAGAACAAGAAAATTGGCCCTGCAGTCTGAAAGCATCCATTTAAAACTGCAATGTTTCATTCAATTAAGTATGAAAGAGAGTTCTATCATGGTGGAAGAATACCTCAGGCCAATAAATGCAGCAACAGAATCAAGCTTCCAAGGAAGCTTGGTGCCAGGTTTATAACGGGGTGTCATTCAACTTTGCAATGACACTAGATTCAGACACAGAGCTCGAGGATGTTATTTCTGAAAAATGAAACAGCTGACGGCTTTCTTCGTATTTACCATGTTCCCAGGGTAACTGTACAGCTTCTAACGGGTAGAGACCAGAAAGTAATAGTTCTGGATAAACAAATGATATCGTGGCTCCTAGGCTTTGAAAGCCTAAGCAGGTAGCTTGAAACTAACGTGTCTGCAAATCTGAGTATCAGTTGAAGGACAGTCTGTTACTGAAATCACTGGTACCTCTTGCTTCTCCTTTTATCCCAGCAGTAAGTACCACAAAGCGTTTTTAAATATAAAGATAAAATATTACATATAAAATTTAGACATGGTTTGATTCAAAGTTATACGTCATGATAAAAATGTTTTCTCCATTGGTGATGCCATTTCCCATTACCTCCTATTAGGAATGTTCTTCCATTTTTGTCAACACTTACCTCAACATATAAACATGTATATACTGCTCTTCAGCTATAACAGAAAAAATGAAGTAAAATTTATAGTCCCTCTTTGATTAACTCAGCTTTATGATTATATTTCAATCATTAGATTCTTCTTAAAGAAATAATGAATGTAACAGTAGATAAGTTAATTAGGACTTAGGTCACTCATGCAGATTACTTTTCTATTCATTTTATCATCCATTAAATATTTTATTTATGTGTATGCTTTTTAGCGCAATCATTTTATGAAGAACTGTAGAATGCCTACTATGTATGTTTGCTAGATTTGGCAAATAAAAATACAGGCTGCTCAGTTAAATTTAAATTTCAGATAAACAACAAGTAATGTTGTAGTATAAATATGTCCTCAATCTTACAGTACTGAAAAAGAATTTGTTCATTATTTAAAACTTAGGTTTAACTGGGCATCTTGAAATTTAGCAGGCAACCCTACCTATGAGAAAGGTGCCTTACTTGAAGTTTGGAGGGATACAAATAAAAATTAGGCTTAGGTACCACTTTGATTAAAATATTCTATAAATTAAAATGAGTAATCAACAGTGCAGAATTCCCTTAGATATATATAAGTAAATGAATTAAAATTTTAAAATGAGTTTAAAAGACCCAGAAATGTAGAAGTATCTGGGACTATATTGGGAGCAGTGAGTTTTTCAATCTTGTTAACATGTATATGAAAAAAGAATAGATGTATTCTTAAATGTTAAACATCAATATAAGTAAGTGTGGGAGTTTATGAAGAAAATCAAAAGGAAGGGAACTGGTGATAGCATTTTTCTCAAAACCTGGCTCCTGTTGCAATGAGTCTATAATGTCTGGTGACAGTAGCATAATATTAATCATAATGTTATGATTGAAGAATGGGCTAAATATACAATAGAACTTTTAAATTTCAATATAAAAATAGCAATATTTTAAATTTAAAAAGACAAGAAAGTTAACATGTATTGAACTTTCTATTAATGATGATAATATGTTAAAATATTTCATAGTTTTCATGACAAAAATTTTATATAAAATGTTTTAGATTGCATACAGCTGAGACAGTGTAAAGCCATAAACTCAGAAAATTGTGGTTTCCACAATGATTCATATGATAACTATATTTTGATACCTGTTATGCACTTAGCATAATTCCTGGCACATAACAAGGCTCAAGTTTATCTAGTATTATTAAAATTTTGAGTAAAGGAAATGACAAGATAATGTATGTTAAAGTGATTTGAAAACTATAAAACAATGAACAAATAAAAATTCAATTAAAATGAGGCAATACAATTGGGGGGAAATGCCAGGGATTCAGTTATAAATCATATTATTAACACATTATCAGTTGTCCTCCCCATCAATAGCTATCACATTTGTACTACATTCCTTTGCCGTCTTCTTGCACAGGCATTTTAATTTGAGACAACCAGGTCTCACAGAATTATTGACTGCTACAACCTTCTATTTGTAGTTACCAAAATTGTTAAAATAGAGTCACCACTCTGTAAATAGAAAGCCACACCAGGAAATTGCCCTCATTCAAAAAGCACTGCTAATATCAGCAACAAATAAAAGCAATGACACAAGTTCTCAGGCTCTGGGAAAAATGCACATGAAGTTAATAAAAAGCAGACACAGTAATATGAAAAGTGCTGTGGAAACTCTTCAGTGCCCTATAACTCTATTTTTAATCCCTTTCATAGAATTCTTGTTTCATAGCTATTACTGTACAATGCAAAATAGTTTAATATAAACTAAAAAAGAGTCAGATGTTTCTCCTATAGGATGTACAACATTTGGACATTTCAGAAACAAATCATTGATTAATTGATGTTTGATCAATGGACACCCATTCTGAGCACATTTAATAATTTTCTGAGCCTAACAATAGAATTGTAAAAGGATGTATTATAGTGGAAGGAACAATGAAACTGTTAGGAACAGAGAGTCATCAGTAGCAGTACATTTTGGAGAATATTTGTCAAATATTAATATCATGAATTTCTTTTGCAATCAAGCAGAGCTCCTGTAAGATTGAATAGAGGCAGAAGCATGCAAGTGACATAGCCCATTAGGAATCTTTGATTTTCCATTAAATATGTTCCTTTTCATCGCATTTAGATTTCATACTGCTCTCTTTTAGTTTGCTAGATTCTTTCAGGCTTTATTGTACATGGGTGAACCTGAGGAATTTATAAATGATTTTCTGAGAAGGAAAGATGGGAGATTCAACTTTAGTGTGCTCTAGTCTGATTTCCTAAGAGGCAGGTATTTAATCTTGCTGACATGTCTTGATGCACATTATTTAACTAAATAAGAAGGCAAAATGTTTGACAGGATAATAAGACTAATATGTATATTTTTATTTCTTAACATTTTGCATTCATTTGGAAAAAGTTTGCAGATTTCTGCTTAAAACAGTCATTATGCATATCATGTGGAGATACGCCCATAGAAATAAATTTATATACCTATGAACCTGAGAGTAGTCTGAAGCCCTTAGCAGTCTACATGAATGCATGATGACTGCAGTAAAATATATTTATCCCACAAGTGAGGAGAGAATTGATTACTCTAGAGAGTGGAAGCCATAACTAATTCACAGAGACTCTTTGTTATGACAAAGATAAATATTCTGTGTCATTCTGACCCATAAAATATACTGTTTTTACAACAGACTCATTGTAATAATTCATCTTAAATGTCTTATGGACATATTTTCCAATGATTTCCAAAGAAAAATCATTTAGTATTCTTGGTCTCAAAATAAGTGTGAGGATTAAAAATAATAAGGAGCATTGTTATGTTTGTTTTAGAAACATAGAGAGAAATATAATGCCATGTATGCGATGGAGTTATTCCCTTCCTGATATTTACCAAAGAAATATAATTTGTGCACATCTGTAGATATTTTTCCACTTTCAAGGATCACTTGTGGAAAAGCTGCAGCTGCGTATAGGTGACTGTATTTGCAAATGAACAAACAGGCAATAAGCTTTTTGGTCCAGGTAAAAATTATTTTCTATTTAATCTCATCCATTGATTTAGCCACTGCTGCATCAATTTGAATTTTTTTTAATTAAAAGATAAAAGCAAATGCTTGCCTCTATAAAGTCTTTGATTGTTTTTAATCCATTTTTTAAACATTGGCAGTTTGTCTTTTATAAATTAGAAAGTTGTTGGAGGATAGCTGTACACAATTGAGGATCTTGGGATAAGGCACTTATGAAACCCATTGTAATAAGCTATTTTTCTTTTGGTTACTGTATCTTTTCTTAGCTGATGGCTTAGAACATATATAAGGACCTCCTTTATTAGTTTTAATGTTGCCAATAGGAAAGAGATTTTAGTTCTGCTCAACCTAGATGGTGGCATAAGACTCTCCAGGGTGACATTCCCCCACAGTATTTTTGAGTTCTGCAAAAACTGACAGAGCTATCACCCTCAAAACACTGGAACAAAATTAAAGGGATTTTGTAACTGGGAAAGTGCCAAATCAAAAAAAATCATAGCTTTAAAAATGGTGGGAGAAGCTCATGGCACACCTGCTGGCCCCTCTCCACCCCTCCCCACTGGAGTGTGGAGCCAGCCTGTGCTTCCATTCTGTGTCCCTGACTCTGTTCCAGAGGGAGCTGAGTAACCCCTAGGTTTATACTGGGGTGCCTGTATGTTGACGTCATTCTATCAGGTGGCAACATGAAAGATTGAACTAGGAAACTCATCTCTGGCTTGCCCTCCCAGAACCTGCCCTAATGGCAGAAGCAGCTTTCAGAAGCTAAAGCAGAGTATGAAACAATTATGCCAAAGTGGCTTGGGGAAAGGATTACCTTCTTTAAGCCATACAAAAGCACATATGGGATAGGGACAAAAGTCTATTTCATAGGGAGTAGAGTGGGCATTTGAATTCTTGTAAACAGGGAATTCCAATGTATGCATTATGGGAGTCCCAGAAGGAGAAGAGAGAAGAGGACTATTCAAAGAAATAATGCCAGAAAACTTCTAAAATTTAATGAAAGACATGAATATGCACATTCAAGAAACCCAATGAACCCAAAACAGAATAAACTTGAAGAGAAACATGCCCAAACACATAATAGTAAAGCTGTCAAATGCCAAGGACAAGGAGAGAGTTCTGAAAGCTGCAAAAGGAAAGCAACATGTTATGTACAAGGGAGTCCCAATAAGACTAAGTGCTGATTTATCATCAGAAGCCACGAAGGCAGGAAAGCAGTGGGACAAAATGTTTAAAGTGCAGAAATAAAACAATTTGCCAACAAGAATTTCATATCCACAGACATTGTTGTTCAAATATGAGGAAGGAATTAAGACATTCCCAGATAAACAAGTAATGCTAAAGGGAATCCTTCAGACTGAAAAAAAGAACACTAGACTGTGTTGAAGTGGCATAAAGAAATAAAAACCTCTGATAAAGATAATCATATGGGTAATTATGAAAGCCAGTACTATTGTGTTATATTTTTTGGTAGGTAACTCCACTTTTTACTTCCCACAGGTTCTAAAATTCAAATGCTAAAAAAGTACTGATAAATCTATAGTTTTGGACATACAATGTATAAAGATAATTTGTAGCAAGTAAAAAAGGTGGGAAGACAGAGGGATATAGGAACAGTGTACGTGTATGCTATTAAAGTTAAGTTCATATCAAATCAAATATGATTGTTACAGATTTAGGATGTTAAATATAAGTTCCATGGTAACCACAAAGAAAATACATGAAAAATATATACAGAAAGAAATGAGAAGAGATTCAAAATGATACAATACAGAAATAAATAAATAAATATAGGTAGGCATTAATGAAAGAATTGAGAGAAAAAAAGGTAGAAGACTTACAAAGACCAAATGTCAAGATGGCAGAAGATGCTCTGCATTATCATAGTTATTTTTAAATGTAAATGGAATAAACTCTCCAATTGAAAGGCAGAAATTGGCAAAATGCATTTTTTAAAAATCCATGCTGTTTACAAGAGACTTACCTTAAATTCAAAGACACAAGTATGTTGAGAGTCAAAGGACAGAATAAAATATTCCATGTAAATTGTAACCAAAAGAGAACTGAGGTAGCCATACTAATATCAGACAAAATAGAATTTAAGTCTATTTCAAGAAACAAAGAAGGTTGCTATGTACTGATAAAGGGGTCAATTCAACAAGACAGCATAGCAATTATAAATATATATGCACCTAACAGCAGATCCCCAAAATATAAGAAGCAAATACTGACAGATTTGAAGGGAGAAATTGACAATTCTACATTAATAGTGGGAGACTTCAATACACCACTTTCAATAATGGATAGAATATCTACAGAGAAGATCAGTAAGGAAACAGAAGACTTGAACAACTCTGTAAACCAACTAGACCTAACAGACATTTGTAGAACATTCTACCCAACAGCAGCAGAATACACATTCTTCTCTAGTGCACCTGGATCATTCTCCAGGAAAAACCATGTGTAACATCACAAAGCAAGTCTCAATGAATTTAAAAATATTGAAATCATAATATATGTATTTTCTACAGCCACTATGGAATGAAGCCAGAAATCAATAACAGAGGGTGAACTGGAAAACATACGAATATGTGAAAATTAAACAACACATTCTTTAATAACCAATGGGTCAAAGAAAAAAATCACAAGTGAAATTGGTAAATATATTGAGGCAAATGAAAATGAAAACACAACATACTAAAACTTGTGAGATGCAGCAAGACAGTAATTAGAGGAAAATCTATAGCTCTAAATGCTTACATTAAAAAAGAAGAAAGATTTCAAATCTGAGACCTAACCTCATAACTGGAAGAAATAGAAAAAGAAGAGCAAACTAAACCCAAAATGAACAGGAGGAAAGAAATAACAAAGACTGAGAAAAATGAAATAGAGAATTAAAATGTTAAAAATAAAATAATAGAAAGAATCAATGCATCCAAAAGTTGACTCTTTGAAAAGATGAATAAAAAACAAATCTTTAGGGGAGTGGATATAGCTCAGTGGTTGAGTACCTGCTTCACATGTACAAGATCCTGAGTTCAATTCCCAGTTCCTCCTTAAAAAAAAATCTTTAGCTAGACTGATGAGGAAAAAAGTGAGGGCACAAATAAATGAGATATGAACGGGGAAGCATTATTAACAACCCCACAGGAATAAAAAGGAGTATAAGAGGACATAATGCACAAATGTATGCCGATAAATTAGATAACCTAGATGAAATGGACAAATTTCTAGAAACACACAATCTGCCTATGCTGACTCAAGAAGAAATACATATAAACATCTCAATAACAAGTAAAGAGATGGAATCAATAATCAAGAACTTCCCAACAAAGAAAAGCTCAGGACCAGAAAGATTCACTGGTGTATTTTATCAAACAATCCAAGAATGCTCACACTCTTTCAAAAATTGAACAGGAGGGAATACTTCCTAACTCGTTCTGTGACACCATCATCCTAATACCAAAGCAGATAAAGATACCACAAGAAAAACAATTACAGATCAATATCCCTTATGAATATGGATGCAAAAGGCCTCAACAAAATACTAGTACTCAATAACACTTTAAAAGAATTATTCACCATGATCAAGAGAGTTTTATTCCAGGTATGCAAGCATGGTTCAACATAAGAAAATCAATTAATATAATACACCACATGAACAGAAAAAAGAAAACAAATCCCTTGATCATCCCAGTTAACACGGAAAAGGCATTTGACAAAACCGAGCAACTCTGATTGATAAAAACACTTGTAGAACTAGGAATGGAAAGAAGCATTCTCAACTTGATAAGGGACATATTTGAAAAGTCTACAGCTGACATCATACTTAATTGTGAAAGTCTGAAAATTTTCTCTCTATGAGCAAGAAGAAGACAAGTATGCCCACTGGTTATTCTCGCCAGTGGAAGTTCTAGCCAGAGCACAATTAGGCATGAAAGAGAAATTAAAGGCATCCAAATTGGAAAGGAAGAAGTAAAATGTTCCCTATATGCCTAAGACATGATCCTATATACAGAAAATCCTGAAAAATCCACAGCAAAGTTACTAGACCTAACAAAACAAATTCAGCAAAGTGCTAAGGTCCAATATCAACACTCAAAAATCAGTAGTGTTTCTATATACTTGTAATAAACTATCTGAAGAAGAAATCAAGAAAAACTTCCTTTTATAAAAGCAACTGAGAGAATCAAATATCTAGGAATAAATTTATCTGAGAACGTAAAGGACTCATACAAAGAAACCTACAAAACATTACTAAAAGAAATCAAAGAACTTAATAAATAGAAAGATATTCTCTGTTCATGGATTAGAACACTAAATATCATTAAGTTGTCAGTTTACCCAAAGCACTTTACAGATACAATGCAATACCAATCCAAATTCCAACATCCTTCTTTGCAAAAATGGAAAAGCCAATCATCAGGTTTATATGGAAATGTAAAAGGCTGCAAATTCCCAAAACCATCTTGAAAGAGAACAAATTTGGAGGACTCACACTTTCTAATTTTAAAACTTATTACATAACCACAGTAGCCAAAACAGCATGGTACTGGCACACAGAAAGACATAGTGAGCAATGGAATTGAATTGGGAGTTCAGTAATAAATTCTCATGTTTATGGCCAGCTGATTTTTGACAAGGGTGCCAAGTCCACTCAGTAGAGAAAGAAAAGTCTCTTCAACAAATGGTGCTGGGAAAACTGGATATCTATATGCAAAAGAATGAAGATGGACCCTTAACTAACATCACAAAAAAATTAACTCACAATGGAACAAAGACTTAAATATAAGAACCAAAAATTCTGAAACTCCTAGAAGAAATTATAGGCAAGCATATTCAGGACCTTGAGTTAAGCAATCGTTTCTTGGACTTTCCACAAAAGCGTAAGCAGCCAAAGAAAAAATAAAGTAGGAATTCATCAAAGTTTAAAGGGTTTGTACATCAAAGGACTTCATGATGAAACTAGAAAGACAATCTACAGAATGGGAGAAAATATGTGGAAGCCACATATTCAATAAGGGTTTAATATCCAGAATATATGAAGAACTCCTATAAATCAACAGCAAAAAATAAGCAACCCAGTTAACAAAGGACAAAATAGTTGAATAGACAGTTCTCCAAAGAGGATATACACATGGCCAAAACCACACATGAAAAGATTCTCAACATCATTAGCCATTTTAGAAATACAAATCAAAACCATAGTGAGATACCATTTCGTACCCACTAGAATGGATACTATAAAAAATAAAAAGCAGAAAATAAGTTTTGGAGAGGAATGGAGAAATAGGAATAATACTTTTTCACTGTTGGAAATGTAAAATTGTACAGCTGCTGTGAAAGACAGATTGGTGGTTATCATATGACCCAACAATTTCACTTCTAGGTGTATACCCAAAAGAATTGAAAGCAGGGACCCAAATGAATGGTTGCACGCTGATGTTCATAGCAGCATTATTCACAATTACCCAACGATGGAAGCATCTCAAGTGTCCATCAACAGATGAACGGGTAAAGAAAATGTGGTGTATGCACACAATGCAGTATTATTCACCCATAAAAAGGAATCAAGTTCTCATACATGCGACAACATGAATGAACCTTGAAGACAACATGTTGAGTGAAATAAACCAGACACAAAAGGACAAATGTTGTATGATCTTACTGCTGTGAAATAATTAGAAAAAGCAAATTCATAGAAGCAAAAACTAAATTACAGGTTACCAGAGACTGGTATGGGGGTAGGAAATGGGATTTAATTCTTACTTGGTACAGAGTTTCTGTTGAGGTGATGGAATGGTGGTGGTGGATGGTGGTGATAGTAGCACAATATTATGAATATGGTTAAAAGGAGAAATTTTGGGTTATATATATATTACTAAAATTAAAATTAATTTAAAAAGCATATGATATTGCAACATAAATATCAAACCCTAATGTAAACTATGGACTGTAATTAAAGCATAATTTTAATAATATTGTTTCATCAATTGTAACAAAAGGACTATACTAATGAAAAGTGTTAATAATAAGGAAAACTGTGAGGGATATATGGGAACACTGTATTTTATGCATTATTTTTCTGTAAAACTACAACTTACCTAATAAATTTTTATAAAGAAAAGATATTTTAAATAGATACATGAATTAAAATGGTATGAATTAGAAATGTTAAGGGTGATATCTTCTTAGATCTCCTGATTACATAGATTCTTAGCGTAACTCCAATAATTGCTTGAGTTAGTGGTCACTGCAGATATCAATTAGTATAATGCCTCCTGTATTTACAGATTAAGAATATCAAACTCACGTAAGTTAAATAAGTTGCCCAAAGTTTCACAGATAATTCAACATAAATGAAGAAATAAGCTAAGCAATAGGGTTTTTTCATTGTTATTATTTATTTTTGCTCTTTCTTCTTGTTGATGGAAATGGATGGGGAAGGAAAAATTAAGAGAAGTAGCTGTGTAAAAATTCTCTATATTTAAAAATTTCCTAAATTTCAATGTTTAATCATTACCCTGATGGTGCAAAGATGTCATTTCCCTTCATCTAAATGAGGCAAAGTGTCTGCAATACCTGGGGTTATACTGCAAAGGACTGGAGAGTAGGGGTTAGCTTCTGATGGCCAGATTTCGGGTCACGTTAAGAAAGACTGGCTTCTTTTTTTTTTTTTTATTATGGGTAAAAATCAAAATTCTCACAATACATACAAACATTTGCAAAATGATATATAAATATATATGCATATATGTGTATTTGCTTACAAAAATGTTATTTATATATATATACACATATATTTTAAGAGGTACTTAGATTACCCAAAATATTACACGGAACCCACTGGGATTCCCATGTTCCCCACCTCCCATACCTCCCACCACATCCCACACTAACATCTCCCACAGTGTGGCCCACCACCCTCAATGAACTTACACATCCTGGAGCCTTGCCACCAACCATAGACCACAGTTCACACTGTAGACCACACTCTCTCCCACTCAGTTCTGAGTGGGGTGTGCTGATTTAAAATGGCCTACATCCGTTGCCACAACAGCACTCAGGACAACCTCCAACTCCCAAAGAAGCCCCTGTATTTCAACTGCTCATCCCCTCCCTACCCCAAAAGTGTCAAGTGGCCACTGGCTCCACCTCATTGTTATAATTTCTTGCATTGCTAGAATCACCATATGTGAACAAGAGAATACCATCAAGTCCACTCTAGTCCATAGTTCTTCCCCAAATCCTGAGGGGACTGGGATGGTGATGTCCACTCAGTAGGAGCTCATAGAACATCTAAGTGCCTATCACCCCACTCGTTGGGGTTCCCGAGAAGACTGGCTTCTTGATAATCTCAGCCCACATGTCTCTGTCCTAGAAAACTTCCTGGACGTCCGGTTAGTCCACATTTGAAGTTAAGTGATAGGCGAATCATTTTAAGGGTAGCACTTTCTAAGGGTGCGAAAATTAGTTAGTTGGTTTGGTCTGCCTTCTCCTGAATTGGTGGGTAACAGAACATGTCCTGGGTGGATGCGCTGCTTCTTATTGACTATTAGCATTCATGCCCTTTCTGTTGGCAGCAACAGTGTTAGTAGTAGTCATTTCTTAACAGAAATATGTTAACAGTTTATAGCCCTCAAAGGGCTTCTACATAAATCATTTAAATTGATCCTCACCATAACCTTGTGAGAGTGTAGAAGAAGTTATACCAGGGAAATCAGAGGGCAACAGTTTGCAAGAAGGTCATTCATTTATCAAGCAGCTGCTAAGCACTGGTTGTGTTAGGCCAATTGGTTAAATGGTAAAGCCAGGACTTGAACTTAAAGCCTCTGATTCCTAGACCTGGGCTCTGGGTCTCACCTCTGTCTTTTTCTACTTTTTGTTTATATGCTTGCTTCCCTTTCCCTACGTCCACACAATGCTGCAGCTTCCCCAGGGGCCCTTTTACTGGCCTTCTGTCTCATACTATACATTTCTTTGTTCTCAGTTCAAGGGCAGCACATCTTGTCCCATCCCTGTAGGAGAGCCTAATAAGCTCAGGTGAGGCACATTTCAAAATTTAGAGCAACTGCTAATGGTATGCACCATTAAAGTCAATGAAATGTTCCATGTTAGTAAATAGAAGCCTTTTAGTTGGTACTCGCCTGAGATGCTTGTCTCTGAAATTCACCACTTGATTTGCTGTCCATGGACCTTCCTTATCCTAAGCCCCATCTTTTTTTTTTTTTTATTTATTTATTCATTTATCCCCCCTTGCTGCTTGTGCTCGCTGGGTCAGCCAACCGCGACACGCGGGCTGGCTCGCCCTCACCAGGAGGCCCCGGGAACCGAACCCGGGGCCCCCCATATGGTAAACGGGAGCCCCACTGATCGAGCCACAGCCGCTTCCCCTAAGCCCCATCTTTAACCTCTCTAAAGCAGAGTATCTGCAAAACTTGTCATCTCATCTCAGTCATAAAGAAATTCAACACATTATTTTGACATGTATTGAACTCTAATATAGAAACAAATAATGAAAGAGGAATTAGTTCACAAATGCTTTAAATTTCCTCTTTATATGAAGGTCTCATATGAAAAGATAAATTTGTTCACCAATAGCAACTGTGTTTTGGATAATGCAGTAAAAGCTTGATTTCTCAATTTTGGACTCATGATTAATGTATCTGTGAGTAAAAAAGCAATAATAAAAGGAGGGTCCTGGATTCTCCTCTGTAAGCTATTTCTAAAATGTAAATATGTAAATGTTTGTCAATTAAATGCAGCCAATATTAACATACTTGAGAGAAAAAAAAAAGGCACCAAGCAAATATTTATCATAAATTATGTCTACTCGGAATGTAAAATAAAAAGTTTATGGAAAGACTAAATATTACTGCTTAACTTTATCATGAATATAGCTATGGACGGTTTTTCTTCAGTTGGTCATACAAAAACACCAGATTTAATGAAATAAGCAACTATCAAACCATTTTTGGAAAGGGCATTAAAACTATACTTAGTTTTTAAAACACTCACTACTCTTGAAATATATAAAAAAATTGTACATAACAATTATATAGATTACTATATCTCTATACTAGGCTTACTCTGTGAATGGGCAACAAGGAATGAAAATTTCTCTTTGCTCTTCTGCCTTTCTCCCTCATTTCCATGATCATTCTCAGTCACTCTAGATTTTTATTGTCTAGTAAATGGTCTGGGTAAGAGATTGACAGCCAGGACTCTGCCAAAGTTTTAAGAAGGAAAAGTTACATTAGTGACAAAAGTGTCAAATGAATTAAATCCATCTCCAGCATGCCCATCCCCTTGGCACCTAGCCCTGTGTCTCTGTGTGGCTCCCAGATTCTGCTAAGAGGGACTCTACTGGAGCCCACTCTTCTAGGGCAGTGCTACCTCTTCTGTATCTTTCTGTGGCCTGTCACTAACATGGGCCTGTTTTGTTTTTGTTTTTTAATTTTCTGTCTGGATCTGGCTAAAACTAAGGCTTGTTAATAGTACAGTAATGAGCTAATGCATTATGCATCCTCAGTAAGACACAAATGTACAATCTAAGAAAGCATTACAAATTTTTTCTTGTAATATTCATAAATGCTTTGTTTATCTAGGAAAAAAAGGATAACAACATAGAATGATACAATGATGCCCCTTCTATATATTTAAGAGTAATTGTGTTTTCTTTATTTATTTATTTTTATTATTGAGGTAAAATGCAGTTTAGACCATAAAATTCACAATTTTAACCATTATAAACTATACAATTTAGCAGCTTTTAATAATTCACAATGTTGTGCAGGAATCACCATTATCTAATTCCAGAACATTTTCATTACCCCAAAAGGAAATCTTGTACCCATTAAGCAACCACTCCCCATCTCCCTGTCCTAGCAATCATGAATATTTTTTTTCTTTCTATGAACATTCCCATACAAGTTTTTGTTTTGTATTTTCCTTTTTAAATGCTAAAGAAAGAACACAAATGAAAGTCAGAGGACTCAAGTCCTACTGTCAGCCCTGCACTAACTGGCTTTGTAATCTTATGCAACTTGATGAGCTATATGTCTCTCTCTCCTATTAGATTTCAAATTTCTTGAAAGTAGAATTCACATCTATTTCATTTTTCTCTTCTACAGTGCTTAGCACAATGCTGATCACATGGTCCTCAACCTGCAAATATTTCCATAGTTTTCTGACTCCAGGAAAGAAGTCAGATTTTTTCAGTTCTTAGCACAGAAGTACAAATTCAAGGCCTTAAAGTGGATGAGATGAAGGATGGTAAGAGAAAGCAGAAGTAAAGAAAGCCAAGAGAGTAAAGTAGATCAAAGAACTTAGCAGGCCATAGAGACTTAAGGGATGGTTGGAAGAAGAGAAGACAATTAATTAGACTTCTAAGGCACACCAGTTAAATAGAAGGCAAATCAGCTTAGTGCCCTGTGTGAAAGCCAAGAGAAAGGTTTGTTCAGAGCAGTGGTTCTCAAGCAGGGGCAGCTTTGACTTTCCTCCCCACACCGTGAGACATTTGGCAGAGGCTTGTCACAACTTGGAGATGTTATGGCATTTCGTGGGTAGAGGCCATGAAAGCTGCTAAACATCCTATAATATACAGGGCAACCCCCACAACAAAAAATTATCCAGCCCAAGATGTCAAGAGTGCCAAGGTTGAGAAACCCTGATTTCAATATGTTCAACAATGCCAGATGCCCTGAAATCTGAGAAGAGGTCACTTTATTTGGTAATGAAGACGGTAGTGGTGACTTTTTTTTTAGGAGGTACCAGGGATTGAACCTAGGACCTCATGTGTGGGAGGCAGGCACTCAACCATTGAGCTACACCCACTCCCAGTAGCGGAAACATTTAAGAGAACATTTTTTCTAAATAGTAAGAAGATAGGGTGGGTAGAAGTGGGTAGTGATACAGAGCTCACAAGACATGATGATTTCTGAAAAGTTGTAAAGGAAGGTACAATGACAAGTGGAAGGGGCAGCAAATTTTGTTTTGTTTTTAAGAATCAAGGGAAATCGAACCCATTTGTAGACTAAGAGAAAGGAGACAATAGAATGAGAAGTTAAAAATGTGATAAAGAGAAGAGCAAAGTCTATAATAAAAAGGAATATTAGGGGCAAGAGAACAAAAAGAAGTTAACTTAGTAAATGGGCAAGATCATTTCCAAGGTGAGGATGAACAAATAGAGGGTAAGTCAAGGAACAGAGTTCTAAGGTGTAAGGATGACATGCTAAAGAAGTTCACAAAAAGATAAGCTTTCTCAGGGAAGAAAAAGTAAGTGGCTGAGATTAAAAGAGGAAAGTTTGGGAACTTGAAAATGAAATTTATAGCAGTCTCCATGGAAGATGGATAAGGAATAAGCTGATGATGACTGAAAGTATTGTGAAGCAACATTGAAAATTCAGCTGACATTAGGAAGCATAAATAGTGGACTTAATCATCACATTTAGTACAGCTCCTCTAGAAATGCTTAACAGACCGAAGGAAAGCAAAGAAGCAGATGTTCAGTTGCACCATGGGCTAGGTGTTGGCAAGACATTTGTGGTGTGAGGTCAAGGGAGTGAAGACGGCTAAGAAGGACGAAGTCGAAGGGGTTGGCCATGATCTAGAGCTGTCAGGAAGACTCTTCTCTGGGGTGACTGGTAAACAAGGAGAGGAAGGGATTGAACAACTGGACATCTTAGAAAGGGCAAGTAGCAGGTTGTGATCAAGGGAACCATTCTGGATGATAAGAGCAGAGCTGTGTTCCTGCGGGCAAGCCTCTGCCACAGGCACAGATGAAAGTCACTGGAGGGAAAGAGGTTCTGGCTTATACCCCCATCTCCAGAGGTTCCATCTTAATCAATTTTAGATGTAGTTAGAAACTATCCCTGCCTTCAAGGAGCTAATAAGGAAAATATTCTGTGGATTATTTCTTTCTACTTTGATCATTTTCTTCTAATATTCACAACACTACAGTATACGTACAATGCAATCTTTTCAGGCTCAAATAAAGATCCAGCATTTCAATACTGACTGGTCCCCTTACAAGATAAGTGATGTTGAACAAACGTATTTTTTATCAGCAAAATGAGAATAATGAAGTCTATCTTCCAAGGCCATTTTGAGGATAACTGATGTAAAATTATTAAATAAGTGTGGTTTTTAATCATTTTTAAATTAAGTAGAATTTATTTCTCTCATCTATACATCAGAAAGCCCTCGTGGGCATTATTCTGCCTACTGACTTATCACCACCTATTCTTTAACCTGAGTTTTCCTCTTCAAAGAGGATCACCTTTTTTTGTCTTTTCCCTTTCTTTAAATTACAGTGTTTCTCCTCTAAACCGCAAATGTGAATGCTTTATGAAAAACACAAAGCTCTACAAATATTATTTTGGAGATGAAAAGAAGCAGCATGGTGATTCCCAAATCCACTACTTTTATAGAGTTGTCCCCTTAGAAGAAGTGCTTAACTGTGTAAAGCCTCCCCCACCCCCACCCCCTCCACTGTCTTGCAGGTCCTTGCAAGGACCAGAGATAATGCATACAAAGTGCCCAGTATTGTGCCTGCCACCGAGTGGATGGTCAGTGGATGGTTTCTAGGATGGCATTGATATTACAATGGTGACACAAACCTTGTAATAATCCCTTCTTCCCCAAGCATAATTTTAACATTATTTATTAGATTCTTGAGAACTTACCATTTGTTATTATTATCAGTGAGACTAACCATAAACTGATTTAGCTTGTGGTCTCACTAAATGGCTAATTTCTTGAAACAAACTAGATTTAAATTCTAAAATTTATTTCAAGTCTTTACTTTAGTTCCTGGTTAATGGACATTCAATAAATACTTGGTCCAAAGTCTAGCAGTCTTGTGTCACACCACCTAGACATTAACAAGAAGAGAAATATCCTTTCTATGTGTTTGTCTAATCCAGTAAGCAAACAAACCTCTATTTCTGGAAATAACCCCAGATATTTAACTATGGGAGACCTTTCCAATGTGATCAGAACCTACAAATCATAACTCTTATTATTATGGGCAAAATTTAGTTGTAATTCTTATAGAAGGGTTTTGGAACCAAGAGTCTACTTGGCATGTTTATACAGCTGGTATTTACTTTTGCCAAAATAATTGAATCTGTAACAATTTTAAGGCTGCCCAGATTTCTTTAGTGAAGCGATTTACCTCATTACAAATAAAATGTTTTAGTCATTGTGGTTCCAGCATCAGAACTTGGTGTCATTGTTGCAATAATCATGTGTTTGATGGATATATTAGGATCTCTTTAAAACTTCACTTGTAGCATAATCATTTGCAAAGCTTTCAAAAGTTAATTATCTTGTATGTCACAGTCAAAAACAAATGAGTCTTCAGCCCAGCCTAAAACAAAACTGGAGTAACAGGCAAGTTTCACCTTTGAAAGAACATTTACAGAGGACTTCTTGGCTTGATCTTGTCTGTGATTCAGAGTCCAGTGGGGCAGGAGCACAGAGAATCATTCAAACATTTAGGGTGGCCAGTAACTGTATAATCATGGAATAATTGCATGGAAAATAGTAGAACATCAGTTCAGGAAGCTTATGCAGGAACAGGTTATAGAGAACGATGACTTCCAGATGAAGAGTTGTGGAATGCATATAATACCCAGTGGAGAGCCATGGAAGATTCCAGACCAGGGGACTAATGTCTTGGCTTAGCAAGAATAATCTCACTACTGTAGTAAGTGGAATAGTGTGATGAGGAGTGTGTGAGGTGGAAGAAAAGGGAAGGAAAAAATCTTGAGGCAAACAGAACCCTTAGGAAGGTTTTGCAATCAACCTAGCACAAATTAATAAGGGGATGATCTATTGAGAGAGTGGGAAAGGAAGATGAAAGAACCAGAGGGGATTTTGGACCAATATGTGACCCTATTTGGTGAGTAATTAAATATAAGGCAGGGAAGCTTGAAAGCTTGCAGTTTGGGTGACAGTTAAGTCATTAATGGAATTAGTACAATTAAAAGGCAGACATCATTTTATTAGTAGTTGATGTTATGAAAGATTTAGAGTTGTTGAATTGAAAATACGAGCAGAAAAAACAAATAGAAATACTCAACAGAGTTCAGGTTATATATTATTCTATACCACATTTCTCTTGGTGGAAATGTGCAAGGATTTTTGGTTTGTTTGTTTCTTCGTTTACCATGGAATTGCTGGGTCTTAGGAAATGGTCATTTTCAATTTTCTTTGATATGAACAACTTGCTTTTTGAAGTGATTGTATAAATTTTAAATCCCCTCAGGTGTGCATAAGAGTTTTCCTTCCCAATTCTTGCTTTGTTATCAGAATTTGTAACATTTTGCTCTCTTTAGTGGTATTTCCCTAATTACTACTAAAAATGAGTATCTTTTTATATATTTAAGAACAATTCAGAGTCTCTATTCTTTGGTTGTCCTGTTCATACCCTTTGTGCCTTTTTCCCATTACATTTTGTTTTTTCTTATTGGTTTTATAGATGTTCTTTATATGATATGGTATTAATCCTTTATCTATTTTTTTCTTTCAAATATCCTTTTCTGGTCTTTCTCTTTTAACTTCACAAATATATGTTCCTCTGTTTCTAAAATATAAATCTAATTACATTGCCCACCAATCTATTTACTCATGGACTTTTTTTCGTTCAAGACTCACCTAACATGTCATTCCTTCTGTGAAACATTCTCTGATTTCCCATGTGAAATTATCTGCTCTTTCCTTTGTTCCTTCTTATGTACTTTTATACTTTAAAATATATAGTACATGAACATAGAGTCATTATAGCTTAATTAATTTTATTGGTTTATTTGCATGACATATTCTAGATTATAAATTCCTTGACGGCCCTTTCAACTTTGTATTCCCGGAAAGTGGTGCAGGGCTCAAGATATGGTATATATTCAGTAAATGTTCTTGAGTGTGAATTCCTTTTGAAAAATGGGGGTACCATTTTCATTTACTTCCGAGGGATTTTCAGCTCTTTGAAGTTTGCCTTACTCATATTCACATTCTTTTTCAATATTTAACCCCATGTAAAAGGTGCCGAATAAACATATAACCTTTATTTAAAGCTAATCAATGTACTTTACTGTTTTTCTTTACTCTTCCCAAGAAAAATAACCTTTGTAAAAAAAATTTCATTTATGCATTTTTAAAAAGTTTGTTGCTCAAAGATAAATATCATATACACTAGAAGTTTACTGTAAACTTCAGAAAGAACTATGAAATTGATGAATTTTGATATTTCCGTTTTTTTAATGAAGTTGATTAAATGAACTTTGATAATAACTTCAAAGTAGTATAAGCAGTTTTATTCAAAAAGTATTTGAAATCCAAATATATGCCCAGAGGGCTACCAATTCACAAACAATTTAGCTACTTCCTTTACTAAAGTACATTTCTTCAAACTCTTAACAAACCACAGCTCTTTTTGTCATGTGCAAGAATGACCTAACTCAATGGCATTCTCCCCTGGGATGTGGTAGTGAAGTTGACCTTTGGAATTCACAAATACACTCTTTGACCAGATGCAGATGGTCAAATAGCAACAGCCAGATTTACTCACTTTGAACTCTTTAAAGCTTATGTTACACACTTTGATTCCAAGTCCCTTTTCCAAGGTATTATCTTAAAACGAAAAGGGCATTGACTGCTTAGAAAATTGCATATTCTTTGCTTATAGAATTTGCTCTGAAGCTTTCTTTGCTTTGCTTTGCTGTATATTTTTATGGTGTTATTTTTCTGTTAAGCACCAGTGCTATCTTAAGTATAACTGGCACATCTTTTATATGGTTCTGTAGCATCATAGATGATACTGTTTGGACTTGACAGTCTTCTTATTAAAAGTGCAATTTTTCTTTTTTCTCTGTAGATATAGATCAGTGAGTGAATGGTTGTTTTTTTTTAAAGTTGAGATACTGCTACCTAATTTTCACTGATGATGGACCATGTAAAAATTGACTTAAACGCTCTGCTGGCTCATCTTGGCCACAGTGGCTGGTGTTGGGCATGTTAATTTGTTACCCACCTCACACAGTATTTGATTAGACACTTAATTCTCTTTGGCAACTCTGTGAGCCTGTCAAAAAGTGTTTTTTGAAAAGATTAGTCTTTTCACATAACTTTATTAAGAACGTTTGCTCGGGCCTTGAAATACATATGGCAATCTCAAGTAAAATTCAAAGAACACCTTTCTGGAGGAACAGGTCAGTTTTCTAATTTTACTCTAAAATTTGTATAAATCCCATGTGGCAGACTTTTCAGCCATCAATAGTTACCCATTGTCTAGGCTCTATGTGTAAAAAACCCACAAGATTAAAGTGAGAACTCCACAATCATATCACCATTCCCCAGCCCATTATCATCCATAGCTGCAAGGCTTGTTTTATTTCCTCTTTTTTACCCTGTGCTCCCATTATGCCCTCCAACCTCACTGCCATAGGCATTCACTCTAATGTGTTTGATGTATTTCCTTAAAATTGTACCTTGTACAATTTGTAGTAAGTTCTGAAGTTTCCACATTTTTAGGGATAACAAGCTTTCCAATATCAGTAGTCTTGTTTGTTATAACTTGAACTTCAACAAACTAAGGCTTTAGCAAACACATAAAAGAGGTAAAGGATGGGACCACAGAATCTCATGGGAAATATTCAAATCCAGTCAGCTGAGAAGTTTGTGAGACATTTACACTACCAGGTATCCTTTATTGAACAGTGACTGTGACCCATGCACAGAACCTTAACTGTATAAAACAAAAAACCATTCACAGTAGCATTATTATCCTCAATTTACAAATAAGGAAACCGTTTGACAGGTAAAAGGACTCTCCAAAAGCAGTGCAGCTTGTGAATGTTTGTTCTAGGAGTCAGTCTAGGTCTGCAGTCTTTTCACCAAAAATGAGAGGATTTTAAGTACAAGTCCATGGACATTTGTGGAGAAAAGAAGTCTTAAAGAGATGTGAGAAGATTTCATTGAAGATGTTGCATATGGGCTAAGCATTGAAAGATGGAGTGAATATGGAATGATTTGTGGGAGGAGGACTCACCAAAAGCAAGAGTACAGAGGTTCAAGAAACAGGAAGCCATCAGCTTTGGCTGGGCTGCAGGGGTAGCTATTAAAAAGTGGAAAAGTCATGGTGAATCTAAATCATTAGACCTTAGCTATTAGGCGAAGTTTATTTCTGTGTAAAGGATAGAGAACTTTATCTCTGGCAGGTTAGGATAAGGGGTGGGCTGGGGTAAATTCTTTCCTTGGGTACTTGTATACAAAATGAAGCTACAAGAGGCAAAAACAAGCCAGCCACATCCCCACTGAAGCTTGGATAGCCCTGTCTGTGTTCAATACCCTGTTGAAGAAGACAAGACCAAGAACTGATATAACTAGAAAAGAAAATAATAATAATAATAATAATTATGAGGTCTTGTTAGGTGAAAAGCTATGTTTTTCCCATGCATTGTTTCAGTTAATCCTATAACAATGTTACGTGGTAGTAATATTATTTCCCCATTTTACAGAATTAGAAAATGGGACTTACAAAAGTATTAGCCCAGAATCACGTAGGTAATATGTGGCCAAGCACCAAGAGAATAATTTTGTGCCTGGTTCTCAACTACTAAGCTCTACTGTCTTCTATAAGTAAATGGTTAAATGTGTGCCAAGAGCCAACTAGTTTAAACTCAAGGTAGTGTTGGGAATATTTTACTTGGTTTCAACTGAGAAAATAGAAAGCGGTCAAGTGCTCTCTAAGGAAACCAGGCCATAGGTTTATGGAATGAAATCATCACTTTGAAGGATGTACTTCATTCTCTCCAAGTACTTAGGCAGATAGGACTGTGCATTTTAATAGAATCATGCGGCTGGAACAGCCTCCAGGGGGGCATTTAGCCTCCTCCTTTTTGCACCTGAAGGTTTTTTTTAAAGGTTTGAAATGCATAGATAATGAGGTTTATGCCGAAAGAGCCGGGGGTCAAATCTTTAGTATCATGTGGATTCAACTGTCAGAAGGGGGATGGCCCCAGCTGAATTATTGAAACAAAGGGAAAATAAATATCTTCAAACAAGGGCTTGCCTTTTCTGTCTTTCATTTAACATAATTTGTCTGCCTCTGAGCCCATCTTTTAACTTCTATAGTAATGAAGCACAGAATAGTTTACTCATTTTCAGAAAGAAGAGTTCCATGAACCAACCAGACACAGGAAGAATTTTGTCATCTGTAATAGAGGTAGAAGAGATGCTGGAACATCATTTACATGGGAACTGATGGTC
The DNA here is from genome assembly GCA_026826555.1 of Tolypeutes matacus. NCBI lineage: Eukaryota > Metazoa > Chordata > Mammalia > Cingulata > Chlamyphoridae > Tolypeutes > Tolypeutes matacus. The sequence continues at coordinate 11,114,250 of JAKSZT010054334.1, read as the reverse complement.
CATAGAAGCCTCTGTATTCCGGAAGAGAATAGATAGCTAAAATCTTAAGTTCCTCAAACAAATCTATTAATGTTTCTACGTGGATGTTTGATAAATAATATTTATACAATTATCACCTTCTTGAACTATAAAAATGAGATATTTTAACTCTATAAATTAGGTGTAGTCCTGTGTATAAATCACATTTTAGTAAATAAAAATATTTTCCAATTCACTAAAAGAAATTGATTATAGAAATCCTAAGGCTATTCTTTTTATCTCCTAAATTATTTCATTTTGTGTATTAAAGTCTCTTAATGAGGGACTTATGTTTGCCCCTTATGTATTTCAAAGAAATATTATAAGAATTCAGTGTTTAGAAATCCTTAATTTTCAGAGATAACTGATATAAAAATGCAGGATAATTATTAATAAGAATTTTTCAGCATTAAATGTTTAGTAACAGTTTTAAATTGAATATTTTATTGAATTATGTTTACTGGGAAGAGAAAAGAAACAGTTACTTGAATAATTAGTAGTTATTGAATGCAGCATATGCTATACATACTAACTCAATTAATGTGTACAACAGCCCTATTCATTAAATATTGATGAAATGCCTACTATGTGCCAGGTGTTGTGCTAAGTAATGGGATATGGTTGTGTGTGAGACAGACACAGGATCCAATATCATGGAGCTTAAGAACCAGAGAAGATTAAACATGTGAAAAGTGCCTGGTGGAAGTGGAGGATTCCAAATTGCAGCTTTTCATTTTGAGGCTGTGGAGGTCAGCTCAGCTGGATATCCACATGTGTAATGATATGGGCAAATGTTAGAGTTAAAAAGTATGATGCAGCTCTTTCCCATCTTGCAAGATGGCGGGTGAAAAGGCTGAGAAGCCGGCAGTCACTAAGGAGAAGAAACCTGAAGCCAAGAAAGCTGATGCCAGTGGCAAGGTTGAGAAGGGTAGCCTCAAGACCAAAAAGCTCAAGAAAGGGAAGACTCACTGCAGCCAAAATCCGGTCCTGGTCAGAGGAATTGGCAAATATTCCCAATCTGCAATGTATTCCAGAAAGGCCATGTACAAGAGGAAGTATTCAGCAGCTAAATCCAGGATTGAAAAGAAAAAGAAGGAGAAGGTTCTTGCTACTGTCACAAAACCCGTCGGTGGTGACAAAAATGGAGGTACCCAAGTGGTTAAACTTTGCAAAATGCCTAGATATTATCCTACTGAAGATGTCCCTCAAAAGCTGTTGAGCCATGGCAAAAAACCCTTCAGTCAGCACGTGAGAAAGCTGCGATCTAGCATCACTCCCGGGACCATTCTGATCAACCTCACTGGTCACCACAGGGGCAAGAGAGTGGTTTTCCTGAAGCAGCTGAGCAGTAGCTTGTTACTTGTGACTGGACCCCTGGTCCTCAATCGAGTTCCTCTGCGTAGAACACACCAGAAATTTGTCATTGCCACAAAAAAAATATATGACCCAAGAATGGCTACTTCCAATGCCTGTGATTTTTTTGTTCTTACCACCTCATCCTGCCTTCTAAGAATAAGTCCTGATTTCCTGGAGGATATATTTCCATTTTAAGCATTTGAACAAATATACCTGAAATAAGATCATATTAGCACTAGCTCTTATGTTTGCATCTACATTGGAGAATGAACAAATGGTCTTTTCCAGTTCCAGTTTCCTGTTACTTAGACACTGCCTTCAGCAATGTGCAGTGGAGATGAAAGCAACTAGAAGGAGTAATGGTTTTAAAACAGCTGTTGTTCTAATGTACCGCTTTCTGGAATACGTGAGCATGTTAACATCAACTTTTTGCATCATCTTTCAGGGCACTGGCATAATAAGCTGATCTTTTTTAAAAAAATTTTTTTTTTTTTTTTAATTTTAATGAAAGTGAGACATACCAGGATTTTGGGTTTTGTTTAATAGAACACTATATTCCTGAGGCCCATGAGATTGCTTTTGCATCAGTGTACTTCAATTACCCTTGCAGTGCACTAAGAAACAGCTCTATTAATATCTTATTAATTCCATAATATTCATCTTTCCTTACTTGGTATCCGATACAGTCGCACAAGCATTCTACCTAATAAGACTGCTTTCTTCCCCCAGGTGATTTGTAATGCACGGGAAAATGACTTGTTATGCACACCGCCTCACCTACTCTACTATTAGCACCAGGTGCATGGTGTGGCTTGGTCATAGAAATTCAGGGCTTAATTATAATTCCAAAGGCATTGTATCCTGAATAATGTTCCTATGTCATTAACAAATGGAAATCCCAGGCAATTGTTTGAGTTGGTGAATAATATTAAGGGTGGATGTCATAGCCCACTTTTATTATACCTGGAGAAAATGCCAGGTATAATTTGGCTTCTATCTTTTGTCTTAATTAACATTTACAATTCAGGGATTACAGTGCAATTTCCTGAGTCACAAATGTTCACAAAGAACCATGGGAAAAGGAAACTCAGGTGGCCAAGAAAAATTAAGTCATCATATTCATTTCAGTCACTCATTCCCTTGAAAAATAATTGCTGCACACCGACTATGTGCCAGGCTCAGTGCAAGGTCCTGCGGGCAAGAGGTGAACACAGTAGGCAGTAAAGAAAGGAAGGAGCACCTGGGGCCATGTGGCAGACTCAGCTTGGCCAACTGGAGCCCCTTTTGAGGCCAGCTTCCCATTCTATTCGTATTACTTATTGGGGCAAAGGAAGAATAACAATGCATTTAGTTTTTCATACATGAAGGTGATTTCTGAATATAGATGTGGAGGTTATTGGGTGGGGGTGGGGAGAAATTTTGGAGGATTAATTTCCTAAGGTCATCTTTTGTAACTTGGGGAAGTTGGACCCTTTGGTTTTATAATTTGTTTCCAATGAAGACGATAACGTTTCAGATATGTTTCTGCCCTATCATAACCAAAATGATTTCTGAAACACATACAATAGGATTTTAATATAAAACTACCTATTATTTGGTCATAAAAGTTACTGAATGCAGAAGGAATAACAGGAGAAGAAGGAGGATAATCAGGAGAGGCTAGATATCAATATCATCATTCCTGCTGTTTCTCTAATCCTTTCCACTTGGACTTATCCTTTCCTGCCTTCTCTCTTTCTCTTCTTCCTTCCTTATTGTGTGTGTATGTGTGTGTGTGTGTGTGTTCTTCCCTTCTGTCCCCATTCAGAAAAACTCATGTTTTCTCTTTTAACCAGAGTTCCCACTTCCTTTCTGATTTTATTCTTCCTCTTTTAGCTATACCCATCTTTTTTGCACTAGATCAAGTTCCTGCTTGATTTCCTTCCAGTGATGAGTGAAACTAATTCCCTGTATCTAAGGTAGGGAGTTCATTAAGTTGAGCCACCCCTACCCCCATATGTCATAGTAGCAGAAATAGAACCTACTTTGAGCCTAAAAAAATAGACTTTCAACTGTTTCCTTGTTTCACTGGTTCAGAGATTGTCTCTGGTCATAACCTGGCTTCTCAGCTCAGCATCCAGTAATAAGCATCTCTCGGCACAGCTGAAATTCAAGTCTGGATATTCAGATTCCTAGTCCGTATCATCAGAGTCTTTGTTAAAATCCTCATACATTCACTTATTTATTTCATAATATTGAGCACCACTATATGACATGCACTGTAAGCCATGCACTGTTCTAGGTCCTGAGGATACAGTGAACAAAACAAAGTTTGTACTCTATTGCAGCTTACATTCTGGCAGGGGAAAATAGATTGCAAGCAATTAAAAGGTGAAATGTTTAGTATGTCAGCTGGAGATAAGTGCTATGGAGAAGAATGAAGCAGGGAAGGGCACTCAGGGGTGCCAAGGAATGGGACAGGGGAAGTTTGCTCTTTAAATCGCATGCTTAGGGAGGCCTTCAGTGAGAGGGTTACATTTAAGCAGGACACAAGAAGGAGGTGAAGGAGCAAGCCAAGGAACTCTCTGGGGAATAGTCTATCAATGAATAATACAATTTGACAAGGGAGAGGAGGGAAGCACCATTTACACAGAAACAATATGACCAGTGGTCCCTGGAGTGTGCAAGGAATCAGCCCATGCAAAGAAGCCAATGTGGCCAGAGTGGAGGGAAGGAGAAAAGAGAGGTAAGATGAGGTAGGAGAGGCAGCAAGGGGCAGGAGCCCCATCTTGAGGGCTTTACAGGCCTGGGTAAGGACTTTAGGTTTTACTCAGTGGTGTGCTGGTAAATTTAACAACTGGCTCTCCACAGAAAAAAATTAGGCTCCAATTTGTAACATTTACTGATTGCTCTGATGAAATGCTCCCACCAGGCTTGATTTCAGGCTAACAATGTGACATCATTTAATGCAGAGCTGGGAGTACATGTGCAGCAGCACACCCTTACATAGGATTTCCAATGTGCAGATTTAATATATAAATCATTGCAAGAGCAGAGATAATAGTAAAAGGCAGTAAAATAATTAAAAAGCGATGTGTTTTGAGTATTTTGACCTTTTTAAAATATAATGTATTTAGTTGTACATTGTATAATTTATTCTTTTTTAATATTTTATTTTTATTTTTAAAGTTTTAGATTATGTAAATGTTACATTAAAAATATAGGTAATTCCCATATGCTCCATCCCTCCCCCTCCCACATTTTCCAACATTAACAGCATCCTTCATTAGTGTGGTACATTTGTTACAATTGATGAACACGAATTGAAGCATTGTTACTAATTATGGAATATAGTTTACATTTTAGTTTATACTCAGTCCTGCACAATTTTGTAGGTTATGACAAAATATATAATGCCCTGTATCCATCATTTCAATGTCATGCAGGACTATTCCAATGTCCCAAGAGTACCCCCATATTACACCTATTCTTCCCTCCTCCTCCCCTCAGAACGTCTGGTGGCCACTGCCTTTATATCAATTATGAAAGTTCTCCCATTGCCAGAATAAGAGTAAGTCTATAACAGAATAATAGTAAGTCTATTTTAGTTCATTGTTCATTCCCCAATCTTAAGGATTTGGGGATGGTGATGCCCACTCTGTTTCTAATTGAGAGGGGGCCTAGGTCCCATGGGGCAGATGGATGGAACTATCTTGCTTGCAGTTGCAGACACACTCTGTTCCTTGGGATGGGTGTTGTCAATCATCATGTCCATGTTAGTTGTCCTGGATGAGCTCAATGAACTCGAGAGTAGGTGTTGCAACACTGCTGAGATTCAGGACTCAACTGGCACATGAAAAGATCAAAGATTTAAGTCTCTGGGACATATATTTAACAAGCATAGTGCTAATTATAGGTTCAATAAAAGGGGCAGAAGAGCCATGTGTAGGGAAACTATAAATGAGTCTAAGTCTGTTACACTAAATTCCAAAGTAAGGCTCACTGACAAAGTGCCAAATTCCAGAGCTTGTCCATCCTGCTTGTAGTGTTTGGATGTCTCTGGAGTCCACAGGAACCTTGTTTGAGGCACTGTTTACTGTGGTAGTCAAAGAGTCCCTGCTGATATGTGCATAAGTGTAACCTCTGGAATGACCTCCCATCTCACTTTGAAGTCTCTTAGCCGTAAAAACGAATTTGTATTTCCCCCTTTTGGTCAAGGTCTTTTTCCAGATGCATTGCTAGTTGGTGCTTGGTACTAATCCCTCGGTGCCAGGGAGGCTCATTCCCAGAGTCATGTCCCATGCCTGGGGGAAGGTAGTAAGTTTATAAACTGAGTATGGCTTGGGGAGAGAGACCACATTTGAGCAACAAGGAGGCTCTCAGGAGGTAACTCTTAGATGATATATAATACTAGTCTAAGTTTCTATTTCACAGGAAAAATTTCATAAGTACAGTCATGAATATCAAGGGCCTTGTGTAATGGTCTGTTTTATACTAGGCACTGCCCCTGTACTCAGGGGATTCTTGCCATCTTATTAGAGAATGTAGGAGAACTCCCCAGGATGAGAATTCAATATTCTTTTGGTTATTGTGTGGGTCTCCACCCACCAAGCCAATGTCCCATAAACACTTGAACATATTCATATATGCCTTCGAGGCAAGTCCCATGTGAACCCATCCCCATGCATCCCCCCATCACCAACACCCCGCACCAGTGATCCTCCCCAGGCACAGTTGTGACCCTTCTGTGATCCAAAAACTCTCCAAAAGTGAAGCCAACAAAATAACCAAATAAATTCAATAATAAAAATGAAATAATGATAGTTTAAAAATAACAAATAAAATACAAAAAAAAATATTTATAATTTAAATTTTAAAAATTTTTAGACATTGTGTGTTTCATCGCTGTAAGATCTGTTGTCTTGTAAGTAAAATGACATCATCTTCTGTATATTCCCCCAATGTCTTATTTTTTTTTTTTTCATTTTATCTTCAAAGAACCTTTAGGTTACCGGAAAGTCACATTGAGAATATAAGGAATGTCCATATACCCAATGCCCTCCCCCTTTTCCACTCTCCCCTATTAATAACATTTTACATGTGGATGGTACATTTGTTACAATTAATGTACAAATATTGAAGCATTGCTACTAACCATGGTCAATAGTTTACATTATGGTTTACATTTTGGACCATACACTTTTACATGTTTTGACAAAGTTTAAAATGGCCTGTACCTGTTATTGCAAGATCATGCAGAACAATTCTAATGCCCTAAAAATGTCCTATGTTCCATCTATTCTATTCTTCCTTTCCCTTCCCCTCAGAATGTATGGTAACCACTAAGTTTCAATTTCTGAAGAATAAAATTCATAGTTACTTGCAATAATATTGAGGGCTTGATGTATTGGTCTGTTTTCTTTTATTAGGCACTGCCTATGTTCTAAAGGGATTCTTGTCCCTCTAATTGAGAACTTGAGAACATAGCAGGACTCCCAGGATGGGAGTTTAATATTTTCTTTTTTATTGTGTGTGTCTCCACCCACTGGTATAACACACTATGACAAGATGAATATTTACATATTCCATAGAAATCTGCCCCAGTGCACCCTATCCCGCATACCCCCACACACACCTGACACCCTCCATCAGTAACCCTCCCCTGTCATATCTGACAAAAGAATATTACCAATATTGTAGTTCTAACTACAGATCTGCTAATCCCCCTTTCCCTGACCCTCCCCCCAATTCCATGGATAGTCCAACCTAACCCTCCCACCCTACTCCCCCTCACAGACCAACACCGCCTAACCCAATCACATCACTGCACCACTCCCATGCCCATCTACTGCCCAACCATTTTCTTCCACCTTATCATAGATTTTGCCCATATGGGCATCAACTCACCACCTTCTACTCCCTTTCTGTCTCCTATAAACCTATCTTCCAGACTCTAGCTCTGGGAGTCTGCTCAATTGGCTTAATTCATGTCAGTGAGGTTACGTAATATTTGTCCTTCAGTGCCTGACTTGCTTCACTCAACATAAGGTCTTCAAGATTCATCCATGTTATCCCATGTGTTAATACTGCACTCTTTCTTATGGCTGAGTAATATTCCATTGTATGTATGTACCACAGTTTGCTTATCCATTCATCTGTTGATGGACATTTGGGTTGCTTCCAACTTTTGGCAATACTGAATGTGCTGCTATGAACATTGGCATGCATATATCTGTTCATGTCCCTGCCTTCAATTCTTTTGGGTATATGCCCAGCAGTGGGATTGCTGGATCATATGGCAGTTCTATAGTTAGTTTCTTGAGGATCTGTCAAACTGTCCTCCACAATGGCTGCACCATTCTACATTCCCACCAGCAGTGGATAAATATTCCCTTTCCTCCACATCCTCTCCAACACTTATCCTCTGTTTTTTTAATAGCCTCCAGTCTAATAGGTGTAAGATGATATCTCATTATACTTTTGATGTGCATTTCCCTAATAGCTAATGATGTTAAGCATATTTTCATGTGCTTTTTACCCATTTATATTTCTTCTTTGAAGGAGTTTCTATTCAAATTTCTTGTCCATTTTTTAAATGTTGTTTGTCTTTTTATTTTTGAGATGTAGGATTTCTTTATATATGCTGGATATTAGGCCTGTATCAGATAGATAGTTAGCAAATATTTGCTTTCATTGAGTAGGCTGCCTTTTCACTTTCTTGACAAACTCCTTTGAAGGACAAAGATTTTTAAAGTAGAGGAAGCCCCATTTATCCACTTTTCTTTTCATTGCTTGTGATTCAGGTGTAAAGTTTATGAAACCATTTCTTCCTACAAGATCTCGTAGATGCTTCCCTACATTATCTTCTAGGAGCTTTATGGTCTTGGCTCTTATATTTGGGTCTTTGATCCATCTTGAGTTAATTTTTGTATAGGATGTGAGATGATGATCCTCTCTCATTCTTTTGGATATGGATATCCAGTTCTCTAAACACCATTTGTTGAAGAAGCTATTTTCTCCCAGTTGAGTGTGCTTGGTGGGCTTGTCAAATATCAGTTGGATCTATATCAGAACTATTCTTGTGCCAATATCATGCAGTTTTGACCAACACTGTAGCTTTGTAGTATTGTTTTACAGTCTGGTAGTGTGATTCTTCTAATTTCATTTTTCTTTTTTCAATATATCTTTGGCTATTTGGAACCCCTTGCCCTTCCAAATAAATTTCATGGTTAGCTTTTCCAATTCAGTAAAAAATGCTGTTGTACTTTTTATTGGGATTGCATTAAATCTGTAAATCAATTTGAGTAGGATAGACATCTTAATAATGTTTAGGCTTCCAATCCATGAAAAAGGAATATTCTTCCATTTATTTAGGCCTTCTTTGATTTCCTTTAACAAGTTGTATAGTTTTCTGCATACAAGTCCTTTACATCTTTAAGTTTATTCCTAGGTATTTGATTGTTTTAGTTGTTATTGTAAATGGACTTTTTTTCTTGATTTCCTCCCCAGACTGCTCATTATAGGTGTACAGAAATGCTACTGATTTTTGTGTGTTGATCTTATGACCTGCCACTTTACTGAATTCCTTTATCAGCTCTAGAAGCTTTGTTGTAGATTTCTCAGGGCTTTCTATATTTAGGATCATGTCATCTGCAAATATTGAAATTTTTACTTCTTCTTTTCCAATTCGGATGTCTTTTATATCTTTTTCTTGCCTAAGTGCTCGAGCAAGTACTTCTAACACAATGTTAAAAAGAGTGGTGACAGTAAGGATCCTTATATTGTTCCAGATCTTAGAGGGAAAGCTTTTAGCATTTCACCATTGAATATGATGCTAGCCATGGGTTTTTCATTTACACCCTTTATCATATGGAGGAAGTTTCTTCTATTCCTATCCTTTGAAGTGTTTTTTTCAGGAAAGGGTGCTGTATTTCGTCGGATGCTTTTTCTGCATCAATAGAGATTATCATGTGATTTTTTTTTTTCTTTCAATCTGTTAATGTGTTGTATTACAATGATTAATTTTCTTATGTTGAACCATCCTTGCATACCAGGGATGAAACCCACTTGGTCATGGTGTATAATTCATTTGATATGTAGTTGGATACAATTAGCAAGTATTTTGTTGAGAATTTTAACATCCAGGGTCATTAGAGAGATTGGTCTATAGTTTTCCTTTCTTGTGGCATCTTTATGTGGCTTTAGTATTATGGTAATGTTGGCATCATAGCATGAGTTAGGCAGTGTTCCTTCCACTTCTATTTTGTGGAAGAATGTAAGCAGGATTTGTGTTAGTTCTTTCCAGAATGATTGGTAGAATCCACCTGTGAAGCCATCTGGTCCTAAGCTCTTCTTAGTTGGGAGGTTTTTGATGACTAATTCAATCTCATTACTTTTGATTTGTCTGTTGAGTTCATCAGTTTCATCTTCCATCAATGTAGGCTGCTTGTGTGTTTCTAGAAATGTGTCCATTTCATCTGTTATCTATCTTGTTGGCATATAATTTTTCAAAGTATCCTCTTATTATACTCTATTTCTGTGGGACCAAAGGTGATAAGCCCTTCCTAGTTTTTTATTTTATGTATTTGCATCTTCTCTCTTTTTTTGTCTTTGTTAGTCTAGCTAAGGGTTTGTCAATGTGATTAATCAAAGAACGAGCTTTGGGTTTTAATTTTTTTCTTATTTTCAATTTCATTTACCTCTGCTCTAATCCATGTTATTTCTTTCTTTCTACTTGCTTTGGGATTAGTTTGTTGTTCTTTTTCTAATTCCTCCAGGTGTGCAGTAAGGATTTTAATTTTAGCTCTTCTTGTTTAATATAGACATTTATGGCTATAAATTTCCCTCTCAGCACTGCTTTTGCTGCATCCCATAGGTTTTGAGATGTTGTGTTGTCATTTTCATTCATTTCAAGGCAGTTTCTGCTTTCTCTTGCAATTTCCTCCTTGACCCACTGATCATCTAAAAGTGTATTGTTTAACTTCCATATCTTTGTGCCTAATCTGGTTCTCTGACCCTTACTGATTTCCAGCTTTATCCCACTGAAAGAGAAATTACTTTTTATAATTTCAGTCTTTCTGAATTCATTGAGAGTTGTTCTGTGACCTAGAATATGGTCTATCCTGTAGAATGTACTCAAGAAGAATGTATATCCCACTGTATTTGGGTGTAATGTTCTGTATATGTCTCTTAGCTCTGGAACCACTCTATTGGTCAGCCAAAGGGGTGCTGATGCAAAATACCAGAAATCAGTTGGCTTTTATAAAGGGTATTTATTTGGGATAGAAGCTTACAGTTACTAAGCCATAAAGCATAAGCTACCTCCCTCATCAAAGTCTATTGCCATGTGTTGGGGCAAGATGGTTGCCGACATCTGCGAGGGTTCAGGCTTCTTGGGTTCCTCTCTTCCCAGGGCTCCCTTTCTCTCTGGGCTCAGCTGCTATGCTCTCTCCTCAAGGCCAGCTGTAGGCTTTCAGGAAAATGGCTCTCTCTCTCTCTCCCCGGGGCTTCTGCTATGTCTAAGGAGCCATTTCTTTTCCTCTGTGTTCTTCTTCTGTGTTTTCACTTCCCAGACTCCAGCTCAAAACTCCAATTCTCTTCTCTGCCATGTAGTTTTCTCTGTGAGTCCCCTCCCACCAAGGAGGCAGGGGCTCAACGTCCTACTGACATGGCCCAATCAAAACCCTCATCATAATTTAATCACAGCTTTAATAACAAACCAGTTTACAAACATAATCCAATATCTATTTTTGGAATTCATAAACAGTGGCAAACTGCCACAACCACTAATGTATTATTCAAGGTCTCTGTTTCTTTGTTGATTGTCTGTTGAGATGTCCTCTCTAATGGTGACAATGATGTATTAATTGTAGAGACATCTATTTCTTCACTTAGTTTTTCCAATGTTTGCCTCATGTATTTTGAGGTGTCCTGGTTAAGTGCATAAATGTTTATGATTGTTCTTCTTTATAGATTACCCTTTTATTAATATATAATGTCCTTCTTTGTCTCTTACAATAGTTTTGCATTTAAAGTCTAATTTTTCTAATATTAGTATAGCTACTCCTGCCCTTTTTTGGTTATTGTTTGCATGTAAAATTGCTTTCCAACCATTCACTTGCAACCTCCTTGCATCCCTGGGTCTAAGGTGAGTTTCTTATAGACAGCATATAGATGGCTCCTATGTCCTCATCCAGTCTGCCAATCTGTGTCTCTTGATTGGAGAGTTTAACCATTACTATTCAATGTTCTTACTGTCAAGGCATTACTTACATTAGCCATATTTTCTTGAAGTTTATGTATGTCATATGTTGTTTTTATTTTTCTTTTTACCTTTTTAATTATTCCTACCAATAATCTTGCTTCCTACACTCTCCTCCAACCCTCTCTCTCTTGCTTTTTCCTTTCAACCTGCAGAACTCTCTTTAGCATATCTTCAAAGGCAAGTTTCTTATTGACAAACTCTTAATTTCTGTTTATCTGTGAATATTTTGAACCTCTCCCTCAATCTTGAATGCCAGGTTTGCTGGATACAGAATTCTTGGCTGACAGTTTTGTGTTTTTTTTAGCACCTTAACTATGTCATACCACAGCCTTCTTGCATCCATGGTTTCAGATGAGAAATCAGCATTTAATCATATTGAACATACCTTAGATGTGATGGATCTCTTTTCTCTTGCTGTTTTCAGTATTTTCTCTTTGTCTTGAGCATTGAACAATTTGATAAGTATATGTCTTGGGGTAGGCCTGTTAGGATTAATACTGTTTGAGGTGTGCTGCACTTCCTGGGCACGTATGTCCTTGTTCCTCAAGATTGTTGGGAAATTTTCAGCCATTGTTTCCTCCAACACTCCTTCTGCCCCCTTTCCCTTCTCTTCTCCCTCTGGGATGCCTATAATGCATATGTTTGTGCATTTCTTGTTGTCATTCAAATCCTTAAGTCCATGCTGGATTTTTTCTCTCTTTTTACCTATCTATTCTACTATCTGTCTGATTTCAGATGTACTGTCTTCAACATAACTGATTCTTTCCTCTGCCTGTTCAAATCTGCTGTTGTGTGCTTCCAATGTATTTTTGATTTCTTGCATTGCCATTCATTACCATCATATCCATTATCTTTTTATGTATGCTTACAATTTCTTCAGTATGTTCTCCCAGTGTCTTCTTAATATCCTTTATCTCTTCTTTCACTTCATTAAGTTGATTCATGATATTTTTGTACACCCTTGATTAGTTGTTCCACATTCTGCATCTCCTCCTACTTTTTAGTTTGTTTGTTAGACTGGGCCATGTCTTCCTGTTTCTTAGTATGGCTTGTAATTTTCTGTTGGTGTCTAGTCATCTGTTTATCTTGATAGGCTTATTTGGTTGGTTAGCTTCTCTTTCTACTTTAGGGTTTTATTTTGTGTATGTGTGTTGTAAGGTTCCTATTTGACACTTGGTTCCTCTTATTCTATAAACTTTCAGTAGTCTTTGTTCCCTTGGAAAAAATATTAGGACCAGAGAAAAGGAAAGAGATAAGAAAAGAAAAAGAATAGTAGTAATAATAATAGTAAAGTTAGAGGAGAAACCATACAAGAACTAGGAAAATAAATAAGTAATACAAATTAAAAATCATAAAAAATACAAAGGTATAAGAATTAAAAAGATGGAATAGTAAAACAATGAAACAAGAAGCAAAATAGAGATTTAAAAAAAATAGAATGAAATAAAAGGCCAAAAAGATGTGAAGAGAAGAAAAGAGAGAGAGAGAGAAAATCAAGACCAAACTAGAAGAGGTGGCATGAAAGAAAATCAACAGAAGACAGAAGATAGAAAAATGAAGGAAAGAAAAGAAAAGAACTGATAAAAGATAACATATCCAATAAAATGATTTTTCTTTGGCCTCTTTGTATCTTTGCCCCACTCCCTCCTGAATGATGTGCAGCACTTTCCTGTTCTATAGAACCCCAAAGCAGCTCCCTTGAGTAGGTTTTTGCCCTTTCTTGGTTGATTTTTTTGTGAGAGTTGAGTTCTGCCTACCTACTCTGACACCATCTTCCCAGAAGTCCTAATTTATTTTTTTAACAATGGCTTTATTTAATCAGCTTGCATAATCACTAAAAATTTAATACTCAGTTCTCAGACTAGTATGAACTGGCTTCAGCTTCCCACTGGTTTTACTCTGAGTGAGATTTAGAAGTTGTGAGGATGTAGCATCAGACTGAGGTTTTCGAAGGATTGCTCTGACTACTATGCTGAGAACAGGCTGAAGGCAGTCAAAGGCAAAAGCAGGGAGTCCAGTTAGGAGCTTTTGCCAGCACCCTTAGGGTTCAGCATAGGACATTGGAAAACCCCTGCACCTGGCTGTGGTTTCCCTTCTGTCACATAAGGGCATTAGAATATGTGCCTGGTCTTAGAAACTTAACATAATTCCTCTATTCTAAGATACAAGGTTTCTTCACATTTAATGCTTCTGGAATGAAGATGAAATTGGGATACATCTCAAAATAGATTGTGTATATTTAATGTATGCTGTTTCTTTTTTCCTAAAAAGCTGTTATTAAATAGATGTGGGCCCAGCATTTGATAGCATTTTACAACTGAGAAAACATTCTATTTTGCTTTGCAAATTACAGAATTGATCGCAGTAAGGTATTGTTTCTGCCTCACAATTGAATGGGAAATCTGATGAAAGCGAGGCATTTGGAGGAACTAATAAAACTAACTGATAAAGGTTTTCGAATATATGCTTTATAAATAAAGACTAAGGAAAGTGAAAATATTTTAATGTGAGGCAGACATTGGGGTGTGGGGAAGGTATAAGATGAATCAATGAATCAAGCTTATAGGGAGGTTGGTGAGTTCTCCTCTGATTAAATAAGACAGACAAATATCTAGGGGTGTGATTTAAAGAGTACTAGCCTTTCCCTACCAGTCAGCAAAGATATATTCCCACTGGTTCAGTTCTTTTTGGTTAAAGCATTGTCTTCAGGTGATCACTGTTAAAACGTCTATAAATGAACCAGGAGGCAAGGCATATTCACAGGGGGACCATTAAAAAGATTAAATGGAGGGCACCACTGGGAGGAAATGAGACAGGAAAATGTTAATGGAGGGTCAGTATTGGGTAAAGAGCTAATGCAGGGTTTTTCAGAGCCAAGTAACACATTAATGCCTTTGAAAAGGTTTCTTTGACTTCGGCAAGCCTATACCACCATGTACTGTTGGGGGAATATACTGCCATGTCCTCCCCACCCCACCCCCATATTTACACTTTGTAACTGCTGTTTAGCTTCATTCTGTGCTCCTGGGGTAGGTCCTGAGGTTGTTTGGCATTCATTTGGCATAAAAGGGTGGTTTCAGTCTGCCCTAATTCTTTTCTCTTCAGCCAGTGATAATTAAATTTGTATATTCTATCATACTTGCAGGTTTTACAATGTCACATCCAAATCTCAATTTATTAAATAACTCAGGAAACAAGTCATTCAATAAAAATATTTTTCAATGGGTAATTATCCCTGAAAAAGGGAAGTTTTGTTTTTATAACTGGTAAAAATAATTTAACATGAATATAACGGACATTGGCTGATGATTGTCTTTGAAGTTCCGAAACACAGCAATGCCTAATGAAACATTTTCTGTTAATTACTATCCATTTAGATGAGAGACAGAAGCCAACATGACTGTGAACCCAAACAAAACATGGGCACAGAAAAACTCATTTATAAATATCCAGTTGTAAGGTAGTCATCCAGGTGAGTTTTTCAGATTATCATCAATTATTTTTTATTTTCCTCAAACTTCCTGAAATAGAGCTGTGCACACCGCCCCCTGCAGGTGACTGTGGCCTCTAATTGAAGCAGCATTGGTCAAGTTCAATACTCTTCACATTGTGTGCGTCCCTGGGGTTTCAGGCCATTGTGCCCTCCCAGCCAAATACCTATCCCCCAACTTTAACCAGAGCTGCTCTGATGTGCTCCACATTTATATCTGTTAGTGTTCAGGATAAGTTTCCATTTTGGAAAAATGCGCCCTTCCACTGCAACAATTTGAAACAATTTGAAAACCACTGATCTAGCATGTGGGGCACTCAAATAAGATGGTCTTGATGGAATGGTAGAGAAAGATTACTTAAAGGGGTAAGAAATGAGAAAAGTGCCCCTATTCCAGCCTTATCTACATCAGAATTTTCAAGGAGCTTCTTGGAGGATTATTATATAAGTATCAATGAAAAACACATTTCTGTTTCCAGAATGTGAAATAATGGAAGCCACAATTTTAAATAATAAGTAGAATACAACTGATGTTTTTTAAGACATGTGTTATGCCATGTTCTGTGTTCAGCACTTTATAGCTTTTTCTCCCTTAATCTTCTAGGAAAAGTCTCTTATCTCCATTTTATAGATAAGGAAAATGAGTGGTTCAAACTCAGATGGATCTGCCTGGATCCAAAGTCATATCCAAATTGACTGTGCTGTTTATCAAATTCTTGGAATCTCTTACATTTACTCAATCTTTTAGGGAAGTGTGTGGTATAAATAACCATCTCCCTGATGTTTATTGGGTTCGGCTTTGGCCAAGGCTAGTAATCGGGCTGAATGACCAGTCTTATAACTGTGACCTGTTGGCCAACTTTCCTATTTTATCTGGAACTCTTTTCAAGGTAGCTTTGGCATGGAAGAGGAGGGAGATGAGAAAGAGATAAAACCACACTGCTGGATTAAACCTGAAATGTTGTTTGGTAGAAAGTGTACCCAAGCTAAATTCAAGTTCCTTCATTCACTACTCCACACACGTTGTAAATCAGCAGAAGAGAGCTATTTCCATATTTTAAATTGCTGCAAAAATCTCTCCTACTTCCTCATTTTGCAGATAAAGCTTCAAAATCATGTGAAGTAGTGTGTGCTGAATCTTAACGCTCACTTCAGAAATCATACTTATTCATTGTGGGTTCTTGATACTCTTCTAACATGCAACCATAACCTAACTTGTTTCCAGAATTCATTTACTTCTGTATTTGTTTATTATTAAAATGCTTCCAAGCCTTTGTCTTAGCTATTTAGAAAACTAAAGGATCTCTGCTGACTGAGTGATATCTTGATCTTTGCTATTTTGCTGAAATAGTTCACAAATGGTTTAAAAATACATTTTGTAATACTTCAGCAGTCCTGATATATGCGTTATATTATAAACTTCATGAATCTTCTCAAAATATTGAGAATTGGAAAAAACTATGAGATGTAGGAAAAGCACAATTGGTAAATATTTAAGTATCAATATTTGACAACATCACAGAAATATGCTTTTGAAAATTTCTTAAATTCTACAAAATATATAAGACAAAATCCTTAAATGAAATGAGTTATAAAATATATGATAGTATTAAAAATTATTTTGCCCTTTTTAGTTTGAGTTTTAAAAAACAAAATCCTCTTTTAAATATAAATACTTTTCCAAAAAAAAGTTAAGTATTAATCATGTCATATATTTTAAGCTTCTATTATGAAACAGATGTATCAAAATAGTTTTATATTGTATATATTTAACTTAATCCATATAACTTGTATTTTAATTGTCATCCCTTATTGCTTAAAGCATGTTATATCTAACCCCAACCCCAGTCTTGGTTACTAAGATGTAGTGATATAAATATTAACATATCATTTTATATATCATTTTTCAAAACCTGAGAGAGAAAAAGTTCAGAAATACCCCACAAATCTTTCTAGCTGTTAAACAATTTCTTCTGTATGCATGTGCATGTTTGTGTTTGAGAGAAAGAGGAGGAAAGGGAGGAGGAAGTATTCGCTATAATTCATGTTGTGATTTATTGGATGCTAATCTTAAGAACACAAGATTACATTTCAAAGGTCAACTTTACAGTGATGAAAAACAAAGATTCTGCATGTTTGATACTAATGAGGTCTGTTTATTCAGTGGGTAAAGACAGACAAATATTAGATTAAATCTAGATCACAGAATGTTCTTATTAGACATAGAAGATTCTCTGGGTGCAGATGGGCTAATATTAAATTGAACCCTGCTACAAAATATTTTCCCTGAATTACTGAAGCAAATAAGATACACTGCTCAAAAGGGGGAAGGGAGGATAATAATCATTTGCAAAATTAAAATCAATTTTAGTTTTGTAACTGTGCAGCCCCATAACACATTCCTTTGAAAAATAAAGCCTTTCTCAGAACTGCAATTGCCAAGTCCATGGGTTTATTTATACATTCTTTAAGCAGTTTCATTTTTAGAACATTACTCTTGATCCTTGATCTCCACCTACTTTACTTACATGTAGGTCAAGATTTTCTCAATTTCCCATCCCCTATTTTCTCCTTTCAGTTTTGTGAATTGCATCTCAGTCATTTAACTCATTCATTTATTCAACAAAAGCTTATGAAAAGCCCTTATGTACCAGACACTGTGCTTGGCACCCAAGATATAAAGATGGTCAAGTCATGAATCCTGCCTTCGAGGAGTTCACTGTGTAAAACCAAATGGAAGAGTGATGAATCCGTGTGGATACATTTAGGAACAGAGAGAAGGACTTCCTAGGCGAAGAGAAGGGACACTTGTAAACACAGGAATATGACCAGAGGGAGAGTGAGAGGAAGAGATGGGTAGAGGGAAGGCTGGCTGGGTAGGGAGGAGGTACCTCAAGAATGGCCCTTTATCTCACCCTCAAGAGTTTGAATCTCATTCTACAAGGATCTGGAAGACCCTGAAAGGTTTCAGGAGTGACTGAAAAATTCAATTGTTTAACTATGGGGTGGGGGTAGGCAGAGACTAAAGGCAGGGCAAAAATTAAAATGTTCTAACAATCCCATCCCTGGAGCTGAGGATCTTAACTACAGGAGTTCCTGTGAGGACAGAGTGAAGGAGACCTATAACAATGGCAGAGAGGGCTGATCATCAAGACCTCGTGACCAATTGAATATGTGGAAGTATCAATATGGAAATGTCTAGGAAAACTCTGAAATTTCTGGCTGTGTTGACTAGGTAGATAGACAAGTAATGGCGGTTGAGGAAGTGGTCTCAAGAAAAAGAAAAGTTCAATTGGAGATATGAGTTGAAGGGGGGTGTGGAAATGCTACCTGTTTATGGAAGTCCTACATAGAATGGGGGAAGCGAGAATCATGATAACTACACAAAAATCTGAATAAAGGCTATTCTGTTACCCTTCAGTAAAGTTTCCACATGTAGATTAATCTTAATATTGAAAAGAGTGAAGGCTTTTAAATTGCTCATCTAAAAAAATGCATGGATTTTTTTCAACAAATATTTAACGAGCTCTATTATGTATAAGAAAGGTTGTCATGAGTTTTATAATTTAACTTATGAGGTGTGGTGGGTGCCAACAAGCACTAGGTACACAACATGGCTCCATGTACTTTTTTTCTTATTTCATTAAACTCCCTTGTATATTGTTTTTGGAAAAAAAATAATAGGAAAAAGAAATTAACTTTTGAAATCTGAGAGCACCTGACAGACATAACTTGGGTCAGGGTTAAGAATCAAGCAGGCTAATACATCAGTGCTGGTCTCTCCCAGGTGGTTTGTTTTCAGGATTTCTAGGGATATAAGAATGATTGTGAAGATAATGTTATTTTAGCTTCTAGAAGTTTTCAGAAAGAGAATTGTTCAAAATGAATAACTATTTTTTAAATGGTGGTTTTTCCTAAAAGCAGCAGTATTTGGTGATAAATTGAATGCTTCTCACTGAATCGGACATATCATGATCTAGATAGAAACCTCAGTCTGAAAAAATAAATAAAACATGGCACATTTTATAGTATCACAAGATGAACTATTTCTGATACTTAAAGTATCTAGTTTCTAGAGAAGGAATTTCTGTTAAGGCATATTTTTTTTTTTGAGATGCAAGTGGTATGTTTTATGTAAGACACATAAAAATATGCCTGTTTTGTGCCTATATATTATTGGTTTATATTGAATAGAAATCTACATAACTATCTCTTATTGTGGGAAAACAATATACACATAGAGAGCACAGTACTGTGTTTTGGTATTAGTAATTTCGCCAGGGAAATGCAAATCCAAACTTCAATGAGATACCACTTCACACCCACTAGGATGGCTATTGTTTGAACCTATTGTAAATAATACCTTTTAAGGTGTTATGTTTAGTTTAGGTGTGGCCAACTGAATCAGGATGGATTTTATTCCTACTACTAGAAGCCTTTCAGAGAAGGCCCTAGGGAGAAAACCACCAGGCAGAAGAAGCTGGAAGACAACAGAAGCCAGAAGGGAAAGAAGAAGAAATCACCATGTGCATTCCCATGTGACAGAAAAGCCAGGAACCCAGTAATCACCAGCAGCCATACCCAGAACACCACATTTTCAAGGACAAATCATCATCTTGTTGACACTTTGATTTTGTACTTCTAGCTTCAAAACAGTGAACCAATAAATTACCACTGTTTAGGCCAACCCATTGTTTGGTATTTGTTTTAGCAGATGGGAAACTAAGACACCAAGAATGCGGAGAAATTGGAATACTTATACATTGTTGATGGGAATGTAAAAATGGTGCAGACCCTGTGGAATACCATATAACCCAGCAATCCCATTCTTGGCATATACGCAAAAGAATTGAAAGCCAAGACTAAAATGTGTTTGTACACCAATGTTCATAGAAGCATTATTCATGATTGCCAAATGATAGAAGCAGGTTTCCCTCAACAGATGATGGATAAACAAAATGTGGCATAGACATACAATGGAATATCATCCAGCTATAAAAAGGAATGAAGTTCTGATTCATGCTACAACAAGGATGCACCTTGAAGACATAATGTTGAGTGATATAAGCCAGACATAAAAAGACAAATATTGTATGACCTATTGTATATGAAATACCTAGAATAAGCAAATTCATGGAGACAGATAGCGTATTACTGGTTAAAAGGGGCAGTAGGTGAAGGTAATTAGGAGTTGTTGCTAAATTGTTGCAGAGTTTCTGTTGGGTGATGAAAAATTTTGGTAATGGATGTTGGTGATGGTAGCACAATTTTGTTATAATTAATACCACTGCATTGTACACTTGAAAAGTTAGATTTTAAAAAAATATCAAAGGCAATAGAAAAACATTAGTAACTTAGTTATCAGAGACCTATAATGTGGCTCTTAGTTCAACTCTCATATTTGAGACAAAGTGGAAAAATACAGAAAATACTGCTTTGAGAGATTCTTTCATAATTCATGGATGGTTTGTGTTGGGTTTTTAATTTTTTGTTTTTGTTTGGTTTTCAGTTAATTATACAAATTTTCAGGTAAAGTACTCATGATATATCCCCTGACAAACTAGTTCCACTTCCATTTTCATTCTTGCCAATTCATTTGGAGGAAATACAAAAATAATGCACTTTGGGAGAAGAAAATGTGTGTCCTATTTTTATACTGTTTTGTGTTGCTGCAGTGAAGATACAAAATTGGAAGTGGAAGAGTATGGAGTGAAAAGTCAGATATTTTGACATTATGATATATTTGTGAACTGAGGGCACCCTGGGTCCTTGGAGTGAAGGGTTTCCAATATCTAGCTAGCTAGCTATCTCACTAGCTAGCTAGCTATCTCTCATTTCAACAGTGCAGGTAATAGTTGGAAAACTGTTTCAGTAATGCCATCCCCTTGTATAATCTCATCAGCTAGGCAAAAAATAAAACCCCTACTATGCTGAAACTGAAAGACCCTTTACCTGATTTCCAGAAATTTTCCTCAAATAGCCTCCCACACCATACCAGTTCCTTCCATTGTTCTTCCAAAACTTCCAAATTCTGATTTATAAGTTCTGTATTTTAATTAATGAAGATGAGCCATTTCTTAGGGGGAAATTCTGTCTTTCTTAATTGATTTTCAAATAAGTTTGTTTAAAACAGTGGTAGATGACATTTTTTTCCTCAATAATCTCAGAAGGCTTTCAGAGAAGAAAAAAGTAATCTTGGAACAGAAACATTTTCATGCAGTCCCATCTATACCCCCACTTGTAGGAGTCAGAATTTTCATGATCTCTTGGTTGGAAATCAGTGAATAGCATTTTTTCAAAACTGAAGGAATATGGGGAGTTATGATTGTAGACAAAAGGTTCAAATCACTACATTCATCATTTTACCAAATAACCAAAAATGTACAAGACCGTGCTTACTTACTTTGAAAAGCACCACTTTCATTTTGCTTATTTTTCTTTTAACTTCACCATTATTTTTCTTGTTCCAGGCATAAAGTAAGCATTCGATAAATATTTGTTGACTTAATTAATTAATTAGGATTTATTTAATTGTGTATTTAAATAATCAAAGTCCAATGATGTTATCTACTAGTTTTTATTGAAATCTGCTAATGGTGAAACACCATCTTAAATTTCCATTTGATACTTTTACTGTTTTGTTCTTAAAATAATTGTTTATTTTTCAAGTTCCTTAGTCTCCTAATGATAGTATTTTTAATATCAAATATCTTAAATAGCTTTTGATATTTAAAAATTATTTTTATATTTCCTTGCATTTACTAACTATTCTTCCAGAATTTGGTTTTGACATGATTACTGAAAAATAAGAAAAAAATAAAACCATAGATGAGACTTGAAGAGGATTAAAGTCCAAAAACTTATACATTTACTAGTAATTTCTCAGTGTAGTACTTGTTTTTTCTTACCCCAAATTTGGACATAGAATCTCTCACAACTGAACTAAATATCTGAAACCAAAAAAATCTAAGGTGTATGATTGTATAAAATACCCTATATTGTTAACTCTTAACATAGGCTTGAACCTTTGAGTGTGGTAAAGGAGTCTTTGCATCTGATGTACATGGTAAAAATCCTGACGTGTAGGGTCTTAGGCATCTGGATCAATCCCTACCATTCCCAGTAAGAAACTGGTAGATAATGTTCTCCTAAATTATTGTTGCATCAATTGAAAAAGCCAGAAGAACACCTATGTACTGCCATTCAGGGCTTCACATGGATGAGGTCACCACAGGTGACCATTTCAGCTTTACCCGTTCAGAAAAATTGGCATTATTTTTCATTTATCTTTAGGGTGAGATGGAGGAATATTCATTCCTGAGTCCTGAGTGTTCTCCTCTGCTATCCAGGGCATCTCCTTTCTCATATCAATGATTTTAGAAGGCCAAATCAGGAATTAGAAGGTGTGTAATGAACAAATGTTTAAGCTGAAACTGTAGACAGTTTCATAGAGTGCACAGTTGTGAGTAACGCTGCTCCCCTATAAGGAATGGAATTCTCTGTTTTAAGTTGGTACTACATTCTGTGCATTTCTCCTTATGCAACACTTAAGAATCACCACTCCATTATAAATAAGTAAAATTTTCAAGTATTAGATTTTGTCTTCTGTTTTGTTTTAAAAATCAGTTTATGCCTTTTGGAGGAAATATCTTAGCCTTTGGATGAAAATTTAGGAAGAATTCATTTTGTCAGTGACATGATTACTGATCTTCTCTTGGATAGATTACTAACTTTAGATTATTGATCTGTTAAGTGAGAAGATTTTCATAATTATTCCACAGAAATCTGAATAAATTATGAAAATGTAACATGCTGATTTGGTTTTAGTTGTGTATGTTTTATGCAAAACACAGCAGATGGTTGTATCTGTCAGGATAGGCCGGGTTGTGCCTCAGTAATAAACAACTCCAAAATATCAGAGGCTTAAACAATGAAGGTCCTTTTCATTCTCAGGCTACATGCTTTGAGTTGGGTGGAGCTCCATGCCATGTACCTCACTCTGGACCCCAGCTGGCATAGCAGTGGCTACCTGGAATTTTCCCAGACACCCTAAGAAAGGGAGTGAAGCAGCTCTGGCTGCCCTCTAGCCATTAAATGCCAATGTGATAGAATGCTACAACTCACTGGCCAGGACAATTTATCTGCCCCACCTAACCACAAAGGGTCAGGAATTGCAATCCTGCCATGTGCCCAGACATGAAGAGAAATAGAAACATTTGGCAAACAACACTAATAACTCTCCTAATCATTTGTATAAAGTTGCCATCATCTGTCATGCTGGCATATCTGTATCTGGAAGTAATAAGAACTGCAATTTGTGTCAAAAATGTCAATGACCACCATGATCATTTATACTAGATCCCCATGTTCCTTCAACATCACATTTTCCCATACTCATTTTACTCAAAATCATAAACTAATATTTTCATTAGTATTGGTGAGCATTTCTCTGAAGTTCTCCTTAACTTCTTTGGACTACAATTCTCTTCACTAGAAAAATAAAAGTTAAGAGTCAAGTCTTTTCTAAATTTTATAATTTTATGACTGCCTTGTGGAATTACTAAACTGAGTCATTTATAGTATTCAATTATGTAGTTATTTATAATGTGCTTTTTATTTTTAAGCATGCTATAGATACTTAGCATTTACAACTCACAATATTAAATTGAAATAGTGATGACTCTTACATTATCCTAAACTTCAAATTGAATGGAAACTTCACATTGAATTAGCTATAAGCTATGCTGGGCAACTCCTGTCTACTCTCAGATAGATTCTTTCTCTTTTCTCTGCTCATCTTTGTACAGTAGGGAGCTACATTTCCCAGGATCCCTTGTCCTTTAGCTTCCAGGTAGATTCAACCAATGAGAGTACTCCTGAAAGAGTGGAGTCCTGAGGACAAGGGAAGCCAAGGTATTTCTTCCTCCTCACTCTGCCTCCTTGTGGTGTCTCTGGCATCAGCAGCAACTGCACGTCCCCCGTGCCTCCAGTTCCCACTTTGTGTGGACCCCTCTCCCACCAGACCCTGATTTGGATAATATCACCTCCTCCTGTTATCCCTCAGGGAACAGAATTAGTGGCTTCCTGGTTGGCTAATTTCTAGATTTCTTCTCTATTTCCTGTTTGGCTTCTCAGGTCTTTCATCACTGTATAAACAATTCTCTATATTAAATATTTTCTCTTTGAAAAAATCTAGAGTGGTTTCTGCTTTCCTGGCTAGACCCTGACTGATAGAACAGCCCAAAACAAAATTGAAAGATTCTGATCAGTTCTTTGTAGGACTCTACTGATTCAAAGGCCAAATGAAGGAGGTTAATAGGATAAAGGGAAAGTACACTGGACAAGAGAGGAAGAAAATTTGAATATTAGTCATATTTCTATCTCTCTCTCTAATTGTATGAGTCCAAGTAAAGTGCTTTACTTCCCTCATTTCTTTTTCCTCATTTCTAAAATAAGGGATTTCTAAAATAAGAAATACATACTACTACCTGCAACAACATTGTTGAATCTCAGAAATATCCTGCTTAGTGAAAGAAGGCAGACTCAAAAGTTCACACAGTAATGTTCCATTTTTATGAAGTTCATACAGATAAAGCTAATCTATGGGACCAGACATCAGATTCATGGTTGCCTTGGTGGGGGAGGAGGATAGAATGGAAAGGGACACAAGGAAACTTTCTAGGGCAATGACAATGCTCTAGATCTTTATTGGAGTGTTATTTACATGGGTGTGTGTATTTGTCAAAATTCACCAAACAGTAAACCTAACGTGTGCACATTTTACTGTATATAATTATGCCTCAATATAAAAGAGAAGGGGGTAACTGGGAAGGAGAATTGATTACATAATAAGTTAACTAAACAAGGAACTTGTATTGTATGTCTCCAAAATTTCTTTTAGCTCTAAAGTTCAGTTCTTCTCCATTGTAAAATTTGAATGAGATAGAGAAGAAGTGGGAGGAGGGACAGAGAATGGAAATAGGTTAAAAAACAAATGTCAAAGTTATTCTACAAGCACACATTTAAAAACTATTGTTAAGAGAGTTAATGCTTGCTTATTAAGAACACAGACTATGGAAACCGTCTGCTTAGAGTTTAATCTCAGCTCCAAAAGTGATTAGTTCTGTGAAGTTGGTAAGTCAGGGCATCATTGTAAGGATTAGATGAAAAAAAGCATCTTAAATTCTTAGCACAGTGCCTAGGCACACAGTAAATGCTCAATAAGGATTAACTATGATGATGATGATGTAGCTTTTAAGAAATTTCTACATATATACTGGCAAATAGATACATTTGAATCCATCCCTTTCAATACACAAATATGACCATATCATGTCCACAACTCTGCAAATTTCCATCCTTTTTCCCTTCCCTTCCCTTTTTTTTTTTTTTTTTTTTTTTTTTGGTATATACCTTCTTTCCATGTTAATATGTAAAGATCAGTTTAGTGACTAAATTATGTTCATTATCTATGGACCATGATGCATTTAACTATTCTCTTATTGATTGACATCTAGGATCTTGAGTTTTTTACTATTATAAATAATACTGAAATAAACATCCTTGTGTACGATATTTGAAGGTTTCGTTTTTTGTTTTGCTTTTAAGTAGAATGTAGTTCTAACCATTATATGTCAGCGCAAACTTTTTTCTTTCAGGCTAACCCTGTCCAGTAGGTCTCCTAGCTTTTTTATTTTAGATTCCTAAAAGTCAGTCAAGCAGTTGAGAGTACACAAGAACAGTTGTTATCTTTTATACTCATGGGTGTCTACAGTAAAACAGAGGGAAATAAATCATAATTCTAAAAGAAGAGTACAAAGTGTAAAGGTGATATCACTGTTACTCAGAACAACAGATGCATTTAGTGTACTTAGCAAATGTAAAAGTAAAGCCTAAATAGGCATTCTGAGTATAAAAGAGATGCTCAGGGTTGCCAGGAAGAGAGGCAAACAGGACTGAGGCTTCCAGAATTTAATATTGAAATTAGAGTAGGAAATCTCTTTGAAAACTCTGTTTAATTACTATAAATATGAAAGCAGGTAACACCACGCCAGTTCTTCCAAAAGAATCTCGAAAATACAAGGCCTTTTGACAGATTTTTCTTCAGAGAAAAAGACCATGAATTCTTTCCACTTTATTAAGAACCCTAGTAGGAGTAGAGAAAAGTTTTAATAAGCTTATAGCTACTCTGACAGTTGAGTAGTAAATACTAAGCGTTACTTCATAGGAATGAGTAAGCATAACACCTTCACAGGCTGTTTCTGTAACATATGGACTGTTAAGTGTTTGAGAAATAATTTGTTTGTTTTTGCAGCTCATAGTTGAACGTAATGAAGCACTACTGAGTTGAATAACTAGACAAGAAACTCCTTAGTTATGGGGAATTATATTCTGAATTAATGAATTGCAAATTGTAAGCCAATCCAACTCCCATAAATATTATGAGGAAAGAAGTAACAGTCCTACCTACACAAATTTTCAAGGCAAAATTATTCTGTGATGAGAAGAAGATTTAGAGCATAATTAAGTTTCCTAAAATATAAGTACTTAAGAAGAAACCTACCATATGTTTAAAATTATCCAAACTGCATTTATGATCTGTGATAAGTATATATTTTCTGGAATGCAGAAAACCTCTCTAAAGGTTTTCTGTTTTATTTTTATGGCATTATTGTACTGTTCACCTCTAGCAATTCATAATAGGCTTTAAAAAGTCAAAAAATAAAATAAAAAATTTTATTCTTTGCCTGTAGTAGTTATTTCATTTTAGATAAAAAATGCTAACTCACTGATGAAAATACAAATAACTTAAAATGACAGATTTAATAAGCCAGATTCTGGGAAAATTTTGTTAACACAGCTCTGTGATAGCAAATATGGAGTTTTATTCAGGTTTGAATATTAATTAATTTGGGAAATGATGGTTTTGGGAATAGTCTTTAATCTCTGTACACGTGAGATCATTATAGAAAAATTCGTAATCATAATGGGTCATGTTTTCAATTGGCATAAGAGCCCAAATCCCAGGCATAACATAATAGATAGGGAAAAGAGCATTGAATCTGGTCAGAAGCCTTGGAACACAACCTGGCTTCATCTCAAAATAATACTATGACCCTGGGCAAAGTCATGAACATGTGTCATTCAGTTTCCTCATCTCTCAAATATGTAAAATAATATATAACCTCCCTGCTTCAAAGGGCAGTTCCAAGGATGAGTATAGCCAGTGCAAGTGAAAATGTTTTAAAAAGCCTTCATGGGATTAACAAAAGTGTTACACAAAAAAAGAAAACAATAGGTTCCATAGTCAAATAATCTGGGAAATTCTAGATTGATGAGAACGAGAGAGAGAGATTTCTCAGAGGCTAGGTTACGAATGCATTCTATACATTTCCAAAGGGAAGTGGATTCTATTACTCATTGACCTTGGAATCTTCCCCATCCCCCTTTTTAATGAAGTATACGGAAAGCACTTGTAGAAAAAGGTAATTCCAGAGCATAAGGAGGCAATAGTGGCTTGACATGTGGGGTGTTAAAGTATGCAGTCCAGAAGACTCAGTGGAGCAAAGCTGCTGCAAAATTGATAGAACTTCCTGAAGGTCTGGGGTGCTGTGATTCTTGCTCAGTGTTTCTGATTTGGTGCCTTTCGATACATTTGTATGGGATCAATGCAGTAATATTTCCCCAAAACTATTTCCCACATGTGATGATGCTAAAAACTAAAGTGCCAATGGAATGTAAGTGTTTTCATAAAATTTTGCTTCTTTGTTTTGAATATATGCAAGCCTTAAAAATCTTTGTCATCAGGACTCTGCTGACCCCCTAGTGTCCTGATTTGGCCTAGACACTGTGGCCTCCTGGAAGAAGAGCCCAGAAAAAAAAATATTTTCTTTAATGGATGATAGATAGAACTATTTTAGTAATCTTGTATCTATGAAAGATACAAGTTAACCAAGGTAACTACAGATTTTAAAAAACAGTTATTTTTAAAAGTGCTGTCATCAGTAGTAACAAATGTTCCACAACAATGCAAGGTGTTGGTGGTGGAGTGGTGTTTGTGAATCCTGTATTTTATGTGTGATTGTTTTGTAAAATCACAGCCTCTCTAATACATTTTAAATATGTATAGAGAGAGACATGAAGATGTCTTCCAAACAGACAAAAAAAGACGCCAAGATCTGGACCAGATCAGAGTACAACAGCTCCTCCCCACCTCTACCTTGGGTTTCTCATAGAACTTAAAGTCCCACCCACTTCTCTCATCTAAATTAGCGTTGAAATCCAGATTACCATCTCCAGAAGACTTCTATGAAAAGTACAGCATTTACATAGCACAAAGGCCATTTAATCTTTCTTTCTCTTAGGTATTGATTTGTTTCTCAGATTAGATCATTTTTACTATATCAGATGCTGAAATAGGATAAGCTGCTAATACCCACCAAGTACTGATCCCTGCCTATGGATATGTTTCCTGAAGTAAAAAAATCTTTCCCAAGAATTGGTTCTAGAATTCCACAAGCATGGTAGAGAGGACAAATTGGAGAACAACTGCAAAAAAATAAATATATACAAAGCCCTTCGTGTTAATTTCATATTTTGAGTATTTTACCAGATTTTGGGTGTTCCTGTAATGGCCGTAGTAAAGTGTACTATCAACCTAAAAGCTTGTCTAACTTCTGAAATATTATTTCCATGCAATGTTGATTATCATTCTGATGCTGGGACTTGATGAGCAGCCTTCACTTAGTCATTCATTCTGAAGATAATTATTGAGCAATTACTGTGTGCCCGGCAACAAACTAAGGAAAAGACAGAAACAAATATTAGAAAATGACTATATGACTGTCTTGATTTCCATATTAGTAAAGCACCAAGCATATAGCTAGCACATGGATACTAACCAAAAATCCAAAAAGAAACAAAAACAAACAAAACACCTGAATTCTTTAAAATCACATGGCCCTAAATAAAATTCTAGCTTTTAAAAGTATAGTATGAATAAGCATATTATAAAAAAGTACAACCAAATTGTCATAACTTTAAAAAAATCACATTTAAAAATGAAAAGCCAAACTAAAAAATCAGAACAGTAGAATGTAGTCAATTTAAGTTCCAGAAGATATATTGGTAGAAAGTTTTTAATCCTGTATTTTGATTTTAATATCAGTACTAATTCCTAGATCTTGTCTATGAATGTATGCAAGCTTGAATTGAAAACCTCTGTTTCGTCTTATGAAACAAAATTAAAACAAAGAACCTAAAGTAAATAAGAGCTTTTATAAATTAATCTTTCCAGATACGATTTTTAAATCCAGGGCTTCACTTTTTTGTGTGAATGTGTGTCTGCCATGATTATAATTTGGAATGGGGGGCGGTTGGAAAGTGAATTTAGTCTACCTAAAAGGTACACAAACAGCACTTTTGCCTCTCTGCTAAATGTTAAATTCATTAAAAGACCGAGAAGCATTTCATGGA
This sequence comes from Tolypeutes matacus, assembly GCA_026826555.1. Classification (NCBI taxonomy): domain Eukaryota; kingdom Metazoa; phylum Chordata; class Mammalia; order Cingulata; family Chlamyphoridae; genus Tolypeutes; species Tolypeutes matacus. The sequence continues at coordinate 11,084,668 of JAKSZT010054334.1, read as the reverse complement.
TTAAAGATAACAGTAGTATGTCACAGACAGAAGGCCTGATTTGAGCAATAAATGGAGCCATTGTATGCTCCAACGAATGTGAGATATTCATCCTCAAAACTGATCCGCCTCCTGCCAAAGACAGGTAGACATAATGAATACACAAAAGCAATCTTTTTTTTCCCAGAGAGCCAAAGTAGAAACACTTATTAGGACATTAATCATCCGCTGAAAACAGCATTATGGGAGAAAACAGCCAAATCAACATAAAGACATGTACCTTTGCTAGGCTAGCAGAGTTCAACACACATTACAGGGCGATTAAAAGTTAATATTTCTGAAGCTAACCTATGATTTCCTTTTTCATTTTCATAAAAGCAGTGATAAATTGGATATGGTTGAATTCAGATTCTCTTCTATGACTTGCTGAATTGCTAAATTTAATTAAAGGCTATAAGAGTCTTAAAGATTGGGTGTCCTGACTACCACATCAGTGCAAGGTGGGAATGAGGCCTAGAAAGCCTAGTTAAAGGAGCTCCTGAAGAAAAGGCAGACCTCCTGGCTCCAAGTTCAGCATTGTTTCCTTCACGTCATGCCCATCCGTTTGTCTACTCAAGCAGATCCTTAGATGGGCCACGTTTTCATGATGGAGGCAACCATCTCGAAATTTTGATCTCTCACCCGAATGTATCCTCTAGGTGCTGAATGCCTCTGTTTTGCCTGTTAAAGTATTTTATTTATTCTTTAGAACTCTTTATGCTTTAAACATGCCCATTAGTTTTGTGTTTTTTTTTGTTTTTTTTTTTACAAATTACCACCTTACTCATAATTGAGTTGTCTTCCTAATAGAGAAGATAAGTTATTGTTGTATTTTATTGAGCCATTTATAATAAAATTATAGAAAGTGTTAACCTTTAGAGAAAAAAAGTATTTGTCATACTTGCAAAGACATCAGTGTTGCATTTTCTTCTTGGGTGTTTATGGGGACTTTATATTCAAAATAGTATGCTATTTCTATTAGGGAATTTCCGAGTTTCAATTTGGGGCCACACCTTCTTCCTGTCTTTCCTCTCAGATAAGTTTCATTTAAAAGTCTGGGCCAATTGTAATGGTCTTATTTTCATGTTCTAAAGAGAAATGATTTGCTCCTTCCAAATCACAAGAGATCTATTTAATCTGTTTTCTAACTTAGTAAAGTTCAGCGTCAAAGACTGTAATCACCTCTTTTCCTTGTCATCTACTTCAGAAACTTTGGTACTAAGGCATGTGACCTTCAAAATAGCAGCTGTCCCCCCATAAATCCTAAGTGTTTTCCTCAGAAATAATAAACATGGAGCCACAAATCTACACTGCCTTTTAGAATCATGGATTTAGTCCATATATAATTGAAAATATGGGCACCCTAAACTCAGGACTCCCACAAAATTTCTTCTCTTTCTTCACAGATATAGAAATTTTCTTATGGGCCACCAGGAACGGCATTACAAATTTGCCTCATCTAATAAAAGCTAATATGAAAGAAAAAAAAAAAAAAAAAAGTTAAGGCACACTGAATTAATTATATGTGAGATTTAACTTACACATTAGATGATTAAATATGTGCATTTGGAAGAGTCCCTGAAGGTAGTCTAGTTCTTTAAATAATTGTCCAGGGCCTTATGGCTAAAGTGACTTTCCCTATGTAATTGCTTATGTTATGTTTCAGTGTCTTAATTTTGTGCTTTCTTCATGCCCTACCTACAGTTTAATTCAATCAGCATTTATTGAGAACAGATTATGCAGAGAATGTTGCTAGAACCTGTAGGGAAACTGAAAGTTGAAAAGGCATGACACACCTACCCTCCTGGTTAGCGTTTTAATGCAGTAGACAAATTCTAACACATCAACCATTGTATAAGAAACTCCACTTCAACACAGGTTCCCTTCATTTACTTTTTGTTATAATAGGAACTTATTGAATCTGTAAGAATGTATGAAGTTGGGAAAAAGAAACCCCTGCCCACAGAAGAGCAGGAAAACAAGACAACAAGCTGATTCAGATACTTGTTGGTGAGCACCAAGGCAAGCTTGGTCCATCAAGCATATAGATGGAGCACCTAGAAAGAGTTGAATCCTCAAAGATCATGAATTAGCCAAGGAAGATTAGCAGTTTCCAGGCAGAAGAATAGCACCTCTAACACTGCAATTGTTCCTAGTCTTTCGAATATCAGGTAGACCTTAGAAATTCGAAAAATTATTAGGAAATACAGAGTCACCAATTCTTTTTTATTGCCAATTAAAGCCATTTTTAAAAACAACCAGCTACTCTTACTATCATTTTTTAAAAGAAAGGGTGTTTTGACACCAAAACTACAGAAAAGAGTGTAATCTTAGAATAAAGAGACATGCCTTTGAGTAAGTTTAACATTGTCTTTTTTTTTTTTTTTTTTTTCCATTTTAAATTATCGGTGATCCTGTCACACTTAGCACTAATTCCTTGACCTGCCACTGTGAACAACTGGGTTAAAACAAGGGGTTGTTGGGGTGCTGCAAGTAGTTCCTAGAGAATAGAATATGACAGGATGGTGGTGAGAGATGAGGTTGGAGGGGTATGCTCAAATTGGATACAAAGTACCTTGAATGCCACACTAAGGAATTTGTTCTCTTTAATCAAAAATGCATGAGGGATGATAGAAGGAATTTTACAAGGGAACACACTATCAGATTGTGTTTTAGAAATATCACCTGGAGAGTGGTTTGGGAAATTAAAAGGAAGCAAACATTAACAGCCAAGAGATTAACCTATTCAAGATGAGAAATTATATGGCCGTATTGGACCGGTGAAGATGGTGAGAAGTAGAGGTATTTGAAAGAGTAAAAGAGATAACATTAATAAGATGACTAAGACTTGATGATTGATTGGATTTCAAGAAAGGGAAGGAGAAAAAGAAGGAATCATGAAAGAAATCCTCTGTTTCAGGCTTTAGCAACTGGATTGTTAAGTGGGAATGCCTCAATTCACTCTAATAGTAATCATGAAAAAGAAGAGCAGTAGAAAGGGAGTCAGGGGGTTAGGGGAATTAAATTTTAGATGTGCTGGGTTTCAGATAGCTATAGGACATCTAGTAGATGATATCTAGTAGGCAATTGGAGACTTGATTCAGGGGGTTAGGAAAAAGATTTTGGCTAGAGATATAAATTTAGAAGTCAGCAGAGAGATGATCATTGAAGCCAGAGAAGTGGATAAGCTATGTGAAAAGAGTCTATTATGTGAGATGAGAAGAGGGCCCAGGGTAAAATCCTGTCAAGCAGGAACATTTAGAGAATAGGCAGGAGATTTATGGCAATTGCTACAATTGCTATAATACAAGCAAAGTGCAGTGGGAATACAGAGATGTGAGACACTCTCAAAGAGATAGGGTGTGAACTGAGCTTTAAAGAGTGGGTTCTGGAGTGGGCTTCCAAAAGGAGACAAGGGAAAATCTTACTTTCTTTATTTTAACCCTGTAACAGTGGACCTCAAATAGTCCTGTGCATGAAAATCATCTGTAGAACTTCTGAAAGCACAGATTTGGGGGTGGGGAAAACCACCCAAGTTTCTCATTCAGTAGGTCTAGGCTGGGCGAAAATTTGAATTTCTAACAAGTCATTGGGTGAAGCTGATGCCGTAGGTCCCTGGGCCACACTTTGAAACGCACTTGCTGGTTTGAAGACAGTATTATCAAATTGGCCCCATCTATACAGATGCTAATGACCACCCTGGCAGCTCTCCTCTTTCCAGATTGTGGATCCAATGTACTTTATTTAGTTTCATATCTCAAAAAGCCTCCATTTCTGTGTTCATTCCAGTTGTCTTTAAACTCAAGACACTTCATAAATGCCTCCTCTTATCATGTTCCAGGAAAGGGATCTTTTTTTTTTTTTTTAACTGGCTGGGATGGTTTGCTTTGGTTTTTTGTTTTGTTTGTTTTTCTTTCTGATTCTTGCAAACACTTTGTGCATCTTTTTAGCTCCAATAGCCTTATAATCAGTCTTGGTTAGCTCAGAGCTTACGCTCTTATAAAAGATAATAAAGCTCATGTGCCTTTTTTTTTTTCCATTGACTTTACCCTATGAGATTGTTTCATGGCTTAAACCTACTTGAGCTATTGCTTCATTCTCTAGAAGAGCTGAAGACCTTTTGTTATTGGTGACACACCCAGACACCAGGCTGCCACGGCAATAAGAGTGGCAGCAAGAAAACAGCAGCTTCCACGCTCTGAGCACCTAACAGGTTTCTGACAATGTGTGGCATTAGTGGCTACAGAGATTAAAGACATATTCCTTGCTCTTTAATAGGACTCAGTCTACTTGGTCAATAGCCAGGAAACTAGATAAAGATTCTATAATGTGATAAAGAATGTGATGTGTGAAAAGAAGATAGGAGAGGAACCGAATCACATTTGGGGAGAAGATCGAGGCAGAAGCTTTCCAGAAGGAGGTGATACTGACCACTTTTGAAGATCTGGCATGAGTTAAACAAACCAATAAAAAAAAATAAGTGGAATATTGGGCCAGAAAGTTAGAGAGCAAGGTACAGTTAAGGCATTGTATGTAGTTCATTATGGCCAGAGAGGGTGATAGTGAAATAAACCTGGGGAAGTAGACTGGGGGTCACACCATGAAGAACCAGCAAAAGAATGAATCTACATTGTGACCTGAATTATATGCAGTCTACAAAACAGTTCAGGGATGCAGCTACAAATACTATTCAGATGTAACTACAGTACTTGTCCTGTCTTGAAATCAGGGACTAGTTAGCCAAATGAAGCTAAGTAAATATCTCCATACGGAGGCTCTTTGGGTCCCTTTTTCCTTTTGTCATCTTGCTTCTCCATCATCTGACAAGTATCTAGCATCTCTAGTGTTAGTACAGTGCTAGCCCCAGGCTTGCCTTTATTGTGGTAGCTGAAATGGGACCCAGGAAGATTGATGGTAGTCAGAGAGTATTCTACCAGTCTGTGATGGCTCAAATGTCAAGCTTTAACCATGGTCCTCATCAGTGGTATTTTATTTTATTTTTTGGGCTGGCTACTGTTCTTTCCCATTTGCTACTGGACAGAGTTGGATAATGCTGGTATGTAATGAAGTTTATTCTTCTCTGATGATGTTCCGCCAAAAATGCTTCTGCTGACCAGCAAGGCTTCACTTTTTGAATTGTGGTTTTGTCAGAAGAGGGAACATTGTATAAGACCACCGTGGCTTTTGACAAAGAACAACGTCCAGTTGGGTCTTAGCTATTTAAAAAATGAATCCCTCCCTCTTCCTGCTTCCTCAGACGTGTCCTATCCCTCCACCAGCTGTAACTTCCCGAGGCTGTGCTGTTTAGCAATGAACAATGTGATTCTAATTATCATTGACACATAATAAACGCTACTGATTTTTTCCTATAAACATGTCTATTTTTTATTCAACCTCATCCCATAACTCCCAAAAATATAATAGAGAATTTTTATTTTTGATTCATTATACCAACATCAGAATTTTCTTTTTAAAAATTATTTTCCTGGAATTAAGTTTCAGGGTTTATCTCATATAAGTTTATAATATTTATTTTCCTTTTTTCAAATTTTCTTTGAATTTTAATAGTCTATTCTCCCTTATATTATTTCAAGGAATTAAGGAAATAAAAGACAGGATCTGGAGCAAGTGCAGTACTTGACTTGAGGAGGACCTATTTGAATGATATTTACATATCATAAGATGTAGTACCTCAGGGATTGATCTTACCTCTATGTTCATTAGCACATTATGCTACCTCAATTCACACTTGCTTTTATTAGTAAATGTGATTTCTGTCACAATACACTAAACTAGTTTGTATTTGGCACTAGGGACCCAGTTAACCAAAGTTGCACATGCAGTGTTTAAAATATGTTTAGAACTGGAACCAATAGTAAATTGTTACTAAAAATAATAATTACAAGGTTACTATTTAGCTCCTATTTACAATGTGCCAGGACTATTCTAAGCATTTATAAACAATGTTTCATTTAATCCTCACAAAAATAGCTAGGAACTGTAATGTCCCTATTTTACAGATGAGAAAACTGAAGCTCAGAGAAATTAGAATCAGGTGACAAAGTTGGGATTGAAATTCGGAACCAAAGGCACAGCTTTTAACACTCTATTCAGAAATGTGGTTCTAACTAGGTATCTGTCTTCCAGGTCATTGCAGACCTCCAGAAAAGAGGCTATGTGTAGCATTAAGGAAAATTCCAATTTGGGGGTAGTAAGTTTGAGGCTACCAGAAGCAACTCTCATTTCTCTGGATTTTGTGTTCACAAATCATAACCACTATCACATCTGCCAGTGCCACCATGGGACATTGTGAAGCCAATGGCAAATAATAAACCCACTAACATAAGGGGGAAAAATGTTTCAAATAAGGTAAATGAATAATTTTAAACATATCTAATTAATAATTGAAAATTTAAAGAAGAGAGAAGCTTAAGTATTACATATCCATCTAATTAAACTGAGAGGAAAGAATCAGGATTTTTCAACAATAATTCAATTGCCATTGAAGAGTATGTATTTATAATCAAAAGGAGAAAAACTAAAATTGTTCAGTCAATGTTGGGGGGAAATCAAAAACTCTCTTCCTGGAATGTTGCTCATTTTGGTATAGGTTCAACTTTGCAATTTCAGAATTCCCATTTTCTAATGTATTTTTTTTTTTCACACTTGAGTTCCTTTCCTAGTTGGTATGACCATTTCAAAGAAAATTTATATTATTTTTGTGAAATATAATTCTATATCCTTTAACAGAATGTCTTTCTGAAATCTTATTGAATACCCTATTGACTATATTATAGTTGTTATTTTATGATCACCTCTGATGGGAATTTAGAATTTGTCCATATGCCATGTGAAGACACATTTGAAAGAATACATATAATAACATATATACATACATACATATATATATATATATAGTTGACTATGGAGAACTTTAAAGGAATATATAAAACCCATGTTTTTCCCCTTGGCATTGTATAGTGATAAGACAGAAAATCTAAAAGTTCAGGAAAGGTTTTGAGGTGATATATCAAAATAAGTGGCATATTTTATGGGTCATTTTTATTTTTTTTCTTTTTATTTATTTTGGGTCATTTTTATTTTAATAGGGAAATTGGATGCTTTATCAGCATACACATACACACATCTCTTTCTGACTATAAAAATTGTATATGCTCTGGTAAAGCTTTTGAAGAATTCAGAAAAATATAAGTAAGTAAAATTGATCCAAAGTCCCATGACCCAGTTAAAACTATTGTTAATACTTTATTATACTTCCTTTTCTTTTTGAAGTAATTCTCCTTTAAATAGTTAAACCAACTTAGAATTATATGGGGAAGAGTGCTTTTTAGTTAAATATAGCTGAAAGAATTAAAACTTTCCTTATCTTTTCATATTTTATATATTATATTACATGAGTATATTCTTTTATGTTGTGTTATATATTATATTATTTTAATCATTTCATATCAAACTTCACTATACTGTACTATACTATATTATCCTATACTATACCATACTATGAAGTATGGATTTTTTGTGACTAGACATTAAGTCATGACAAGAACAATATTAGAATATAATGCTTAGAAGTGAGGGACCTTGTCTTGTTCATTGTTGTAGCCTACATTTCACCTACACACAGAGTATGTAGAATGGACTCAATAAATTCTTGTTGAATTGAATTGTCTTCTTTACTACATCACCAGACAGCAGATTTGTCCCTACTACAGTTTTGATCAGTACAACACACTTCAAATAATGAATAAGAACAATCTCTTTAATAACTTTCTCAGTAGCAGAAGCCCAAAATTACTACAAAGAAATCACTAGAATCCTTTCATGATGTGTAGATACATTTGAAATAATTTATTTTTCTAAATGAGGTAATTAAGGAAAAAAAAAGTACACTGCCATTAAATCTGTATCAGGGCTCTATGGAGAAGTTCCATTTGCCCAGTTTCTCTCTCCCCTTCCTTCTCCTCCTCTGTCTACCAAGACAGACCCTGCCAAACTCCAGGAGCCTCACCCTCATGGATGTATATTGGGGCCACTTTATCCCAAAACTGAGTTTAAAATAGTCACCTAATATGTTAATAGGCTTTATTCAGATGCTTATAAGTGCATTTATTCTTAACTGCTTTTTGTTTGTTTGTTTTTCCTCATTTTCTCCTAGAGGATTTTCTCAGTCTAGGGGTTTTCTTGCCTATATTGCAAAGAATATCAGTGTTTGGTACTTGTATTAGTCAGCCAAAGGGGTGCTGATGCAAAATACCAGAATTGTGTTGGCTTTATAAAGGGTATTTATTTGGGGTACAAGCTTACAGTTGCCAGGCCATAAAGCATAAGCTACTTCCCTCACCAAAGTCTATTGCCACGTGTCAGGGCAGGATGGCTTCCAACATCTGCCAAGACTTCAGGCTTCTTGGGTTCCTCTCTTTCCGGGGCTCCCTGTCTCTCCGGGCTCAGCTGCTATGCTCTTCTTTCCACAAGGCCAGCTGCAGACTATCAGGTGAATGGCTCTGTCTCTCTTGCTGGGGCTTCTGTTGTGTCTAAGGAGCCAACTCTATTCCTCTGTGTTCTTCTGTGTGTTCACTTCCTGGGTTCCAGCCCAAAACTCCAACTCTCTTCTCTGCCATGTAGTTTTCTCTGAGTCCCCACCTACAAAGGGGGCAGGGACTCAACATCCTATTGATGTGTCCCAATCAAAGCCCTAATCATAATTTAATCATGCCAAGGTAGAGACTAGTTTGCAAACATAATCCAATATTTGTTTTTGGAATTCATAAACCATATCAAACTGCTACAGTATTCCATGTTCTTGCTTACGAATCAAAGGTACATTTCCTTTATTAATGGGTGGCTTATGATGTAATCCATCTATATGAGCAACAAAATATAACTTAATAGAATTTCTAGTTTGTTCTTTATCAGGAATCTGTGAGATTTTTTCTCTTTATAATAGTTTATAGGGAATTTTGCTGTTTTTCTTTTACTGAACTTTTTATTACCAACAAGAAGAGAAAAAGGAGAGAAATGGTTTTAGTCTGGGAGGTTCTTTCATGGGTATTATTTTAGTCTTAATTCAGGCTTATACTGAGGTCTAGACAAGCCTATTTCTATATAGGCAATATTCTCTTTTTGAAGTATTTGATTTTTGGAATATAGATTTTTATTATGATAGTTGAAACTCAGAGTTAAATTTCCTGTCATCTTTTGTAAACATGACGTGTTTTCCAGGTATCTTCTCAGATATCCTGATTGTCAACTTTTTATTATTAAGTCAGAAAACACACAAAGTTGCCATTTGTATGTTTCCCAACCTAGCACTAGACAGAGTATGAAGCCACATCAGGCAAAAGCAAACTAAGAGCTAACTTGATATGGGCATCACTGATTGTCACATCTAATTTCATCATGCCATAAATTTACAGGCATAGATTTTGTTTCAACTGAAGCAAAGATACTAAAAGTTTAATTTTGTGGTGATGATGAAAAGAAGACATTTCCTGAAGGAAAATATGATTGCATTAGCATTTTAAAAATGTATACAGCTTCTGTTGCAGACTCTCTTTTAATAGGGCTGTTGACCTGTTTACAAATATGTAAGGGAAAAACATGTTGAGACTCACACTAGCTGAAGGGAGGAAACAGATGTCTGAATGCCCATCAGTAGCCAAGCACCTGTAACCTGGAGGAAAGCGCCTATAACATCATGTTGACATTTGGGCCCTATTTTTCAGTAACAGAAGTGGAAACAACAGCTGTCATTTTTTTCAATCTATGACACCAAAAATATGTGGGTTCACTTCCATGAATAATCTGCATCAGCTGCTCCCTGTTCATGCAACTCAGTCTCTACATTTGGCCTAAGTTCTTTTAACAAGTGTGCGCAAACACACAAACACACCAGAAATGAAGCATCCACTTTCCAAGCCTAATAGTCCCCAGGTTATCAGTAGTTCAGTTCTTAGTTCTTTTGCAGAAAAAGTTCATTCCTTGGATGTGTGTGTGTTTGTGTTAGTCTCATCTCTATGCAAAACCTAGTTTAACTAAAGGATATACTTATTCATTTTACAAGGAATTTTCTGAAATACAATTCCTGGCATGCAACCATGAATTGCTCTTTTATTCTTAAATCTATTTAATTTAGTATAATTTGGAATGATCTTAGTATAATTTGGAATGATCTTTGAGGATAGAAAGATAATGCATAACTGAAGTTAATGGGCTTACTCCACAGAATGACTAAAGAATTTTAACCATTCTCAAAAAGTGGAGCCTAATATGAGCATTAGAATACCTGTGTTTTATAGAGACTGTTTATACATTTAAATTTATTTAATATTAAATCCCTAAGGCCAAGATCAAGACAAACTGGGTGAATGCAAAGATTTATATGACTAAAGTTAATAACAACAACTTTGGAGGCAGTGTTGTTCATGAGAAAGAGAGTAGAGTTTTTAATATTCACTAGAAAGCAAATTCCTTGGAGGTCCTAGATTTTGTTTATTTTGTTTACTGATGCCTACCTAGCACATGGTAAGCACTCAACAAATATAGATTAAATGACTGGATGGATGGATGGATCTATGGGTTGGTGGTTAGATGGATGAATACATGGAATGATAAATTATACTAGAATCCCACATTGACCACTTACCAAGCACTTTATATTGGGAGCACCTTCCACATAGCAAATGCTCATTATTGTAGTTACTAACATTATTTCTCTATATTAATAATATAAAGTTTTGAAATTTCTGAAGCTTGTCATTTTAGTCAGATTACAACCTTGGGAAAATAGTCCAATGATAAGCATACAGGTAATTTTATTTTAGAGTAAGTAAGAATGCCAGCAGTCATATAACCCAGCTCCCTCAATTTATTTTTGGTGAATTAAGGATGAGAGAGATTAATTGATTTCCCCAATGTCTCTTTCATAGGGTTTTATGAAAAGTATAAGTTGTATATATGTGAGCAGTTATAGCCTAATGATTCTATACTAGGCAACTTACTCATTAACTCAGCCCTCTCTTAGGAGTTATTTCTATAAATCTGTGGACTCTTCCAAGTATGGGGAAATACACAGGTGACTAGGCCCTAATCTCTAGAAGAAAATCAATTAAAGGAGATACAATTATAAATAAGTAAACAAAAATTAGAATACAAGGGAATCTGTGCTGTGGTAGATGTATAAACAAAGGGATAAATGGATATTGAAAATGAAGCTACTAATCTGGAGATTTGGGGAGAGAAAGTAAGTATCATGCTGGGACTCGACAGATGACTGAAGGATCGAGTAGACATTGTTGTGTTTGCAATTAAAGAAGCCTGAGAAGCTTCACTTTTCATAGTCAAAGTAAACGCTCAAAAAGGGATCAGAGAAATAATTTAAATGAGCAACCAGCCAATATCATTCATTTAGAACCACTTTAACATATGCAAAGATGCATATTTACAATTAGACCTGCTCACTCCCACAGAGCCCCACTTGGTATTCACCTTCACCCAGTGAGCTCGTAGAAGGAACAGTCTGCACAGCATCCACCTCTGGAAACTGAGCACTCAGCAGAGGGCCTGGCACATTGTAGGCATGCAATAAATGTTTTTTGAATTGACTTACATCCACTAAACAGTATATTACAAATAGAAAATAAAAGAAGAAACAAGCTGTGTGGTTTCCTTTAGACACAGTTGTAATTTACTATCCAGGGCAGTCTCACCAATCAACCATCTATCTCCAGTCCTTGAGAGGATAATTTACCTTCGACAATTATTATTAATACCTTTTACCAACTTTGTACGATAGCAAAATTGAACTTATGAAAAATGCTTGTCTTTTTTCATCCTTGGAGTAATTATACCTTTCAAAAAACTATCTTTTTTGGGTTTCCAGATGACAGCATTTTTCAAATCTCAGTTGCAAAAGCTGAATCATTTTATCAATAATGTGCAAGATAGAGACATGTCCAAGGTTACTGAAGCAGGGTAATAAATCAACTCCTAGACGATATGTCTCACAAGATTAAAAAAGAGAGACCATATAACACTTTGCTGATGGAAAGTTCCATATGAGTTGTCATACATTAAAAATGATACAAAAAGGAAATACCATCAGAATACCGTAATTATATTACTGACCAGGTCAAAAGCATTTAGATAATTTGGGGATAAAATTAGTGTGGATAATTATTTTAACATTACATCTTGGCAAAATGCATTCATGTTTTCAGTTGCCAAATGAAGAAATAGGTTGTATGTATTTCTACTATTAACATAGAAAAGCAATAAATACTGCAAATGATAATGCTTTTCATTTGTCCTTGAAGTTTGCTTCAAACATTCATTTCATTCCCACCAAAGACAAGTCATTAACCTAAACTTCCTAAAATTAGTGTATGTCTTGAAAGTGTACATTGGGAAATTTGTAGACTACTAAATTTAAAACACAAAATGATCAATGTCAGATGACCTTGACTAAAATAAGCCAGAAAATTCAATTGATGATCAAGAAAATTTGCAGGTAAAAATAATTTCCCCTCTGTTTTCTTCTCAAATCTCTCACTATTCCTGCCCCTGATTCTGGCTCCCTCAGCTCAGGTCTCCTTATTTTCTTAATTCTTTTCAGGTGGAAAGGCTTTACAACTATTTGCCATCACCTTCATTAGATCCATACTAAAGTAGTCCTAACACCACTTAATAATTTAAGTTCAGCATCATTAAACAATGTTAAGCTCTATAGCTGGCTACCTGGTCAATGCCCAGGTCTTCCCCAAACTAGCTGTGTGAGGCTGGGCAAATTATTTAACCACTCTTAGCCTCAGTTTTCTCATAAATAAAGTAAGAGTCATAGGGTTGTTCTGGTGGCTAAATGAGATGATACACATACCCTGCTTACGAAACTCACAATAAATGTAAACTATGATTATTATCATTTTTAAGCAATGCCAGGGTTTTTTGGTTTGATATAAGCAATGCAGTACACTTGACCAAATTGGACCAAGAAACTACCTGCCCTGGGCCGTAGCTCTGTGACCCTGGGCAATTCATTTATTTCAGAACTTCAGTTTTCTCATCTGTAATCTGTGAGACATAGACTTGATAGCCTCGAAGCTTCCTTCCAGCTCCAAAATTATGTGTTCTGAATTAATTTTCATGCTCCACATTTTTTACTGATAACATTCCAGCAAATCACTTAAATTGTATCCATTTATTGTAAAAACCATCTAAGATAAAAGAGAAAAAAAAAAAAAAGGTGGACCATGCACCTGGTCATGTGGTCAGAGCCAAAGAGAATCCCAATTTGATATAAAGTCATTTTACTCGAGTGCTGTGTGGCAGGGATTCTGCTGAGGTAGGGTATTTGAGCAGAGCACCTTGAGACCAATGTCACAGAAAATATTCCTGCAAATAATTAATGGTGTGTGTATGTATATTGCCAGCTACCTTGCTGGAGCCCAGCAATCTCTTAGAGCAGATTAGTGGTCCTTGCCCAGGTACCCGACCATTCCAATACATATTTTTCTCAATGATCATTATCCTGAAATAAATCCAAATTAAATTTTATGAACCAGTATTGAAATTATGTGCCTTCAGTATTGAGCCTTCTAATAGTTATTTTTATTGAAGTATTAAAGCAATTGGCTTGAGTCATCTTGGAAACACAGCCTTCATATTTCAAATATGGTTAGGAGCCTGTCAGCACATATTACCATGGATTGGAGATATTTGCTTATTAAATGATTTTTACTAGGAAAACCCATTATGGGAAACATCTTGTTTACAAGGGTGTCCTGGGGATAGCAAATAGAAAACAACATATTACACTGAGTTACGGAAATAACATAAGCTGATTCAGCTAATAGATTCAACAGAAATATAAGATATAATCTTGCAAATCAAAGAATCAAGGAAAATTGCAACTTAATTTAACTGACAGATATTTACTGTAGGATGTAAAAATATCCATTTGAAACTACACTGACCATTTAATGTTATTTCTACACTCTAGTTTGCGCACTCGTACTAAAAGCTGGTTTCTTTGTCTGGCTCACACAGAGAAACAATAAAGCAGAAGCACCACGAGTGTTCTATGCAAAGGGAAAGATAGAGGGGCAGTGAAGAGAACAGTCTTTGAGAGAAATAGTTGTGGGTTCACATTCTGGTTGCATGGACTTTGGGCAAGGGTTAACCTTCACAGAGTCTCAATTATCTCATCTGTAAAATGGAGATAATAATATAACTCAGGATTGTTGTAGAGTCAAATGAGATGACATTTGACTCTATAAAATATTTGACTCTGTAAAACTTAGCACAGTGACTAGCACAGAGATAATTGTTTAGTACATGGGCAATGCACTACTACAACCATCACTGGGCCTAGGCTGATAGAACCTAGAAAGTTGAACTTGCAAAATACTTTCCCTTTGCCATGGTCTATTTTGTACATGTCTGCTCTGTGACAATAGACTGAGAACTCTGACAGCAGCAGAGATGGTGTCTGTCTTAGTTTGCCATGGCTGCTAGGAAAATTACCACATGATAGGTTGGTTTATACAAGAATTTATTGGCACATAATTTGGAGTCTAGAAGTCCAAAATCAAGATGTCAGCAAGATCATGCTTTCTCCTGAAGTCAGTAGCGTTCTGTGATGGCAGTCCGCTGTCACCTGGTGATCTCTCTCTTCTCTGCCTGCTTCTGACTTCCTGTTTCTACTGGTTTCTGGCTTCTACTGACTGGCTGTGTCTGAATGGCCTGTCTTTATAATAAAAAGCCTCCAGGCATACAGATTAAGACTCACCCTGCATCACTTTGGCCACATTAACTAATAATAATGTCTCCAAAAGGTCTATTTATAAATGGGTTCACACCCACAGGGACATGAATTAAGATCTGAACATGCCTTTTGTGGGGGGCATGATTCAATTTCCAACAGTATCTTACTCATCTTTATGTGCTCTTCCCATGCCATACAGAGCACAGTGGGCTCAAAAGCATTTAAACGCATGAATGAAAGCAAACATCAAAGAACAAAGGGTCCCTTAGGGTTCCCAACAGGGCACAATGGAGACGAGCATCTAGGAATCTGGCATCAGGGGAATGTCAGGAAGGGTGGTTGTCCTGTCTCAGAAAATGCTGGGAGAAGGCTTTTTATTGGCACTAGAAATCTCACTAAAGGATATAAAGACAGAATTTGGGTCCAAGCCATCCTCTCAGTATGACTGTGCTCATATTACTCTCGTTGTACCTTAAGAGACTAACTTAAGGAAGGGAGTGCGAGACCTTATGGTTCAAACCTCGAAGTGTTGAACATCCATTCAGAAGAGTTAGAAGAAGTGGGTGACTTCCTGTGCAGCAAAGTCCACAGACAGAATGTCATAAAAGAGCCAACATGTTTGTCATCCTGATGTTTCCTAATGAGACGATCAAGCCCTCTAAGTCTGAGTTCTCCAATTCCTATCCAAAATTCTAGAGACAAATATTTAGTGTATAGTGTATGGCTAAAGGCCCTAGCTTCTTTGACCTACCAGAGAAGAAATAGCCAGAAGGGTTAGCCTGTCACAGTCGGCCAAGTCTGCAAAAGTGATCATGCCCTCCCAGTATGCCTTATACTTGGCTTGTGGCACTTCATGTGCTTCACTATCTTCTGGAATTTTCTCTGGGTGTTTTCTATCCCCACCTGAAACCTCCAGGACTGGAATTTAACCGCCTTTCTAAGTGTTGCATCACCTAGTACAGTAATTTCTCAAAAAAGAGATGTAAGTTGAGGTAACAGAAAGCATATGGAATTGAGAGTCTCAGATATTCTGTACTCCTTTCCCAATACCCCTTTCCCCAAACCTCCTAACCCAGTCCTCTTTAGTGCTCCCCATCTCAGAGAACATTCCCCCAGCTTCCATACATCCTGCCAATCACTTCTGGTCAATCGTACTTCCTTAGCTTCTCTGGAATTGATCCCCTTACTCCATCTCCACTGCCATTTGCCTAATAGAGATGACCATAATTTTTTGGCCAAATTGTTGCAGCAGTCTTCCAACTGGCTTCCTAGGCTTTCCACAACCCTTCCAGCCCACTCTCCATTTTACAGCCAGGATAATCGTTTTCTATCTCAAATCTGACCATCTCATTCTCTTCAGTTCTCCGTGAAATCTAAACCACTTAGTATGCCTTACAAGTCCTTTCTTGTTCTGCCCCTGCTAATCTCTCCAGTTCCAATTCTCACCTCAACAATCACCCTCCTCCCAGACTTATTGGGATACTTTTCTACTTTGGTCTTTTATCTTCTCTATCTGGAACATTTTTCCTCTCTGATCTGTTCTCTTTCTTTGTCCTTCTTTTTCTCCCTTCTTCTAGGAAGCATTTCTCTGACATCTACCCTCCCAAAAATGCTGGTTTGGCTGCTACTCTTAGTACTGCAGCCTTCAGGGGTCAATAAGGTCAAGGATTTTTTCCTAGAATGAGTGATGACAAATCTTAAACACAAAGAATGAGTAGGTTCTAATAAAGAAGATAGAGATAGATGAGTAGATACATTCAGAATATGCCTGTTTATT
This sequence comes from Tolypeutes matacus, assembly GCA_026826555.1. Classification (NCBI taxonomy): domain Eukaryota; kingdom Metazoa; phylum Chordata; class Mammalia; order Cingulata; family Chlamyphoridae; genus Tolypeutes; species Tolypeutes matacus. The sequence goes on along the minus strand of JAKSZT010054334.1, from coordinate 11,068,094 downwards.
GAGTGAATAAACAAATGAACAAGTGAATGAATATATGATGACACTTTTGCAAGAAGCACCTATAGCACATGTCATTGAGACTCCCATGTTTTGTTGTTTGCTGCTCATTCTGGAGGCATAGAGTAAAATAAATCACCATTTGGAGTCAAATTTAAATATTTCCCCAGCATGCTCCCTCTCCAGGATGCTCTGAGTATTTTCAAATATCATCTTATGATAGCTTATTTCATAGCATGAGGGAACCAAAACTGCTCAGCATTGTACTTGGAGCTGCATGGGTATGACCAGCCAGAAACCAAGTCAAGCGACATCTCTAGAAAATGAAGTGGAAGCAGGGCTGGAAAAGTGCTTACTGGGTGCATCTCCAGGTCTAATGCTGACTTTTCACACCTAGAAAATTTTTATGAAAATGAAATATATGAGGAAATGAGGATATTTAAGGAAGGCAGGCAGCAAAAATATTTATCTGGAAGGTGAAAGAATTGGATGTGCTGTTTCTCTGTGAAAACACATTTTTTATTACAACCAGAAAAGACCTCCTCATATAAGCTGAACAATAGAGAAAATTTTAAGACCTTTTATTCCAGTTTCCCTTGACACCCCATCGAAAGTTGCCCTTTCTATTCCTAATCTCGTGGTTCCTCTCATAACTAAGCAGAATGCTATCAAAGTTGACATGGGAAGGGCCCTGGTGAACTAGAATACTCTTGCCACATATTGAATATAAATGGTTGTTTTGGCTTGACAGTGTTTACTCTTGGTGTTTGAAAAGACAAGACGAAAGAGAAAGAGCCACTAAACCCTACAAGTCCAACTAAACTACAGATTAGTCAGATGAGTTAAGAGCCCTGTAATGGCAAGGATCTTTATCCCAGACTGTGTTATACATGTAGATAAACAGGCTAGAGCCCCTCGGTGACATTTCCAGAGCTTTCCTTTTAAAGAGCATCCACTAAACAACCTAAGGCACCAAATAATGGCTGTATAGTTAAATAATGGTGTGTACATTATGAGTATACACATATAGAAGAAAAATGTCCATTATCCTTAGTGTAGGGTAAGTGACATAGTTCAGTGGAAAGAAAAATATGCCTAGAATAATTATATGACAGAATTCATTTGCTATAGACTTCTTTCCCCTCGTTCTATATATTTTTTTCCTTTTTCCTTTCTCTTTTTATTGACCCTTTTCTCCATTCAGTTGGGCATGGTAAGCACTGAGCAGGGACATCACTCTGGACTGATTTACAGAGATTTGTTTTGAATTCAAAAATCGGGGCTTCCCAAGGCTCTGGTCTGTCAGCTTAATCTTAATAATACAGGTATTGGCATTCCGTAGCAGCCCCCAGGGGTGGGAGAAGGGATGAGTTTCAGGAGCACTTTCAACAGTCCCTGAACTTTAGGCAGAGTTACAATGTCGATCAATGTTATTCCCTTCCCAGGCTCCTTTTCTTTACCTGGGACGAACTGGCTTTAGTTGGATGTGTGAAGTCCCTGACAGTAAAGAAAAGCAGAAAGTGGATTGTATGTGGAGACACATACATGTGGGTTCAAACCCTGTCCAGTCAACCATTACTTGTATGATTTTGGACAGTTCACTTAAATTGGCTACTTCTCAGTCTCCTCATTAATTAATTCTTCAAACAAATAGTTTTTGAAAGCTTAGTTCATGCTAGGTACTCTGCCAAAGCTGGATTTTTAATGGTAAAAGTAAAATAACTTCTAACCCAAGGGTAGGTAAATAGGTCAAATATAATGGGAAGAGCATTACTGAGATAAAGCTAAATGAGATAAACTATACAAAGTATCCAACCCGTTGCTTGCTTGTGGTTGGCAGTTAAGACATATGCTACTTCCTCAGGACTGCATCTTTTCAAAATGATCCTATTCCCCCTTATGGAAATTAAAACTCCCATCCCTGAAATGCTGTGACTCTCATTAAGGAATCAATCTTATTATCTAGTTATCTCATTAAAGAACAGAAATTTGCCCTTGGGGGAATTTATGCTGCCACAGAACATTTACTATTTTAAAACTGGAACTTTTTCACTCTAATAAAAGTCAGATCCAGGCAACCAATAATTATTAATCATCTACTATATTTTAGTGTTATGGAAGATGCAATCCTTGCCTTCAAAAGTTTGAAATCTAGTTGTAAAAAGAATATGTCCACATATTAACAATTAAATAGCTAAATTTAAAAAGCAAAAATAGTTTTAAATGACTGACATTAGAAGAGATTTTATAAGACCCTAAATAATTTCAAATGAATTGTATGTTGTGCAGCCGTAAGTAGAATAAGAGTTCAGAGAAAGGAGAATCATTTTTTAGTGGAGCTTAATGGAATGTTGCCGGAGCAACCCACCCACCCTGCAGCTTTCCCCCATTCCTCCTTCATTAGCACCCCAGCACAGCTCATCATGGAAGCCAAATTCCATTCACCAATTCTCCCCTCACCTGTGTAAATTGCTCACTATCCTTTGCTTAGTAAAACAAATATCATCATTATGATCAATGAGAGCAGATATTTTAAAAGACTGAAACGAAGCTCAGACTCAGAAAATAAGTGAATCGTGAATCTGTGAAATTGGAGGAACTCTTGTCTATAAAAGAGGTATGATAAATAGCAACTCTCTTAAAGCACATTAACATATCATAACTTATTTGATCATCTCAGCAACTCTGAAAATGAGGAAATCTAGACGGAAGGATTGGTAACTACTGCATTTGGCATTAGCCAAAAGCTTGTGTTCCATCTACCACCTAAAAAATGTCAAACATAGAAAAGAATGCCATATGACTTCTTGGAAATCAATGGTCACAAAGAGTAATAATAGGCAACAGCACAAGAGTCAAATGTGGACTCGTTCTTTGTTAGTCAGTGGTGCTCACAGACTAGCAATACTGCATTACCTGGGAGCTAGTGATGCACAGTCAGCCCTACCCCAAACCTCCTGAATCAGAACTTAGATTTTTCCAAGATCCCTCAGATGATTCCTATGTGCATTAAAGTCTGAGACACATCAGCTTGGGTGACTTCCACATCTCTCAATTGGTTACATCGCAACTCAGAGAATTGTGCAGATTAAATGAATTAATATGTAAAAAAGCATTCTGTATACTTTAAAGCACCATTTAAATATAAGACTTTATAAATATAATTATTTTCACTATTCAAACTTATCCATTCGTATCAGCCTTTTATCCTCCCATTGGCTATAAATAATGCAAACAACTGGAACTTTTGAGAACTTGAGGGTAATCAAATTAGACTTAGTTTAAGTATAATAATTACCCAAGGTGAGATAATAAGCTTATATTAAGGTGCCAGGTTAGCAAATAGCCCTCAAAGTAAACTGTATTTTAGCTAATTATGGGAACTTTTTTTTAATTCTGAATTTTTAAACATCTAATCTGCTTTCCAGGATTATTTTAAATAGCGTCATTTATGATGCCCATAATAAATTTTAACATATAGTTAACCATTAATATATAGCCTTTAAATTTTCAGTCTTTCTCATATTTATATATTTTTTCCTGACATCAATATGGCAAAAGGTTTCTATCCCAACATTCTGAAAACAAAAGCAATGGAAAGTTAGCAACGGGAAGGGTGGAAGGCTCAAAGCCTGTGTGCTGACTCCTCATTCAGTGCTGCTTCCTTCCCACAAGGTCACCAGCTACACAAACACCCAGCATGATTGCTACTGAATTTTAAATGAAATGCTTTGTTATTTTCATAGAGAGAAGGGCCATGAGCCTTGGAATCAAAAGACCACAGTTGAAGTTCCAGCTTTGCTCATTTTAAACTTGGGCCATGTTATAGAACGCTGTTCTCTCCACCCCTTCATAATCTAAATATTGGGCACAGAAACAGCAGTATTATGAAAACATAGAGGGGAGTTTTCAACTCTACTTTTTAAAGATCCTCCATAAAGTCCTTTTGTTTCTGTTATATAGATCATGCTTACATTGATAATCAAATCAAAATTATTTTTCCATTCTTTTAAGGTGCTTATCCTCTGTGCCCTACACCATTTCACTCAGTAAGCTCTCTACAGATATTCAAAAGTTTATCCTCTAGAAGTGCTTGGTCTTTTTGTCCCTGTGTTCTCCATCTCACCCTCCTTTGTGGCTCCTCTGCCCTTTCCTGTCCCTTGAGGGCTCATGGCCCCCAGGGCTCCACAATGGTCCTTAGCCCAGCTCCCTGGTGACCTTGTGCCTTCTTCTGCCTTTCAACCACTGGAGATTTCCACTCTGAATCTCTGGTTCAAACCTCTCTCCTGAGTGCCACTCCCATAAATATAAGTACCTACTGGACATTTTCAGTGGATGCCCCATAGTCACCCCAAAATGTGTCCAAGCCTGAACTTATTCTTTTCTCATACCCTGATTCTCTTCTTCCTTATCTCTAGTCTACCCTTATGGCTTCATCATCCTGCTGACCCAAGCCTGACCTAGTTATATGGATTCTTCTCTCTCCCTCACCCCCTAAATACTGTTGAGCATGATAAGCTATAGATTCTACTGCATAAATATCTCAAATTGCTCTATACCATTTCCAGTACTTTAAGCTGCAATTAATGTTCATGTGCATAATAGCTGCCTTTCTCTCTGCTTCCTGCCTTGTCTCCTCTTAAAACTTCAAATAAAACTAATGTTCAAGCTTTACCAAATGCAGATCCCCAGGGTCAAAGAGTTTAACTCAGTGCAGGCTGTGGGGAGAAGTTGCCTTTAACAAGCAACTTCCCAGGATACCAATACAGATCAGACCCAGAAAACTAACCTAATACATTCTCTACTGTGTTACCAGGGGTGATTCTTCTGATACACAGATCTGATTGACTGATTATGGTACTTCTATGCTTTAAACTCTTCAGTGACTCCCCTTCACTTGTAGTTTAAAGTCCAAAGTCTTTAATTTGAACATAGACCATCTGTCCTCTGCCTCCCTTTCTAGCTTTGTCTTCTGCCACACGTATAGCCTATAATGGGATCTTGGAACCCAGAAGATTAGACAGAAAAGAGGCAAGAGAGGTATCTCTTATCTACTGAGAACATGCTTAGCATTAGCTCATTTGATCCCACCCATGTTAACATAGCCATTTAAAGGGTAAGAATAGAAGCCCAAAGCAGTAGAGAAGCATGCCTGGGCCATACAGGCAGTGACAGAGCTGAGTCTGAACCTGAGATGTTCAAATGCTAAGACACCTTTGGTCCACATTTCTGCCATGGGACATAGTTCAGAAAAATGGTGATGCCAAAGGGTACCCTTTGTCAGTTACAGCCAAATGAAACCGGTAAGTAAGACAGGGGGAAACACAGAGATGTCAAACATTCCTCTGGACTGCTAGGAAACCAGAGGACAGATCAGTAGAGCAATGCCCTGTTACTTTTTAAGCAGGTACTTCGGGAAGGCTGTGAGTGCCAGAGAACAGAGGCATATGCTGCAAATGCTGATTATGTGATCCAACAAGTACACCTGTTTTGTAGAGGAAGCAAATGCAGCTGTGTGGTGAGGGTTTGGCCAGCCTCAGCCAGGCCAGAGTGTGATGGTGCAGACAGTCATACCTCTGTGACAAAAGCTCAGGCACCTTCTCAGTTGCTACAAAGTCTTCCTCTTCCTTAGGCTGAACAAATCATATTTACTCCTGGATAGAAAGATACAGGGCTTGGTGTCAAGGCCAAGTAAGTAATTTGACTAAAGCAATATGTGTGTCTATTTATATTCAGACCCATGCCCAGAAGCTCCCAGAGGTGTGATAAAGTGTTGCTTTTCAAAAGGACATAAAATATACATGGATCTCCTATTAGCTATTGCATATTTTCTGGTACCTATCACTGCTATATTGATAACCGTGTGTGCACATAATTACGAAAGTGTTGGAGAAAGAGACTGCGCGTTAACATTTCATATCCTCAGATAAGTAAGATTCTTTCTAGGCCTTAATTAATTCAGTGTAATTCAATTCACTTTTAAAAACCTACTTGTCATGAATACCTATTATGTGAGGGAACTATCCCAGGAGCCATGGGGCAGAAGGGTTGAAGAGTGCAGTGGTTAAACAAACAAAAAGTGGTCCTGGAGCTAGACTCCTAGGTTTGAAGCTCAATTCTGTCCCTCTCTAAAGTACGTGACCTTGGACAAGGTTATTGCCCCTCTCTGGGTCTCAGCCTCCTCATCTATAAAATGAGAATGTATTTTTCTCCACAGAGTTAAACAAGTTACTAGCTGTAAAACTGTGATTATTATAATCCCAGTCCTTCAAGGCATTTATTGCCTAGGGAAGGAGATAAGCTTAAATGAAAGTGAAATGAGGTCAATACTTTGGGAATCTGAAGAAGAAAGAGAACATCTCCAGCCGGGAGCTGGACCAGAGAAGGCTTCATGGAGGGGGCTGAAGCTCAGATGGACTTTAAAAGATGGAGGGTGAGGGAGAAAAGGATGTGGGTTTGGGAAATCTAGATGGAGAGAATAGAGTAGGTAAAGGTCCAGGGTACATTCTCACAATGGTGGGCACTTGAGAGCAGTGGGAGCACAGAGGTGCACAGGAAACCAGGAAACAAATAAGCCTGGAAAACCAAGGTGAAGCCCAACTGGGGAGGCTTCAAGGACTTGCTAAGTATCCATCGCAATGGGGGCCATTGAAGGACTTTCAGAAGGAACTGTTGTGACCAGGGCTGTGACCTGGGAAGAGTCACCCTAATAGCATTGTGCACACTAAATTGGAGTTATGGAAACTGGAAGGCAGGAAGACAGCAGGAAGTTGGCATCACAGTAGTCTGGGTGAGACATAAATTGAACAGATTGAGCAGCGATAGTCAAAATATCACAAGATATTTCACAAGAGATGTGAAAGAAGCAGAGAAAGACAGTTGGCTAATGGTCAAAAACCTGATTTTCTACCAGATATTAGGGTTTAGGGCTTGTTTAAGAGTTTGCCGTATGGTGTTTGGGAAATGATGTAGAAATGTCTCCATGGAATACATATTCCATAATAACAAAATTATCAAGAATCTTTTTTGTGCTACAAATTAGATATTAGCTATAAATCAAAGCTGAGAAGAAATCTTAATTGTTTCAGATGTTACTAAGAAGGATATTTCTGGAGTGTTAGACACAATTATATGGATTTAAATAATAATCTTCATTAACTAATTTTTAGGTGTGTGTTTTAGGTTATCCCCTCTAATAGTCTACAAATTACACATAGAAAATAAAGTATATTTAAGCGCCAGGGCCAGCTACACAATTTTCAGGGCCCACAGCAAAAAAAAAAAATTCAGAGCTCCTTGTTTGAAAATTATTAAGAATTTTAAGATTCCATTAGCAGAGCATTAAACCAAGTGCAGGGCTCTTCTAAATACAGAACCCCCAACTACTGCACAGGTTGCACATCCATGAAGCCAGCACTGGTAAGCACAATCCCTCGTAAGGTGTTAAGTACAGTTGACTTCCAGTTAACATCTATTGATCCACTAATTGAAACATGCATCTCCACTTTTAGGTGAGACCTTGCCCAGCCACACCAGGCATTTTCGTCTGGATTCTCTAGATACTTAGCATATGTCTCTTTCCTTCATTTTGGTCATGTATCTATGGAATTCAAAACTATAACCAACCTAAAAGCAAAACTGAATTGTTTGTAGTTTGTTTTTTTCAACATTGAAGCATTGTTTTAGGCATATTTCATTTTGGCAAATCATTATAAAAAGAGACACCTTCCCAGATGATACTCAACTGATATTCTTTACTTTTCAGACCCAATTTCTCCTTATTCTAGGGAGAACAGCACTATGATAAGTCATATTTCATTCTGTGCCAGAAGGTATTGATTAATTTAACTGAGCCAGTGCACCCCAAGGGCCATGCCCTGAAAACGATGCCCTTTAGAGTTATGACAGTTCCAGCTGATCGGTTAAGGTGTTTCTTTAAGGTGTTTGTCAACAGGAACCATATTTTATTAAATGATAATATTTCAACCTCTACCATACATTTTGTAAACTCCTTTACTCTTCCATGCCGTAAGGTCCTTATACTTAACTTCTTTCAAATCATGACCTGAAGAGTAAAGAGAAAAATCTAATAAATAAAGCAGAAGCAAAATGGAGCCATTGTTTCTCCTTTTCCTCAGCTGCTTGCCCTTTCTGAAAGATAGAACATTTAGAAAGTCCTTTTGGCTTTAAGCTTATTTCTGAGCTTGTGTTTCCCATCACCGCTGGAAGTAGATTGAGGTATCATCAATGTTAACAGACAAAGCTTAACATTTTTTTTTCACTCACTTTTAGTGTATATGGTTAACAACTTTAAAGTACTGCCAATTACATATTTTATTGTCATGTTTACATATATTTTTCATAAAGTCTGGTATTTCTTGTCAAATTCCATCTGCCTTCCTGGGCACCTGTGTGCTCAAGTGCATTGGCTATTATCACGTAGTTCAGCCATGAGGATTAGCGCAGGTGAGAAGACACTTGTGGACTGTGGCTGCTCACCACAGAGCAGCAGCACTGTCTAAGGCCAGAGCTGGAGAACAGCGTGCCAGCTAGGACACCCTCCCCTTCAGTTCACAGAAAACCCAACTCAAACGAGCTTTGATAATGAGGAAATGTATTGCCTCTCAAAACTGAGGGAGTGAGTTTCAAGTGAAGCTTAGTTCAGTGACTCAGCAATGTCACTCAGAGCCAAGGTCATTCCATCTCTGTTTTGCCTCCTGTGGGGTGGCTTCCCCGAGGCTGTCCACCCTGTGGTTGCAAGATGGCTGCCAGGAGGAATTGAAGCTAAACGCTTCCTTGTTCAGGTCCAGCAAGAAAGAAAGTCTTGTTAAGTTGCTTCTTTATAATGAATCAGCTGCTTTACCAGGATTCCCCCTCAGCAAATATTTCCTCACTTTTTCTTTTGTCTCAGAGTGCATATGTACTTACACTGTCATGTGCTCCAGCCTGTCAAGACCCATTCCTGGAGCCTTGGAGAATAAGGGGCAAAAGGGAATGGAGGAGCAACGACCACCCTCTCTAGTCTCTCCTCAATCACTGTGTAGATGTGAAGAAATTAATGAATTTAGGAACTTGAATTAAAAGCTTCATATGAAAGCATCTACTGTTTTCTCTTTTCATTTTCTTTTATGTTTTCAGTTAGACAGCTGGACATTGAGCATATGTTGTGATTCTTAGTTTACTCAGGAAATAGTTTCCTTGTACGTTAAATCCAATACCGCTCAGCACTAACATGAGCAATAAGTAGGGTTTCATGACAAGGTATAGACAATAGAGTCACCCAAGAAGGAGCCTCTCTCACTTCTGTTTACTATTCTCAGAGCAGAATTAACTCACCCACAAGGCTTATTTCCAGAGAAAGAATTCTCCAAAAGCTGTCCTTCTCTTTCAAACAAGAAAAGATGCCAATATTATTTCAGGTGATCAGCTTCATTATTCTTCTCAAAATATATTTGTAAGTTCATTAAAGCTACTATGTTCTGAATATTGTGCCAGTACTCATGGGAGGTGTCAGCTTTTCTTTTTATGTGTAGCCTTTAATATTAATATAAAGCTTTTATTAAGGAAATGTTGAGTCTTACACAAAAATAGAATAGTATTTGATGAACCCCCATTTTCTCATCATTGTATTTCAATAATTAACTCTATATAGTCAATCTTATTTCATCTCTATCCCCATCACCTCCCATCTCCAGCCTACCACCTTCTGCAGGATTACTTTCAAAGGCATCCTAGACATTATGTCATCTATCTGTAATTATTTACATTTGTATCCTAGAATATACAAACTCTTTTTTTAAAAAAAAATATCATATCTAAAAAACAATTTTTTAAAAATAATTCCTTAGATTCAGTCTAATCCATAGTGTTCAAATTTTGTGGGAACTACTTTTAAAAGGTAGATTTGTTGGCTATACTTAATTTGATAACATCTATTGGAGAGATGAGAATTACATACACAAAAGGATTAGGAAAGATACAATCTAATCAAGCACTAAATTGCATAGTGGGAAGCAGATGTTGCTCAAGCACCTGAGCTCCCGCCTACCACATGGGAGGTCCCGGGTTTGGTTCCCGGTGCCTCCTGGAAAAGAAGAGCAAGACAGCAAGCTGGCATGTCGGGCCGGCACAATGAGATGATACAACACGGTGACACAACAAGGAGACACAAAGGTGAAAGGCAATGAGAGAAACAATAAACCAGGGAGCTGAGGTGGCTCAAGTGATTGAGTGCCTCTCTCCCACATGGGAGGCCCCAGGTTCGGTTCCTGGCGCCTCCCAGAGAGAAGACCAGCAGACACAGAGAGCACACAGCGAATAGACACAGAGAGCAGATAGTGAGTGAAAAACAACTGGGGGGGGGTAAATAAAAACAAAGCTTTATTTAAATAAATAAATAAATAAATTGCATAATATAAGCCTGAACTTCTCTGTTGAAGTCAGAGAAGGGCTGGAGGGTTGAGAGACCTGTCAGAAGACCTGACCGCATCTGTCAGGATCCTGGTACAGTTTGAGCTAAGCCTTGGAAAGAATTGTTTAAAAGCTGGGGACAGGGTAGCAGATGTGGCTTAAGCGATTGAGTGCCTGCCTCCCACATGGAAGGTCCGGGGTTAGATCCCCGGTATCTCCTAAAAACAAAAGCAAACAAATGAAACAACCAACTCAGGGGAACCAATGTGGCTCAGTGGTTGAGTACTGGATTCCCACATGAGAGGTCTTGGGTTCAATTCCCAACCCTGGTACCTAAAAAAAAAAAAAAAAAAACCAAACCTGGGGACAGGGTTTAAGAAAATGGGGAACAGTATATATGACTAGGTAGAAAAGAGAATAGGTATGGAGTGTGTGGAAGATGGTGGAGAGTGATCTGACTTATCTGGTCAAGGAGGGAGCAAGCAGGGTCTTTAAATTTCAGAAAATGGCTTAGTCCTTATCTGTATGAAGCCACATAAAATGTGAGAAGCAAGGAAGAAAAATAAAATGCTTTCATGATGTTAAATAACTGGCCACCTGGTAGGAGACCCAGCCTCGTGTATAATCAGCAGAGTGACTTTGGACAAATAGCTTAATGACCTTGAAAACTTATTTTCCTTATCTGCAAAAGTGTATCATTAATTCCTGCTCTTCCATCACATGAGAACCTTACAAAGATCAGTTGAGATCGTATCATTAGTCCTCTGTTATTTGCAAAGCATATTACCAACAATAAACTACTTAATATTAGTATAGCATTTTACAGTTTGCAAAGCACTTCCATCTTCATCGCCTTGCTTTTCTCTTCCTATCCAGTGAGGTAGATCTCATTATTACCAGTTCCAGATGAGAAAACTCAGGCACCAAGGGTTTATGTAACTTGCCACAGTTGTACACAAGTTGTAATTGGAAGGTATTGTTATTGTTATTCTTGTATCTAAAAAACCATCCAGGGTATACAGTGATTCTGACACATAACTCCAGATGATGTTTAAGACTTTCCATACTGGGAAAGTGTAACAAGCCATAAAGTGCCTGCAAGCAAGTCCCAGCTAGCTAAACTTCCTGATTTAGGAGTTTCTGCTGAGTGTTCATTTAAAATGAGCCCCACATTTCTAATACTGAGATATTCTCTGTTTGGGGAGAATATTGGGGTGGTGGCTACAAGTGATGCAGATAATAGCAGGGATAGAAGAACTTAAAGGAATTCTATGATAACCACGATCTCTCAGTCTATTATCTATGGACAGGCCAGATTTCCTGAATACAAGAAGTGTAGATAAATTTAATGAGAACTGAACTTTCTGAAAAATAAATTAATTGTGATGCTTAGACATAATGAAACAGACTTTTTTTGTTGTATGCTGTGGCAAGTCATTGTGTCTATTTTAATCTAAATAGGATTTTAAGTTTAAATAACCTAACACCATTGTCATTCTATTCTCCAAAATTATATCCATGAATCTGTTTTGATCTTACTAGGTATGTTCGAGTGCTACAAAGCTAGCATTCATCACCTATTCTTTGCAAAACTAAAACCCAACTATTTGCATTTTAACAACAATAGTTTCTTTGACCAAAATTATATATGAGATGAGAATAATATGATCTTGTTGCAGGGAGATAATAGCTACTTGCTTGATTAAATTTTTCATTCTTATTTTTCTTCCACAGGATATAATTGACCTCCAAATAGTAAATTTGCAAATACATATTTTATGTATATGAACATATTCATTTATACTGAAGAACTTTTAGGAAGAAAATTGTTCACAGATCCCTAAGTATAAGCTTTAAAGGGTAGGGCATGTTAAATTTTTTCTGCTAATTGATTCTTGACTACTTTGCACCCTGTGGCCAATGCAAGCAAAATTGATGTAAATGTGACTCCTGCCTGTCGATAATGGAATCCGTGCCTGAATCATGGTGCTGGATAACGGAGAAGCCTTTGCTTATAGTCTTCCCCATGCCGAACCTTGTGATTTCACACTTCATAATGCAAGAGTATTACTTTAAAATGCATTAAACTTCTAAAGATAGCAAATAGCCTTTGGGGTAATGCATTTTAAATAGACTCCAAATTCAGAATTTTAAAAAATGTTCATTTTGTAGGACATTATAATAGCTTTTTTAACATATTGTACCCTGTTGATATGTCCTCTTTTCCCTAGGCTTTGCCTTCTTCAGAGAAAGAAATCAGTTCCCTAGTTGCAAACCTGTTAATATGTTGCAATCTGGGCCAGGCTTCCACTCTCAATAATAGGTCTGTTTCTAATCCTTTTTCGTTTTTAGAAGTCATCTCAGTGTAAGAAGAACTGATTGGGTGTTGTTTATTATGGAGAGGTCTTATAAATAGCTTTCCTAGCTGAAAATTAAACATAGAGATTTCAAATCAGCCTCCCCTCCCTCATACATTATAGCTATCTCTTTGGTAATCATTTTTATTAGAGAAGATGACATTACATTCTGACACAAATCATCACTCACATTAATACATTTCATATTTTAATCCCCCTAGAAGCATTAAACTGTGGTATACTTGTGTCATAGAATGCTGATATCTAAAGGACAGATAACAAATATTTGAAGCCCAAAAACACTTAGTTCTAAATTTTCATTAAATATGTATTTAGTACAAATGCATTAATATTCTGTAACCAATTTTTATAACTTAATTATGAATTATCTACAATGATCAAAGTTATTTTGGAAAAGTTGATCTCTCAGTTTCAAGTGCTAAATGAAATAAAATGAACCTAGACTTAATGGATTCATAAATTAAATAATCATCAATTTAGAGATTGCTATTACTTCTTAATAAAATCTAGATTTTATCTTTTTCAAGATTATTGTAAAATTTTGTTCCCTTTTTTTCCATTTATGTGTCAGCCAGCCACATGTAAAATGGTGCATGATTAATAATGTTTAAAAAGTTTGAAATCTTTCCAAATTTGCTTCATTTAATTTCTGGCCAGTTGTGGCCCACAGTATTTTAGAATAAAGAATGGGAATATTTGGAAACTTTTCCTGGTTACTCATAAGAAAAAGGCTGCAGTACTATAGTCCAAAACAGTGTTAAGGAGAGAGAAAAATGACAAATTAGGCCTACCAAATAAAATTTCTGATTTCACTTGAACTGAATAACTAAAGATGGCAAGAAGATCCTCAAAATCGACTATTTCCTTTCTACATCATTATGTTTAAATGGTGAGCTGAGAAATTATAAATACCCCATTTAAATTCCTGGGACCTAAATATAAGCACTTTTAATCTATGCTTTCATTTTGTCCACGATACTATGGTGAGGAGAATGAAATGGCATGTAGAACACGGGAGGTTAGAGAGTAACAGAGCGTATGGAAGGGGAGGAGTAGTTTTCTAGCCAGACGAATGTAGGCGGGCTGGAAGGGTTCCAGGCTGAGGGATCAGCATATGCAAAAGCACAGAGGTGTGAGAAGGCCTGGAAGATTTGGAGAACTGCAAGTAAATCAGGCTTGCTAGAGCCAAATTGCAAGTGTGAGGAAGAGGGACGGCAGGTGGTGAGAGAAGGGCTTCAGTCAGATTTGAAGGGCTTTGTAAACTGCAGAGGACTTCTCTGCCCTGTGTCCTGTAAATAATAGAGAGCCATTCAAATATCTGTGAAAGGAAATGGCTTAATTTACTAATGGCTTAATATCACTTTTTAAAAATTTTTTTGTATTTTATTACAGTAACATAAATACCATAAAACTTGCCATTTGGACCGTTTTTAAGTCTACAGTTCAGTAGCATTAATTATATTCACAGTGTTGTGCTACCATCATCATCATCCATTATCAAAACTTTTCCATCAACCTAACCAGAAACTCTGTACCCATTCAGTAATAAGTCTCTATTGTACCCCCTCCTTGGTAACCTGTAATCTCCTTTCTGGTCCCTGGTAACCTGTAATCTCCTATCTGGCCCTATGATTTGCTTATTCTGGATACGTGAGATCATACAATATCTGTTCTTTTGTGTCTGGCTTTTTTCATTCAAGATGATGTCATCAGGCTTCATCCATGTTATAGCATATATCAGAACTTCATTCCTTTTTACAGCTGAATAATACCGTACCACATCACTTTTAATTTTTCTCATTATCTAATAGCTTTAAAAATAAAGTGCTTAGATTTAATTATGGTAAATATTTGTACATGAATTACCACCAGACCCTGCAGAAACTTGCAAGGTAGGTGTTATCCCTTTTTTTTTCAGAGAATGATCAGAAAGGTTATGTGATTTGGCCAAGGCCACCCAGCTAGTAAAAAGCAGAACCAGAGATTGGACTTGAGTGTCTCTGACACCAAACTCTGCCCTCTTTACATTACATGATACTGAGTCATTCTTGCATTCTGTAAATACTTACCATACTCCTTCTCTGTGGTAGGTACGGGGTAAGGACATGTCATTCTCTGCTATCCTGCACTGTCTTTGCCTCTGGGCCACATGCTCCTGAGAAGATTGGACTGTTGAAGTAATGAGGAGGCAGCCTGGGGGAAAGAGTCTGGGGTGGGAGGAGGAGGAGAGGGCAATGTAGAGGAAGAGGAGCCCAGCACTCAAACGGAATTACATTCCCCAAATAGCAATTTTATTACTGCAAAGTAATGATAAGTTCCCAGCATGTTCTGGACCTAATTGATAAAGAAATCTTTTTTGAACAGAGCTGTATTATAACTTTTATGGGCCCTGAACAATTTTGTATTCATAAGCCCCTTCCTCTATTAAAAAATATGTATATGTATTTTACAACAGCATTGGTATAAAGACAAAAATAATCTAGGGGGCAGTTATTGTTATATATTCATTGCTATTCTATTCACTTTTCCTTCTGATTTTGGAAATTAAAGTTAAAACACTTTTCTAGTCCTTTAAAAATATGATGGGCCCTGGGCACCATGGATACAGTCAATCCTGCTGAAAGCTGGAGCTTTAGCCACTTCTGTGTGTTAAACTTAATGCCAAGTGTCACTCTCCTTGGGCGTGGGGATAGAAGCCAACTCAGAATAACTTCCACCCGGGAAAATGGTGTCAGAAGAGGTCGAGGCAGGTGGGAGTCGCTTTCCACAAGCTTGGCCAGCAAGGATGTATGGACTGAATAAGTCCCTGAACACACGCAGGAGCAGAGTCCACTGGATAAGGCAGCATGTCCCCTGAGAGAGAGAATCATAGGCCTGCAATGTCTCAAGTCCTGAGTTAGCGCATAGGAAATAGTGGCAAACTGAAGAGACACTCGCAATGCCCTTGAGGAGACACTACTCTACTAGGGAAGACAGGCTTCAATTAAATTATTATATAATGAAATGATAGCCTTTCAAGAAGATTTGATGAAGTTTAACTTTTTGACAAACATTTACTATAGTATAAGAGGCAAATTTTGTTATCTGACTTGTAAAAAAAAAAAAAAAAGCAGCAGCTTAGAATAAATGACTGCCTCTCTTGATGCCATTACAGTAATTCTCCATATCTCATTTGTCGTGCAATAAAATTTCCAAAAATGAAATACCTCAGCCTCTGAAACTGAATGTAGGATGAGATCACAAGTCAATTTGACCAGAGAAAAGGTAGGTAATGAGCTTTAAATACTTTAAAATAACCTCCCTCCAAAATACTGTGACTCTGAGATTATACTAATCTATGAATTAATAGGCCTGGTCTTTACAATATCTGAAAGATATATAAGAGATGAAGAAAGGTGATATTCAAATCTTGGAATACTAGAACGGGGACAGGGTGGTGGTGGGGATGATATAACCTCTTGAATATCAAAAGAACAGCGACTGTGAATCTAAGTACTTAACCTAAGTGGTAGAAAACATATAGAACCCAATATAAATAGATGCAAGAAGGATAAAGACATGCATATGTGACTGTTATGCAACACAATACAAAGGGAAATTGGCAATGGTTGGCATGGAAGAAAACCAACTCTTCCCTGCCCTTAAGAAACAAGGCATTGGGAGAGACAGTTGATTGGACTCAGAGTCCTGATCTTTGAGTCAAATTCACACTAGAGAACCAGAGAGAGTGCTGCAGACAAAACATGTGGTTGGAGGAGTCTTATGTTCTGAGCCCACTTTGATGTTGTTGAAGATTCCAGCTTGAGCCTCTTCCTGCATTCTCAGCTGCAGAGAAAATGAAAAATTACACTTTTGCTCCAGCGTGAAGGCGAATTGGATAAGAAGTAGAGACTTGAAGTTGGGCAGGCAGATCCTCTGGGGATGAACTTTCGCAGTTGCTATTTCAAGTTGCTTTGTGGCATAGAGTTGATTAAAAAAAGCCCTCCTTTGGCACTGCTACTGTTGGAGGCAAGAGAAGAAAATGCTAATTTCTGGAAGCCTGGGTTGCTGCCCCCACAAGAACAGGAAATAATGAGTGCTCAGAAAGAAAACACAAGCACATGAGTCTCAACCAAAAAAGCAATAACATACAAACAATGACAACTGCAATTATTGAAAAATCCTAGCCTCTCTTTCCATTGCCAAGGAGGAGTAGACAAAGAGCAACCTATGTTCCTTGGATGGAAATCAACGCCTCATACTTGGTGGCTTTCAGCGTTAATTTCATTGAAATGGCCCCATGGTAACTTGAGCTCTTTGAATTTATACCTGCCAGTAAGTCAGCCTCTGAAAGGTGCCAGAGGGATTGAGCTGGTGGTGGCTGAGTGATGGTCTGTGAGGTGGCTGCTGGCTGCCAGGCAGTTTCACAGCCGAGTGGCAGCCGTGTGCTGGCCACTGGGGAGAGATTCTGATTGTGACTGATACTGAGAGAGTGATTAAATCTGTTTGGAAAGTTAGCCAGAAGATGGAGAAATTGAAAAGGGAATACAGCTCATTCCTTTTGGGTACTTTTTTTCCCCATAAGTATTAACTCTTTGCTATCTTCAAATTCTGCCTGGATTTCAAGTTTTCCAGTGGATATACTGATTGAACCTGATGACAAATTCATTCTAAGAACTACCAAAATGTTTGTAAATGCTACAGAGAATGGAATTGAAGTCATGAGAGTTTTCCGGAAATTGGATTTGTTTGGGTAGATTGTAATAAGTCTCCTGCAAGGGCATTTGAACCATCATGTTTAATTTTGGCCATTTGGAGACGATTCTGAGAGTAGAGAGTTAGAAAGGATGGGACTTACAGACTTTCTGTGAAATTGTATCATTTTGCCCTATCTACTCTATGTCAAGAACTCAAAGAAATAAATTCAGAATGTTCTTGACTTTAAGAGGCTCTGTTTCTTAAGAAATTGGCTCTCTGGCTGTTTATGTGTGCATTCCCTTTTGAAAAATGGGCATGCTATTTTAATTTAGCCGAATATGATTTCATTAACTCTGATTTTTTCACCAGAGCATACCTGAGTTGGAAGGGAGGCCAAAGCACACAACTTGTCAGCCTCCCCAGCAATGTAGAAAGGCCATTTTCTGCTACCAAGACCTGATAGTACTGATTCTACTACTTATAGTTCAGATAAATCAATAAGAATGATTTTCCCAGCACTACAGCACATTCACCCATACATATAGCCAGAGTAACATAGATTTTAGATCTATTTTTTTATTTTATACTTTTACCATTTTATGTTATCATTGTTTTCTGAATATTCTCTAATGAAACATTAGGAGACAGTCTGGGAATGAAGAAAGCTGTTAAACTTTTCTGTGTGAGAACACCTGGGGAGAGTAAGGGTGCAAAAGAGAAGCAGCTTAGTAAGTGCTTCAGTAAGAGTAAGAGAACTAATTTGTAACACTGCATGACATTCAAAAGAACAAATGCTTCATAGATTAAAATGCTAGTGAAGGTAACCATGTAAGAATGGAAAATTCCAAAGTAAGTTCATAATAGGGGATGCCTGAGTTGAAAAAAAAAGATTTTGACTAGGAGGCACAACCAAGAGATTTGCCTTTCTGTGCATTTTAGTCATTACCAGTCTCAGCTCCTGAGGTCCTAGTTTATCATCTCTGATTTCCTAGTAGTGCTCAGAAAGTATTTGTGGAGCTACAGGTTAAAATGAAAATCACATCCATGTGCTCCAGTGTTCCTCTCCTTGATCCTAAAATGACAGAGCTGTGGGAGGAAGGGAATGCCTACATTACTCCAAACTGCAAGAATCATGAAACTACAAAGTCTTGCCATAGCAGTGGCCACACAAACGTGAAGCCCATAAATGATTTCGTTAAAGGACGAAAATGTGGAGTTGATGGGCATTCTTTTTTTTTTTCCTTAGGATGCTGGGTTATTTAGGTAAGTAATTTGGAAAGAGGGTGAGCCATTGCTATACCCTCTCCACAACTGCACATACAGTCACAGCAGCAGCAAATTGACCTTGAGCATACAGGATAATGGTATCAAAGTTTTTTGTTAGATTGTAGTATATTAGAATCAATCCAATCAAACCTTCGTGAGGAAGTCCGCCACCAGAAGACAAATGAAAGAAGTGGGTTATCTCTGAATTCCTTTTCCCAAATAAAGATGAGTATCTCATAGATTCCATTTGCCAAGCAAGGAGATAATTTGGGAGATTACTTCAACAGTGCATATTAGTCCCTCTTACCAATCGTCACATTCTCTATGTTATTCAATTCTTATATCTTTAAAGTACATTTAATAATTCACCATTTTCATGGTAAAGTTTAAAGATAGTGAGAAAATTATTGTGAAATATTTGGAAATGCTCTAAGCAAGGGTCAGCAACAATGGCCCAAGGGCCAAATTCTGCCCACTGCTTGTTTTGGTAAATAAAGTTTTATTGAAACACAGTCACACTAACTCACTTACATTGTCCATGTCTGCTTTCATACTTCAGTGGCCGAGTTGAGTAGTTAGACAAGGTCTACATGGCCTGCAAAGCTGAAAATAGTTACTATCTGGCTCTTTATAGAAAAATTTTGCCAACCCCATCTTTAAGGAAAAATGTTCTTAGTTTTAGAGGCTGAACAAATGGACTCATGTGCACTCTTATATAATTGACCAAACACATGCATTTCCAAACCTCTCAACAGCATAATATACAGTCCTACAGAGCACTTAATCAAGGCATAAAAGACAGCAGTTCCAGGTCAAAGGAATCGGGTCAAATTCAGAAAGCCATTGCCAGTGACTTGTCCTGGGTAATGACCTGATACAGATTGTCAATTTGGATGTATCTATAAGGGGCACGCTGAGGGCTGAACAGTGATAGGCAAAGACTTGGCTTTGGTAAGAGTGAGCTCTTGTTAGCCAACAATGATACATGTTGTCCAGAAAAACAACTCTGCATCATATCTTAAGTGAGGGAAGAGACAGTTTGACTTCACTCTTTTCTGGTCAAACCACAGGTGGGAGACTTTGCTGAGTTTTGTCTCCCAACATTTTTAAGGGATGAAAGACAAAGTAGAGCTTATGGAGAAGAGAGTGACCAGGTTTGGGTGGCAACTTAAAACCAAACTATATAAAGAATGGTACAAGAAATTACTATATTTAATCCTGAGAAGCAGAGACTCGGGGCTATAACAAAGCTGTTAAGAGTTTTATGTTCTGTGTAGCTCTTTGATACAATTGGGGCTAACAAAAAGTTTTCATGGTTAGGGTGTATATTGATGAAGTCGGTGGTCTCAGGAGCAAGTTAGAATGTCATGGAGATGATTCAAGTATCAGTGGGGTGGTTGGATGACATTCAAGCTTTCTTCAAACCCTGAAATATTTGATTCTGTGAGAAAGGTGATCTCACAGTCACACAAGTATGTGGTCTGAACTGTTTCATGCAAAGGCCTGGTGATGTAGAGAGGTAGTGATTCTCCAGTTCTAGAAATATAAATATTTGTGGTGGCTACCCAAGCTAGGATGCCTCAAGATGGAGCCCAATCTCAACACGGAGCTCTGAGGACATGGTTAGCTTTGATTACTCCTTCGCTGTTCATTCTCTTTCCCTTCTACCACTTCTTTGCATATTTTGTCCCAGTTGCTGCTTCTTTTAGTTAGCACAATACTCAACTTGAAAGACTACTCATTCATGTAGAAATTAGGTGAACATTCATAACATTGGGGGTGACAAGGTTCAGCATTATGGCAGAAAACATTGCAGAAGAACTTTAATGGCCCACAAGAGTTAATATATCCTCCTCCTAAGTAAAAAAACTTGCTATTCCAGAATATCTAGCTCCAGGGTATGAATTTAATACAGTTTATCTTATGGACATTCCAGAACCCCAAGAGAAGATAAGCAGAGGAATGAACTGTTCTAGATTTACTAAGCTGGTTCAAGATAAAACAGCACAAGTTTTGATCCCCAGCTTGAATGTACTTATGTCAAAGTGGCAAGCTGAGGAGGCCATAGAAAACTCATGTACTTTCTGTTGTTCCTTTCTTCTTTCTGTAACAGACATTTAGTAATTTTCCAATTACTGTTGCAATGTTTTGAGGATCAGTGGGAACATAATAGCACAGTACTTGCAAATGTTTTAAAGGAAGAAGTATTAATCTCTCATTATCTTGTTGATTATCAACTATGGCAAAAAGCCTACTCCATTGTTGTCTTCGTATTGCTTTTCATTTATGCTAATAGAAAAGGCTACTAGTTACATATGATTTTAGTTCTCATGAAATAAATGACATAAAGTGAATAAATCATGTCTTACTGTAGGTTTTCAGGCAGGACACAAAATTACTAAATTATGCACTATGTAAAAGAGGGAGCTAGAAAGAAATCAATCTTTGGATAAGCTTGAGTGATCCATACAATACAACTCTAATGTATGGGTTAGGGACCCTCTTTGCAAAAGTTCTCATAACCTACTTAGATTGGTAATTAGGACACAGGCAAGACCAAAAGGGGAAAAAATAAGAATGTTGAACAGCAGCCAAGTGAATTTTAGGATAATGAAGAAATATCAAATAGGGTAAATCAATGGAGTTAAAGGACACAAAGGGGAAATGAAAAACATTCAAAGATAAATTAATGTAGGCCCAAGGGTTATGCAAGCAATTTTCTATAAATATTCTAGGAAAAAAAAGAGACAGCTGTAGGTGAAAAAGGAAGTACAAAATTGGCAATACATTGCTATAAGTAAGAAATGGCATAAAACAAATAGCTTAGCAAGACAGAAGGTCAGTGAAGAAGAAAGAAAAACATTTAAGAGAAATAAAGACATTCTTTTGTATATGACATCATTTTTAGCAAAAGTTCTTACTATCTCATTATTCATTTTAAATTTTACGTGAAGTCAATTTAGCCAGCCTCATTTGCAGTTACAAAACCGCAGTTTCAACCACTCCTGTGGTCACGGAGAACAAGTTTTTACCTTTCAAACAAACATGGAAAGTTTTCAGCCAATCTGCCAATTTAAGAGGCAGCAAATTCATGATTCCATTCTTTTGTTTTAATTGACCCATAACAAACTAAAGTGCATTAATCTGGTGTACCATTCATTTGATTTTTTTATACAAATAAAATCAAAGGAGAGAACATTTCCAATATGTCAGAAAGCTACTTGTGACCTTCTCAGTGTGTATTCCCCAGATATAACCACTATTCAGATTTCTAGCATCATCACTTAGTTTTGCTGTTCTGGAAACATCTTATAAATGGAATTACATAGTATGTACTCCTCTGGGTCTGGCTTCTTTCACTCAACATAATATCTATGAGGCTCATCCTGTTTTGTCCACCTCGGCAGTTTTATTCTTAGTTATTGCTCTATAGCTGGGGTCAGCAAATTTTTTAAATGAAAGGCCAGATAGTAAATATTATAGGCTTTGTGGGTAATATTGTCTCTGTTACAACTACTCAGCTCTGCCTTTGTAGCACTAAAGCAGTCATAGAAAATATGTAAATGAGTTGCTGTGCCTGTGCTCCAGTAAACTTCATTTACTAAAACAGGTGCAGGCTGGGTTTGGCCTATGTGCTGTAGTTTGCTGATTCCTGCTTCATGTTGTTCCACTGTACGAATATACCACTATTTTCTTATCCATTCCCCTGTTGGTGAATATTTGGGTTCTATCCAGTCTTTTGGTAAAAATATGCTCTCATTTCTTTTGGATGTGTATTCAGGAGTGGAATTAGTGGGTCATGGTATTGGTGTTATGATTAATTGTAATAGATCCTGCCAAACATTTTTCAAAGTGATTGAACCAATTTACATTCCCACCAACAATGTAGTAGAGGTCTAGATGCTCTTCTTGCCAACACTTAGTATGGTCTGTCTTTTTTATTTTAATCACCCTGGTAAGTATCTAGTGGATTTCATTTTAATTTGCATTTCCTTGGAACATAGGTGTTGTTTATTGCCCATTTGGAAACTCCCTTTTGTGAAGTGCTTGCTCAGTTCTCCTGTTGATTTTTTAAATGGTTTATTCTTTTTATTGATTCACAGGAGTTTCTTTATATATTCTGGACACAAGTCCTCTCTATATATTGTGTGTATCTTCTTGGTCAAGATTCCATTCTTAAGGCAAGATATGCAGTTGATATCATGATCTCTTTTTTCCAATAAGACCCTTTCACTGTATCAGTTGTATCAGCTCTGCCTGAGTCCTAGAATTAATCAGTTAATGTCCAACAGCCTCTGGAGAGCAAAGGTCAATGTCCTGAGGCTATAAGTGTCTTTTGCCCTACTTCCTCTTTCTTTTGTGCCTCCAAAAGGAAGTCAGGGACACTATGCTCAGGAAACAAGGGTAACCTTCAGAGAGGAAGATCAAGGGGACTCAAAGACATGGAACTATTCCCCAAAATCAGAGCATTTCCTAACTTTTCCAACATTACTAGACCCCTGTGCTAAACATAATGGGAAACTCAAGACCTCAATATTGCAATTTATAACCTTCTTTAAAAAAAAACAAACCCAGGTCCCCATGAACCTAGTTTTGTACTGCCAGGCAGATACCATTGAACAGGCCAAGAAGGATGACCAGAATTCTATATGCTGCACTGCACACTCCCTCTTTAGTTATGCATTCACCTTCTATTAAGTTATTGTCAAGAAAGGTGATTTATTAAGAGAAAGCAGGCATTGCTTAGAAAAGAAAAAAAAAGAAAGAAAGAAAGAAAGAAAAAGCAAAGGAAGAAAATCAAAAAAGAAATAAATGTTTCCTCAGAATCCACAAAACAGAACAGATGTCAGCAGAAGCAGATGTATTCTTCTCCGGGGTGAAAGAAAGAATACTTAATGTAATAAGAATCCCAGTAACATAAGTAACCAAGAAAGGAGAATATCAAAAACCTTGCAGAACTACTTCACATGATGTTTTGCATCTATAAGTACTACCCAAAGCAGCACAAACTACCAATGAAAAATGTTTTCAAACTATTTTTAAAAGAGAAAAAAAGAAGAATGGACTAAGGAATGCAAGGTTATTTTTAGCCACTTTTAGAATTATAATCCATACAGATTTGCCATGAAGAAGTTACAATTCTATCATTTCTATATCTTATTTACCTTAATCAGTTAATTGGCTTATGTCTAATCATGACCCTTATGTGGCACGATGCACAATTAATACTTCCCAAATTTCAACATGTAAGTGAACATGATATAAACTACTATATATCAACACCAAAAGAAAGACACTGTGAGGATATTTGCTGCAAATATGACTTTAAAAAGCACAATAAATTAATTATATAAAGAACTCCTATATAGTAATTTCAAAAACAAAAGAAACCTTAAAGACAAATTTTCAAAGGTTTTGAATGGATAAGTATGAGAAAAGAAGTACAGTTGGCAAACATTAAAACAATATTAAAACTTACTAGTGTAGAATCAAAATCAGAAAACATCAATTGCCACCAAACAAATTAGCAAAGACTTCTAAAATGTGTAATAGGCACAGTGGCCTAATTATGATAAAATAGGCACAGTTGCATAGGTTTTATGGAATATACATTAATATAATCCTTTTGGAAAGTAATAAAAAATCTTAACATTTGTATGCTTTAACCCAATAATTTTAGCTGTGTCAATCTAACATCCAGAAACAATGATATAAACTGACAAGAACTTTCAACGGTCATAATTTCCATGGCAAAAATTAAACACCTAATATAAACCACACGACCAAGTATAAAGACATCTTAATCATTGTCATCTGTCTCTGAATAAACATTTGTTCTTAATCCCCCCCCCCTCCCAAAATACTTTTTATTTTCTCTGTCAAAAATTCCATATATTCTTTCTTTCTAGTTTCTTGTCACTGGTTTCTTGTTTGGTATGAATTCTCTCAAAAGCATGTATCATTCTCTTTGTGGAGCCTTTTATCTTTTCTTCATATTTCACATTATCCTTCTGGTTTAGAGGCATGGTAACATTAATTGTGATAAATCTGTTCAATGAGAAGTGATATAATTATATAAATTGTACTGAAACTATAAGAAATGATTTTGCTCAACAGTGTTTTCAACCACACTTTAAAATATCTGCACATAGAAAAAGGGACTAAAAGAAAATTACTGTTTTTGACCTGTGGAAAAATGGATTTTGTTTTTCTTTCTTTTTTTGACTATTCAAAACTTACCACATTTCCTTTTCCACCCAACCTCACTATCACAAAGAAAATGATGTACTTTTTTCATAATAAAAATGCAAATAATTAAAGTAATTGCTCTCTTCTTCAAAAGACCACTACTCCCACTCTCTTTTAAGATAAAAATGGATTTTGAGTTTCCTTCCTTAAGTCTATCTACAGCAGTTTTTAGCCCACTACTTATATTCCTTCTCTTGTTCCCCTGCAGTCAAGCTTTATATTCAGTTTGTGCTGCCAGCAGAGAGGTGGGAGCAGATGACATGATGAATTTAAGTGGTTAGATGGGATGAGTTTTCCTACCTTGCTAGGGTGTACAGGCACACAGCACACAAGCTAGATCTCAGCCAAGCAATTTTCAAACAGCAGAAAGCCTGGCCAGTCCCCCTTCTATTTGATACTAACTTTCCTTTTCTTATTCCTGAGGCCTGTTGCAAGGTACAACTGCCGGTTCAATTTTATCTAATTCTTGGTCTAAGTCTTTGACTCTAACTTTGATCATCTTGTTTCTATGGGAACCTTGTCCCAATCACAGATACATCACCCCCAACATCTTAACTCTCCAGAGTGTCTTCATTCTTGAGCCCAGACAAGTAGATTCTAAAGCCAACCAAGATCCTATCATTTCCATTTTTCTAAGATGCTCCTTCCTAGGACATCTAATGTTACTGCAGTTGTTTGCAAAGCATCTTTTACATTCTGGAAATGTTCCTCAAAAACTCATTTTTTTCTCCCCTTCTCCATCTGTGTGGCCTTCTCTAGTACCTTGTTACTTGCATTTTCTTTGTGATAGTGAGGTTGGGTGGAAAAGTGAAATCTAAAGATGAAACAGGGCTTAGCCATGGTCACACAGGTCCTAAGGAAAAGTAAAATCTTGACTCAGTTTCCTGATTCACAGAGTTTCCTGACTGCCTGCTCTATGTTTTTTCAGTGATTATTTCTGTTTTGTTTGGTTTTTTGTTTTTGTTTTTTCATTTTTTGAGTCAGTTCATGTTTTTCCTTCAGAGGTTCTAATCTTTAAAGTTTAAAACAATAAAAGTGATATGAACTCTAATTACAACCCATTTGTTAAAAATAAGTGGAAAAGTTAACTGCTGTTCACAAGCTTTTTGACTGCTCTTATCACTGGCTTCCTCTGAAAAATGACTATTTCTGTAAGTTAGCTGACACAGCACAATAGGAGGGAAATTTTGCTTTTGACCACAACTTTTTCCTTGGAGATTAATATCACCAGGAGATTCTCTTTTCTCTAGTTCTTTTCTTTACCTTCTAGCCATCCCCTACATTTGGAAGAAAATATCTCAGGGGGAAAAAGGAGATATGACCAAAAAATAAAATTCACTCAACAGATATTTACAAGAACCTATCATGCTGCTATTGGGATTTAAGGAAAAATAAGAACTGACCCCAAGAGGCTTCCTACCCCAATCGGGAAGTCAGGCATTTAAACAAAAAGTGCAGTAATATGTTACAGCTCGGATTGGTGTGCAGGATTCAGTGGAGACACATGGGGAGGGGGCTGTGAACAGGACGGGCTACCTAGAAGATGAGACTCTTACGTGAAGGGTAGAAAGGGAGTAGCTGGGACATGAGGTAGGGAGAGGTGGGAGATGGTGCTGCAGGGGTGGACAAGGGCCAGATTGCATTGCCATAAAAGGGATTTTATATCTTGTCTTTAGAAAACAAGGGGGAGCCAGAGAGAGCTTTAACCAGACAGATTCTGTGACCAGGGTAATAAATAGTTGTTTCTTCTCGGGTTCATCTGGTACTAAATTGTATGTGAACGCTAATTCCATAAGACATATGTTTTTTGGTTTGAGGCCTTACCACACATTTGGATCGTGCTTTTCTGAGTTGACAAAGAGGCTGTTTAGTGGTGTCCATTTGCATTTGATATCCTGCTTCAAACACAGCAATTTGATCAACTGAATGCAGTGTTTGAAGCCACAATTAATGCATTTTGTGCTTAAGTAGATAATGAAAATAGCAAGAAAAATCAATGAATTAAACCACTATTTGGAGGCATCCTTGCTGTATTAAA
This sequence comes from Tolypeutes matacus, assembly GCA_026826555.1. Classification (NCBI taxonomy): domain Eukaryota; kingdom Metazoa; phylum Chordata; class Mammalia; order Cingulata; family Chlamyphoridae; genus Tolypeutes; species Tolypeutes matacus. The sequence goes on along the minus strand of JAKSZT010054334.1, from coordinate 11,041,079 downwards.
ATGTGAGATGTTTGGAGTGAGCTGCCTGCAAAGGGAGTAACTGTTCACAAAAGAGATAATATGATATGTGGCCTTTTTCTCCCTTAGCAATCAATGTTTATTTGTCCTTAGCAATTTTCTTAATTCCCTACTGGGCATATATTTCTCCTTCAAAATAGAATAATCTACTGGAAATGAAGTTGATCAATAGGCAATTCTGACTTTTTTATTAAAAGAAAATCTAGAAATTAGTAGAGACAAGTCAGTAAAGTAGAATTACTCTTTTTATTCTAATGTATCCTATCAATTCCAAGTAACAGGTTTTCTGTGTAGTGTGTGCGCCAGTGCAGTGGTTCTAAGTTTAGCCCGCATCAGAATCACCTGGGCAACTTCCTAAAGCAGTGTGCTGGGCCACATCCCCAGAGTTTCCGAATCTGCTGGTCTGGGGCGGGGGCTGAGATGTGGGATTGTCACTAAGTTCCCAGGTGATTCTGAGGATACTGCTCTAGGAAGCATGTGTTGAGATTCACTGCAGGAGAGAGGTCTCAAAGGCCTCGGTCCTATTTCCTTAAACCAAGTAACCACGATGCACTTCCTAGCATGTGGGAGAGGAGACCTAAAAGCCTGATCATTAAACCTACCCTTCAGTAGGAGCATAGCTGGATATAACATTCCTTCTTACTGTATGAGGATTTGGAAAAGTTTGTTGATTTTTCATGAATAATCAAAATTTTAGAGCTAGGAAAGACTTGAAACTTTATCTAACTTAACCTATTGTCCAAAAATGAAAACAGTGAGGTCCAGAGAGATTAATGTAATTTATCAAGGTCACACAGATTCTTTCTGGCAACTCCAAGAACAACATACATCTGTCTCCTAACTCCCAGAACATGCAATCTTGTGCACTTTGCCACCAGGCTTTTGCAACTTTAGTTCCAGAATCATTTATAAATGAATTAGCTACATTTTAGGGTATCTCATAAAAGTGAGAAAATCATTTATAGTGTCTGCTACAGCTTTTTAATATGGTTAAGAAACAAAACTAGCTACCTCTAGCTATCAGTTGAGCACCTGCTAAGTGCCTGGTACTATGCTTTGTATGCATTGGTCCCACTTTATCTTTACACCAGCTCTGAGGAATAGGTAAAATTATCCTCCTTTTTCCTGATGTGGAAACTGAAGCTCAGAAAGGTTGTATTGCTTATTCCAGGTCATGCAGTTGGGAAACCCATCAGGGGGACATGCACAAGCTGACTATGCCAGGCAATAGAGATCTAGTAGTCAGCTCCGCCTTCCACAAAGGTGCCTTGGATTGTGTGGTGACAAGGCAGGTACTCAGGCCTAGAGAAACAGGGCAGGCTCCCAGCTCTGAAACGGGATATAAGGTGGGAGTTGATCTTAGGAAAATGGCAAAAGCTCATGTCAAGTCAGACTGATTGATTTGCTGAAAGGCTGACTTGATGCTTAGTTAGCTGAGTACAGTTGAGAGCTGGCCTCTTGACCTGGGGTAGGTTGAAGTCCCAAGCAGAGGTCAGGTGACTCCAGATGTCTAGAAAGAGCAAATCCACAGAGATAGAATGTAAAATAGTGCCACCCCAATCAAAAGCAATGTGGCAGTTAAATATAGACCAGACAAACTCACTTTTACGAATATACCCAAAGAAAGTGAAAACAGAAACTTGTACACGTTTATAGCAGCATTATTCACAATAGCCCAAAGATAATGTCCATCAATAAATGAATGGATAAACATGTGAGACATATGCCAATTGGAATATTAGTTGGCCGTAAGAAAGAATGAAATTCTAAGACATGCTGCAACATGGAAGGACTTTGAAAACATTATGCTCAGGAAAATAAGCGAGACACATAAGGACACACATTGTATGATGTCACTTATAAGAAGTTTCTAGAAAGAGCAAATCCACAGAGACAGAAAGTATATTAGAGATTACCAGGAGATGGGTGAAGGATAGAAGGGGGTGGACGTGGACTATGTATAAATAAAGTTGATTTTTTAAAATATCAGGGTGTGTGTGGGTTGAGGTGGGTAGGGAGGAGGAAGGGAATTGAAGAACTTTGCATGTAGAAACTACTTTGGAATCTGGTGTTGAGAGAAATCACTGACCCAAAAGACCATCCTGAGATTTTTAGTGAGAATAATAGCCTATCACTACTGTGTGACTTTTCTTCTGGTAAACCTTGAAAGTGGAAATAAGAAGAGGAAATTTTAGAAGATAAATGAACTTCCTGGTTGACCAGTAGCAAGAAGACAATTAAAGGTCAAAATGATAACAGCTAATACACAGTTTATTCAGCATGCTAAACTGAAGGTCCCAAGGCATATGTGAGGCACATGCTGTGGCAGTCTCTAGTTAGAAATTTGGAGTGATTCATTCTCCCCAAGCCTGGGGCGGGGGGTGGTTAGGAAAGGAATGGTGTCAAAGAATATGGTTACTGGATAAAGTTCATGAGGAGGTCCTTCATCACACTGCAAATCTCTTGAGTCTGGAACCATAATCTGGTCTTCTTCACATCCCCAGAATGGCACCCAGTGCTGAACACAAAATCGCAATCAAAATGTATATGTTTAAATGAATGACTGAATGTACGGATGAATGAGCAAAAGATGGTAGCTGTGCATGATTGTTAATTGTAGTATGTGTTCTCCATCTTTAGGGAAAAGCACTTTATAGGAAAAATCTCTATTTTTTTATCATCATTGTTAGGTAAAATCACTGTATATAAAATCAGGAGCCTGGCACTTGGTGCCATCTCTCTGAACAATTGGATGTCTAATCACAACTTAGCATTGGAGTCTCTCTAGGCTTCAGTTTCTTCTTCTGAAGAATCTGGATTGGACTAGATTATCCCAAAGTTCTACCATCTCTGACACTATAGAATGCCTTTATATACTGTGAGGTATCTTTTTAGTGATTACTAACATAGGACAAACTATTATCCTATTGTTTCAACTATGAGAGATTGAAAGTTGATGAGTTTATCCGAAAAGTATTTTTTAAGTGAGAAATCATTAAAAAATGTGCATGCATATAAAGCTTTAATATTTTATTTAATTTATAAATATAAATATAGAAATACACTGCACAGCAATCTTTTGATCTGAAGTCAAGGCAGTCTCTTGCATAAAACACTATGAAGGGGGGTCGGATGTAGCTCAACTGGTTGGGCGTCCGTCTCCCATATGGAGGGACCCGGGTTCGATTCCCGGGACCTCCCGGTAAAAAAAAAAAAAAAAAAAAAAACACTATGAAGATTCCTATTCTCTCTGCTTAGGGCAACATATGTACCCTCCCTCACAGGAAGGTTTGGAGTAGAATCAACACGCCTAAGAAACTGAGGCAGGCAGGTTTTATGCAGTGAGTCATCTGCATAATTGGAATTCTAATTTAGAACTTCTGTTTCCAAGGTTGACTGGCTCTACTACTTATACATCAAATTGATCAAAGCAGGAATTAGAGATTCAAATTTATGGTAGAGCTGAGAAAAGGAAAACAGAATGATGAGTCAGAAGGTAGGAAGCCACATAACTCTTTTTTTTTCCAGCATAGATAAAGCTTTTATGAATTTTATTGTCACATAACTGAAAATATATCCCTTTAAAATAGTATTACTTAATTACAAAAGTCTTATTTTTTTAAATAGAGCAACTTATCTACCATCTCAAAAATTTTTAGGTTAATTGAAATCTAAAAATTGATTTTAATGTTAATTTTTTTATTCAATAAGTATTTATTGAGCAACAGCTATGAATCAAGCATTGTGCTAGGGGCTGAAGTTACAACACTAAAAAAAAAATAGGAAAAAAGCTCTACCCTCACAGGGCTTACAGTTCAGTGGAAAATGACCAAAACTAAGATTAAAATACTCTATAGTAATATGGGTATTACTATATGAGTACACTTAAGAATGATATATACTGTGTATTATGATATACATAGTAACATGTACATAGTGGTCAAAGGAAAAAGTGGTTAACTTCTTTGTGCCTTTCCTTGTAATACAGAATATTATTCAAGAGGAATTCTTGGGCCCAGCCTTGAGCGGTGTCTGTGTCATTTTATGGGGCATATTACATTTGATGAGTTAAATAATTGCTACAGCCACACTGGAGAGGAGCCCCCAGACTATGAGTAGAAAAGTGACATACCAGTTAACAGGGTGAGAAATGAATGTAAATGAATTCCCCACCCTCCCAGCTGCTACACTCCCACTTTCTTGCCCTTCTCCATCCCTCTGCCGGTTCTCAGAGAAAAGGATGAACATCACAACTGATGTTCGCTTCATGTCTCAGTGACCTGAAAAGGGGAATGTGCAGTAAGGCGCCACAGTACACTAATGATGCTGGGCCAAAAAGCGAAGCAATGACACAAAGAAGAGAGCAGTGTAATTGAGAGTAACTTTGAAATTCCAACAATTGCCCAGCTATGCATCTTCTCCCGGGTGACTGGGGTGAGTTAATGCAGCTACAGGCCATGAGGATTGCCTGAAGCTTGACCACAGGCTTGGGTCCCTTTCCTCGTGGCTGATACAGTCTGTATGGGAGAACAGAAGATTTTTATCATTAGAAAAGGCTATCTCAATGGAATCAATTAGCCCAGCATGCTTTAGAGAGTTCTGTAATGTAAGTGTTCACTTCTTTTGACCAAAGTTAAAAAAAACTAAGAAAGTGAAACCGTTTTGAGTTACAAAGAGCCTAGCTTTGCATTCTCCGTGGTTCGTTATCCGGGTGAGAGAGGGCAGGCTGTGGTGTTCCACCACCCAGATCCCTTTACAGGGCTTGTGCTCTCGTCCCCCATCCTCCAGCTGCTCTGAGTATTGGCTGCTCACAGTTACCCCCTTGTGGCACTTTGATATAGTTATGAATTCCAAAAATAGATATTGGATTATGCTTGTAAACTGGTCTGTCCCTCTGGGTGTGATTAAGTTATGATTAGGGCTTTGATTGGGCCACGTCAGTAGGACGTTAAGTGTTGAGGATATAAAACTACTACACGGCAGAGCAGAGGAGTTAGTTGGAGTGTTCTGAGTTGGAGTTCTGATGCTAAGTTTTGAGGCTGGAGCCTGGGGAATTAAGCACAGAGGAGCTTGGTCATGAGGAAGGAGAGAAGGGCCCTGGAAAAGGGACGAGCCATTCGCCTGATAGTCTACAGCTGGTCTTGTGCAGAGACGCAAGCTTGAGCCCGGAGAAAAGCAAGCCCCGGGAGGAGGAACCCAAGAGGCCTGAACCCTGGCAAAGGTCAGCAGCTGTCTTGCTCCAACACATGGCAACAGACTTTGGTGAAGGAAGAAACTTATGCTTTATGGCCTGGTAACTGTAAGCTTCTTCCCCAAATAAATACCCTTTATAAAAAACCAACCGATTTCTGGTATTTTGCATCAGCACCCCTTTGGGTAACTAATATACCTCTTCTTTAGAGAAATGATCCAGAACCACTGTGTCTGGGAAAGTACGTGCCCCCCTCTTCCCCATCCCACAGCTAGGGACTAACAGGGTCAAAAGGCCGCCCTTCCTTTCTTAATGTGGGTCAGCTCTGTGCTGTAGAGGCCCCTTGGGTTGAGGCTCAAGCTAGTCTTCAGCTGAGACCTTTTCCCTGCTTAGCAACTTCTGCTCTTCTGCTATCTTGTTTCCCTCTTCTCCTGAAAGCACTTCCTCTGTAAATCACAGGAACCAAATCCCTGTCTCAGGCCCTGCTTCTCTCAGGAACCTGCCCTAGCACAGGAACTAACATGCATCCTCTGCCTACTATTGCCAGGACCTCTGCTCAGCACTTCACATCCTTAGCTCTTTTATTTCTCACTTGATATCACAGCACCTTAATACTAAAGGAAGTGAGGTTCACAGAGGCTAAAGAGTCTTTTGCTACAGCCTAGGAGGTAGTAAAGGGGGCCTGTCTGACTCCAAATCCATCCTCTCTCCTCCTGATCACATAGTTGGTTTATTCCCTTATACTGCTAAAAAGAAAACGATAACAATTCACTCGTCAATAATAAGCACCCCACACACACACAATTACCCCCAGATAGCTCTTTCTTTCAGCCTTCTTGTGATATGGGTTATTAATGTTTGTTGCTAAAGCTTCACCTCATGTCACCAAGAAACTGTCTTACAGCTTTGTCAAGCGACATTGTCCCTGCAAAAGTGGTGGATAGTCAGGATTGCTTTGCTTACATCACTTGCCCAGGTGGTGGCCGATGTATTGTTCATTATTCTTTGTTTCCTGCTGGGTAAATCTGCGTGTGGGTGGCTTAATGGTGCCGAATAGTGTCTCTTTCTCTCCTCTGAGCAAATGGGCATGGGGAAATGGGCAACAAAGAGGAAGCGAGAGATCTGAGCTTCCTGCAGCGGCTGAGGGATCAGGAGCCTGCCATCTCAGGCAAGAGGAATGTGCATTCCCGAGTGGCGCCCCCTGCATCTCAAGCCTGGAAAGATAACTGCAGACAGATGAGGGTTCCCCACACTGAGAGGCTAGCTTTTCTGCCAACAGTTATTATTTTACTTAATGTCAAACATAAGTAAGATGGGGTAGAAGTTTTTTGAATGAAAAGTAAATGTTTTATATTAAAAAATAAGCAAGAGATGATAGAATATTAAAACATGATAACATCTCTAGCATTGTCAAGGAATGAGTAAAATTTTCCAGAGAATTAAAAAATGAAGAAGTTTCAAAACTTAAAAAAAATACCTAATCATTTTATGGAAATCTTTCTATGACCTAACATTCCTTCCCATTAAAATGTTTAGAGAAGAAATGTTTACTTTTTCCTATTGAGACAGCTTTGTCTGAAAAAGCCAGTAGCATCCTCAAGGCCTGCTAAGGCACATGATCGAATGGCTAGCACACCAAATGGTCCCAGTGTGTATTTTAATTGATGGGATACTGTCTCAGCTTGCTTCCTCTCTTTGCTCTCACTACTTGGTTATTGTGTGGCAGGTTTCCTCCACTTTAACGTCTGCCATAACAAACTGAATAACCAAGCTGGCTAAGTAGGCTTAGTTCTACACAGAATGCAAAGCCAAGAAGCAATGATCTAAAGATGGTTTTACTGAAGAACTGGCCATTTACTGGATAGCTGACCACACGGTCTGCCTCAACCGTATCACAGTCCTTTAAACCATTACTCATGTATCTGGTTCTGTTTAAAGTCCATTCTCTTCACTGGTCTCACCCCTCCTAGAGCCTTTAAAAGATTCCCTTAAAGAACTGTATTATTCAAAAATGTCAATGTGGGGAGTGGATGTGGCTCAAGCAGTTGAGCACCTGTTTTCCACATGAGAGGGAAACAGTTCCTGGTGCCTCCTAAAAACAAGAAAACAAACAAGCAAACAAACAAACAAACAAAAAAACAACTCAGGGGAGCCAATGTGGCTTAATGGTTGAGCACCAGCTTCCCACATATGAGGTCCCGGGTTCAATCCCCAGCCCCAGTACCTAAAAAAAAACTGTCCAGATTATAAAAGATTAAAGAAAAGTGACAACTAAATATAATACATGATCCTAGACTGACTCTTGTATGGGAGAAAAATGCTATAAAGTATATTGCTGGGAGAATTGACAAAGTTGGAATACAAAAGAATAGGTTAGATAAAAGTATTGTATAAGGTTAAATTTACTAAGGTTACTAATGGTACTGTGGATATGTGAGAGAATATCCTTAGCATACTTTAGAGTAACAGTACCACAAAATACCTTCACAGTAACAATAAGTCCAGTGCTTACTTGACCAAAGAACTGTCACCATAAACTAGCCCAGATGACCCATGAACTTAGCCATCACATACAGTGAGAGAGAAAACAACTGATCAAACAAATGAGGCAAAAAGATTAACAATAGGTGAGTCAGGGTAAAGGGTGTATAAGTGTTCTTTGCACCATTCTTGCAACTTTTCTGTGAACAGGAAATTATTTCTCAAAGAAACAAAGAGAGAAGATTCCCTTAAATTGCAGCTATAAGTAAAAAGCAACCATAAGTAATAAGACTGGATGTGTGACCCAAGAGGAGCAGTCTCATTATTTATACATATGTATAGCACTGCATCCACAATGATGGATATGGGCATTTTATAAGAAACAAATTGATCCTGGAAAACCTAGATGAGAATTGCTCAGGTGGAAGCTAAATATAAATCTCCTTGGTATTTCGTGGGTGTTTGCAACAAGCTACTTGGTATTTTACAGTTTTGGCAGCTCAGGCTTGCTAACTGTGGCTCAGGGATTGCTGGGCTTTAAATGACTTGAACCAGTGTCAAGCTTCACGTGGATGCGTTGGCAAGGTGTGGAATAAACTTAAATAGGAAAGGAAGAGGCTCTTCAGAGAGTTAGGACAGCAGACTGATACTGCACTGAATCATGAGAGTGAGCAATGGCCTTTGAAATGTCCCCTTTTTCCAATATGTCATCGTTTGGATAAAGCTGAGATTAAAGCAGGGAACAAGAAACACCTTAAGCTGAAGAAAAAGTGAGGCAAGGTTGAAGGAGGCAAAGCAATTGAAGCTTATCTTTCCATTTATATAAGTCCAATCCTCCCAGCCCCAGCCTTTCCTGCCTCTTCTACTAATGATTGAGGCGGGCGATGGGTTCCCCACGGGAAGTTCCTTTTCAGAGTTGGAGATGTTGAATTTCGTCTCCAAGGGGAACTGGCAAAGATAACAAATAGAGTGACTATGGAAGGCACTTGGGAACCAAACCCAGATAAGAAAAAAATGATGCTGCTATGATCTAAAATTTCCTTATGTACAGAACAAGAGTCATCATGAAAAAAATGGGTCATTATGAAAAATAACCTCTTTTAATTTGATTAGAAAACATCTAATTAGCACAAAAATAAAATCTATCTTCATATTTCATCCCAACCTTTGCCCCTCAAAATCCATGATTTTACAGTTTGTATGAGAAGCAAATTTGCTTACAGGAAAATACCCACTTTATCATCAAATAATTTATTTTATGTAGCATTTGTTTGCTCCAGCAGGCCATGATATTTTACACTGGGGTTGCTAAACCCACTGTTGATTGCAGCCACCTCTAGAATACAAAGTGTTAACAGATAAACAGGCCCCACTACATGTTAGTTAGACTTTGGGGCAAATGGAGCAATTTGTAAGAAGGGTTTTGAATAGTTGGAACTTCATTCTTTGGGTTGGCATTCTGCCACATGTTAAGGCTAAAACCTCCAGTCTTACTGAAGGTGCCATGGGTCCATAATAGCCTGAAGTTTTTGGCTCATTTTTATATGTCATCAGAAAGATGGAATGCCAAGAGCACATCTGGGGTCCAAGTTTACTACTAGCTTGGGGGAAAGGGTCCAACATAGTCAATCACTTCCCACATAACCCAGACTTCCCCTAAAGATTAGTCAAAGGGCCTGTAAAATATGGTCCTGCTTTTTGCATGCTGTGACAAACTCAGTGCAAGCAAGCTAAATGCTCATGATGTTGAGATAGGTTGGGGCTGCTGTGGTGTGTGTATGCTACTGTACACATGAAAAACCTACCTTAGCCTTTATGGGGTTCTGACCAAAATCATCTCATTGGGCCTGAGCAGCCAACAGAATGGGATGGGCTGATGAGTAGCACAGAAAACCTGACTACAAGTTTTCATGCCAGGGTTGAAGTTGAAATGTCAAGCCCCAAATTTGGAGGTACAGTAGAGACATTCAAGAAACTAAAATTTCACCACAGGACATCAAGTTGTCTGAACCCATGTTTATAAGCACACGAATTTGAATATCTTGACTGAGGTGACTTGGAGGACTTGAAGAATCTGGAAATGAAACTCTAATTCTTGGGATCAGGTAAGTTCGGCTCAGAGCTCTGTGGGAAAACATTTTGAGAAGTGCGTTTGACATTGTGAGACTCCTCGTGTGTGTATATGTTTTTACACTTACCTATTTTATTCAACTCCAAAACCATGATGAGTTGAGTCTTTATTCTTTTCCACAATTAGAAAGGAAACCATAATTCGAAGGGTTTGTTAGCAGCTCTGCTCCTGTTTCCTAATAGTTTGTGTAGTTTCTAATGACCTGAATGCCACACAGGAGGCCTTTGTAATGGAGCTATGTCACCACAGGAGCTGAGCAAAGTGAGTGTTACTTAATCACAGCCACCAAAGATGAAAAATGTAGTATTTCTCAAGGAAGCTGGTGAGGCTGTAATTTTAAAATGCCACTAATGTAATGTGGAGTGGGAGGAGGCTTCCATTTCTGGCCTCTCTTTTATCCCTCAATTTGAATGCTTTCGGCAGAAAAAAAAATTTCTAAATGGCACTCTTAATAACAGAACATAGGTCAAAGTGAAATTTTTTTGAGTGTGCCATAGAATGTGAAAACAAAAAACCCGTTAAGCGTGTGGCGTGCCGGGAAAGGATTCACATGTTGGTCAGGTATATAAGCAAAGACTGGAGTCTCTGGCCTGCCCATGTGCCAGCTGTGCCTGGAATCTCGGTGGAGCTGCAACTCCTACTATACAGCTCAATGGACTCACCCAGGTCACCTGGTGAGGAGACGATGATGGACAACGACCAACCCAGGGAATGGAGAGAGTCTGCAGCTGAAGGCAGGATAATCCCATCCACTGTATCTGTGGGATATATGTCCACTCTCACTTGGAGGTGGAGTGGACATCACCATTCCAGTCCCCTCAGGATTGGGGGAAAAGCTATGGACTAGAGTGGACTTAATGGTATTTTGTTGTAGACATATTGTGACTCAAGCAATGGAAGAAATTATAACAGTGAGGTGGAGCCAGTGGCCACTAGACGCTTTCAGGACGGGGAGGGGAAGGGCAGTTGTAATACAGAGGCTTTTTCAGGACTTGGGGGTTATCCTGAGTGACGTTGTGGCAACAGATATAGGCCATTTTACATCAGCATATACCATGCAGAACTGTGTGGGAGAGAGTGTGGTCTATGATGTGAACTGTGGTCTCTGCTTAGTGGCAAGGCTCCAGTATGTGTATATCCATTGCAGGTGATGTGCCACACTAATGAAAGATGTTTATGTGGGATGTTATGGGAGGTGTGGGAGGTGGAGATCATGGGAATCCCTGTAATTTTTGTGTAACATTTATGTAATATAAGCATCTTTTAAAATATATATGAAAAAAAAAAAACTGCCTGTTACCCAATGGCCTAGCCCAGGTACTGAGGAAAAAATCACTTAAATGAGTTAAAAAATTTAAATGAATATAATCATTTTTGGCGTGAAATGACTGCCCTTTAAATTTAAGTCCTTTATATATATATTTTTTAAATTTCTCCCACCCCCTCATTGTTGGCACTTGCTGTGTTCTGTGTCTTTAGGATGTACCAGGAACTGAATCCGGGACTTCTGATGTGAGAGGGAGACACCTAATTGCTTGAGCCACCTTTATTCCCTGCTTTGTTGTGTCTCTTATTATGTTTTTTTTTTTTTCTTCTTGTGTCTCTTATTGCATCATCTCGTTGTGTCAGCTTGCCATGCCTGCCCATCATGCCAGCTCGCTGTCTTCTTTAGAAGGCACTGGGAACCGAACCACGGACCTCCCATGTGGTAGGCAGGAGCTCAGTAGCCTGAACCACATCCAGTTCCCACAGGTCCCTTATCTTTAATGGTCTTCGGTTGTTGGCTCAAACTTTTGCCCCCAGTTGGGCAGATCTTATCTGCTCTTTATAATTAGGTTGTTCTATTGGCCAAATTCTCAATGTATTCTGGGTTCTTCAATTCATCAATTATGTGTTGTGCTGGGTTCTGAGTCTGTAATAAGTATAGTCTCAGTCATTGTGGAGTTTATGATCTAGTGGGATGAACAGGCCTTTAAAAAAGTACATGCGTGAGTGCTTTGACACATGGGAAATGCAGGGTAAACAGGACGCATATAAAGACAGGTTGTTAACTTCATTTGGGGATGTAGGGGATGTTGCATATAATTGTAGACATAGGTACATCGATGTAGCTATATATGTATGCATAAATGTTTGTGTGCATGAATTTACACATGTACATATAAATTAAGGTCACCAGATTTAGCAAATAAAAATACCAACACCCAACTAAATTTGAATTTCATAAAAACGATTAATCTTTTTGAGTATAGGCAAGTCCCATGCAATATTTGGGACAGACTTATACTGAAAGAGTATCTGTTGACTTATCTGAAATTCAAATGTCACTGAGTGGTCTGTATTTTGTTTGACAACCCTAATATATAAGCATGTGTGTGTGTGTTTGTGTATGCATCTGTGTGTATACTCTATCCCACCCCACCCTACCCCAGATACATCAGGGCAAAACCAAAGAAAAGCAGTATGAGAAGTAGAAAATATCTAGAAACAGGGCCTGAGGCTATGGCCCCTTGAGCCTTATTCATCCCAATCTCTTCTTTGCCGCTGTCCTTCCACCTACTTCTGTTTGGAAGCAGGAAGTGGTTTAAGGGCCGGTGCTGTGACCTGTTAAGAGCACCGAATCTGCAGTCCTCACAGGAGTTAAAACCTCAAGAGTCCACTCACTTTCCAGTTCCTCCCACTTCCCCATATAGTCCTTTCATACTCAGAGCTTTTACAAGCCCTCTCCCCTCACTCCCAGGAAGAGCCTACTCTGTGTACAGAAATTACCTTGAAATTCCAAGCACATCATTTTGATTATAAGAACAACGAAATTCAACAAATATGTTGAGGTTCTGAGGTGCTTGCGGTTCTGAAATCTAGACAAGCATAAGCTGTGATTTTAAATAGTGAAATAAATTTACTTGAATCACGTGCCATCTCTAAACAAAAGACTTCCCTTTCCTAGGAGACAGGCTATACACTTAGATACACGTTATTGTTCTTGCTAAACTTGGGATAGTTTCTTAACATATAAGTCCTCTGTTTCCTGTTCTACAAAATAGGGGTCATAAAGTAGCTACCCCATTGGACTGTTGTGAGGATTAAATGAGATACTACGAAAAACTCAGTGCAATTTCTGGAAAATATAGTAAGACAATGAATCATAAGAGAGGAAAAACTCTGTGCCCCCCATGCAGCCTCTAGCATCATCTGAATCAGCCCCTATCTCAGAGGTTATTCCAGATATCTCCCACATGTCTGAGAAACATGGCAAAGAGTCCATACCAATATACACACATAAAGAACTGCATTTTCAGTGACTATGGTTCAATTATGGAAAATCAAGGGAAGCCCACAACAGCCATAGCTCAATGAAGACTCAGGAGAACTAAGTGTGGGTTTCCCTAAGAAATGGTCCAAAGCTAAAATCTACTTCATGCTCAGAATATATGCTCAGTGTGCTGGAAAAATCTCGAGGCTATGAGAACAAATTTCTCTTTGATGGTAACATATTAAAATAGATATCCCTCAACATTCTTTGTAGTCAAAAGATAGATGGCCTTTGAGACACTGTCACTGGTGAAATAGATTTTGTCATTATCAAAGATAGAGAGCTAGGCCATACTCCATACCACAATTAACTTGAATAAACTTTTGAGGGTTTTGTTTTTTTTTTTTTTTTTCCTAATTATGACTTTGAGCTCAGGAATATATTTTTAAAGAGAGAATTTTTTTTTTTAACTTAGTAAGGAATTTTAAAAATTTTCATCTTGGCTGTTCAAAACCAAGCTGTACAATTATATTTTCAAGGCCAGCTGCATTTTGAAAATCAGAAAGCCAAGTGCATGCTATATAAAGATGTTATATCATAACTTTACTTCTTGTCATTAATCTATAACCTCTGAATAAGAAACTAAATTTTTTTAAGAATCTTCTACTGAAGTGTATCCAAACATAACATCAAAATATTCATTTTAAGATATGAGATGGTTTCAGACACTCAACAATGACCTTTTACCTTCAAGGTTATATCTTGCTTTGTTTCTACTTTTCACTAGGACTTCAGTAAACCTGTCAAGTCAGATAGCTGTTGGAGTTGAAATTAACTTGAACAAGCTGAAGAATTTTACCCATGTGATTAGTGGACTTCAGACTGCTTTTCAAAAACACTTGGCATTATAAAAGTTGGCATAACTCTACCAGGCATTTCATAAATATGTCCTCCTTTGGTTCATTTCCTAATGCTGCATAGAACTGCCAAACCACTGTATTCAAATGGTCAGGAACTTCAATTTCATATGTGGAACTTTACTGAAGGCTAAATAAAAATTGGGAAATTCCAACAATTACAAAAAGGAGACACTTATATTGGTTGCCCTCTGCTACATTCCTTGTGTATTTAGTCAGATCCATGGTGATATGTCTGATAAATAGCATAATTTACACATATCTGCTGAGATAAAAATAATTGTTGGCTATTAATAACCAGTGATGTAGAAGTTTTGGATTTTAAAACTTTGATACCACTCCCTCTGGATTTCAAAAGTGTGAATCACCAGGGATACAGGGAATTGCAAATGTTATCATGGTACTTGTAGAGAAGGTGGAATGGCAGGCTGAAGGAATAGGGAGATCTGGGGCTAATTCCGTGAAACACTGTCATATCTGATACTCTTTGCAGTGTTAGAAAACTCACAGCACTGCCAGGAACGTCCACTCATCCAGACTTCAGTCAAAACCTTCTTTGTGTGTTGACATACCTTCTGTGCCCTGCCAAATGTCATCAAGTTTTCAGCTTTAAAGAGGAGGGCTAGATTGCCAAGAATAAAAAACAGCATCCGTGTTTTGACAGTTTATTTTTATGTTTTTGATCTCTGAATGTTCTTCTGTCACCCACAATAAATATTCATTTAGCATCAAAACACTGAATAGTATATTTTACCAGGATATGTAAAATTTTAGCACTATGGAAGAAGGTCCTATACCCTCAAGACCAAATATTTGTAGCTGATGTTAAGCACTGAAAAGGCTAACTTGTTTACTGAATGTTTCTTTTTATGCAGATGTCTTTGCAGGGAAAAAAAAAATGAGTTTAATGGTATTCTATAAAACACTAATCATTGTTCTATGGCATGAGATATAGCAACACTGATCAAATTCTATTTCCCAAAACATAATAATGTAAACTGTGAATATTTATAGCTGTTTCAACTGTTAGGTATTTTTTCCTTGCACCAGAATTATAAAGGAATCCTATCCCAGGTCTAACAGCTTGGACTCACAATCTTTAAAATGGTGGTCACTGGTTATGTATAATGAAAAGGTTAATGGATTGAGATTCAAGAGAAACAGGTTGTAGTCCTAATTTAGCCTCTCTGATCCTCAGTTTCTCTTTCCATAAATAAGTAACATGGGCTGGATGATCTTTCAGTGTCTTTCCAAGAATAATATTCTCTAATTCTAGGAAACAGTTAAATTCAGAAGATGGTATGGTAAATTCAGTGAACAACTATCACTTGGGGAAAAAGTAGTGAGGATAAGTTAATATTCAGGTGGTATTAGTGGAGAAAATATCTTTGAATACAAGATTATTGGCAAGCATCCCACAGGAAATCATACAAGCTAGATTTTGGAAGACATTTTATATGGAACAATATCCCGGGATGCATCCATCCTGGCAGAAGGAATAGACTTGGTGACCCCATCCAGCACTTTTCCATTTCTAATTGCAATGCATCCATAATTGAAAAATGTCTTCAGGGAAGTGTACTGCTGACTGGCCTTCTGCCTTAACAACGTCACCCTCGCACACACATTTCATAAGAGAAATTTCATTGCTCTGACAGGTTACACATCTTCAGTGTGAGACTAGGGTGATATTGTGATGTTTGCTCAGCCCCCTGCCAGAGCTGGGATTCACACCCTGAAGCTGCATTTCTTCAGCGAGTTCAGATTACATCTTTGTTCTCATTCCATACTATGGCACAACTGCCTTAAAATTCACCACCACGAACAGACCAAGGAATTCTTCCAGATAAAGACCCCCAGGAAATTTCTTTCATGAATCAGACAGGGCAGTGGATCCAAACCCACCATGTAGAATTTAGGGTAGAGACATGCCGGGCTGGCATTATAATCTCATTTGGCACATGCTTGTTGAACAGCCTACTGGAAGCTACATTAAGCATCTGTGAAGGAGTGCCATGGTAGAAAGCTCATCCCCCGTCTGTGGGGGACATTACCAGCCTTATGACTAGCTGATATCTGCCTTATCTCCTCTTCACAATGAGGGGAGAGTAAGAGAAAGTCAATCATATAAGTGTATTCCTGAAGCATCAACTCTTTTTATTAGGTAATGTGCTAAATTGATTTCAACTCAGCTTCTCTGAATAAGGGTTAGAATGTCTTAAGTCATCTTTTTTTTTTTTTTTTTTTTTTTTTAATCAGTCCATCATGGAATTGCATGGCAGAGCAAACAGAAGTAGACTAGAATTCATATCCTACTACTTTCAAGTTTGGCCCTGTGACTTTAATCACACAATTCCTATGAGGTTTGGTTTCCTCACTGTGAATTTAGAACAGGTTCCCTATAGGCAAGATATTGCTCTAGAGATGGATTGTCTTGGTGTGGATCCAGATACACTCCTATTAGCTGGATAACTGTGCCCTGATTTCCTTATCTTTTAAATGGGAGAGAAGCTCTTCTTTCACCAAGTTGTTTGAAGATGAAATGGGTGTATAACATACGTAAAGCATTCAGAGCCAGGCACCTGGCAAGCCCTAAATAAATGTTACTTCTTGTCGGTAAATAAAATGCAGCTCTTTCTAGAAGATGCTCAATAAATGTTCCCTTTTTCCCTCCAAATTGCCTTCCTTAAGCCATACAGAGAAACTAAGGCAGGGTTTCTGTTGTGTTAAGAATGTTCCACATGATGTGAAGAGTCTTCCTTTGAACAAACTTCAGAAAATGCTCTCTGGCAACTTTGGACTCCAAATTCAGGGAGAACTAATAATGTATTGGGAAAGAATTTCTAATATATTTTAAATACACAAAGTCACAAAGCTGGGTGGCTTTGCGCATGCTCTACCTCTCTGGGCTTCACAGGCTGATCTGTAAAATGAAGGTCTGGGAAACAGTTATCTCCGGGATCCCTTCCAGCTACAATAAGGCATGAGTCCATCTTTATCATTGAGTACAAATGTGTGCCTAAGGCCATTACCTCAACTAGTGAAAGTATAGCTCCAAGACCAAAGATAAGATCATGATAGAAAGTCACCTATCTTCAAGGTGCACCAAAAACCCTATCCAGATAGCTTGTATTTGTTAGCTGTGGGTCCCACGTGGAGCAGATGGGGATATTAAAAAATAGATTATTTTAAAAATCTGTGAGCATCTCAGAGTCCATGCCCCAGTGACAGTGGGCTTCTTGCTTAATTTTCAACATATTTAAGATAATAAATCTGTATATTATAGAGCAGACTGTGTTGGGAGATGTAGCTTAGACTGATGATCTATGTACTTTATATTCAGCTCAATTAGGGAAAGTCCGTTTTCAGTGATGTCTCTAGTCAGGGTCTGAGGCTAAGACAAAGTGGCAGAAACAAAAAAAGAGACTTTCAGTAGGGGACACAATAGTTTGCATGGTTGGAAAAATAAATTCAATGGATAGATTGAATTGACAGATTTGTTAATCCTGAAGAGTTTTTCTTTGTGTAGGTTTGGGGATTATTCGCATTGACTGGAGTTGAAGAATAACTAAGTTGAAATGATTTTTGAGGTATTCACTGCGTCTGCCAAAATCATCTGGGCAGAATTTGAACTATATGGTGGTGACATCAGAGGCAAGTGGAGTCCATGTGAGATGGACCAGGACCCCAATAAAGCCTGGGACCTCAGTAATGGCAGCAAAGAGGCTGCTCTAGGAGCTACTGCAGTAGCATAAGAAGTGACAGCAGTTGACAATTGACTGATTCTATTACAGGACCTAACAAAGTGATTAACATCAAATAAATTAAGGTGCTCTTGGGAAAATGCAACATTATCAAGGGCTGCCTGGGAGATTGCATAAATTTAGAGTACAGAACCGTGCCCTTATGGTTCATTTCCTTAGTCAGGGTGTTCTGGCTCTGGGTTTAGCCATCAGGTGTGATTTGATCTCCAGGCTTCTTACCGGGACAGAGATATCAAGGAGTCAGGGGTCTGACAGTGATGCATGGCATGACAGGATGCTGAGGATGATTATGACTCGGGTGACAGAAATGAATCACCTACAGAATATGCTGACATTGGCGCTGTGGGAGGACACAGAGCCAGGGCTCTGCGATGTCAGTAAGGAAGTACAGGAAGTCAACTCTGCCTGGAACTGTTTGTGCCTGAGACTGGGATGATTGAACTTTAGAGGTAGCTTATGGTCCAAGCTACTGTTGTTATCCAGAAAACTAAACAAAACCAAAAATATCTTAGCACCTTGGGGCAGACAATTTACTTATGGCTTCTTCTGTCTCACTTTTCAGATCGTATTAAGTATAAACTATGAGAAAGTTAGCAAATATATTTCCTGATCACCTCCCTGACTGCATTTGGAAGCTTGAAATAAGCATCAATCAATTAATAAAATCATTAAAATGCCAACATGACAAACACTCATCAGGACAAAAACTCGATAATTCAATGAATCGTGAGCTCTAAATCAGTTAATAATTTTGCCATTCTTCTGGCACTTATATACTGCCAAGTGGCACTAGATTTTTTTCAGATGAATTAACATCCTATCTTCCTCAATTACATAGTAAATTCCTTCCAAACAGGGACCATAATAACTTATAATTCTTTGCAGATTCTCAACAGTTTCTAACACACAGTTCTTTGCATATTTTGGCATATCAAGAACTGAGTGAAATCATATTGATGTATTCATTTCACTAAACAAAAAGATATGCAAGTTCTCTAAAATGTAAGAAAAGGCATGTGTTGTTTAGACAGGGAAATGCCTGAGACATGAGAACTGTTAGATGATATTAAATGGAAAGCTAGGTCAAGTGATACAAGCTGCTGTTCTCAACATGGAGTGGACCGGAACGCCCCACACAAGAATGGGGCTTAGAAATGTGAGATCAGCAGAGCTTGGGAGCAGCCCGAGGAGGAGGCCAGAGAGGCTGGAAAGGAGAGTCCCAGGTGAAGACCTCTGTGGCAGTTTGATATAGTTATGAATTCCCAAAATAGATATTGGATTATGCTTGTAAACTGGTCTGTCCCTCTGGGCGTGATTAAGTTGTGATTAGCGCTTTGATTGGGCCATGTCAGTAGGACGTTGAGTGTTGAGGATATAAAACTACACGGCAGAGCAGAGGAGTTGGAGTTTTGAGTTGGAATTCTGATGCTGAATTCTGACACTGGAGCCCGGGGAATTAAGCACACAGAGGAGCTGAGTCGTGAGGAAGGAGAGAAGGCCCCTGGAAAAGAGACAAGCTATGTACTTGATAGTCTACAGCTGGCCTTGTGAGGAGAAGCAAGCTTGAGCCCGAAGATAAGCAAGCCCTGGGAAGAGAGGAACCCAGGAAGCCTGAGCCCTGGCAGATGTCGGCAGCCATCTTGCTCCAACACATGGCCACAGATTTGGTGAGGGAAGTAACTTAACACTTTATGGCCTGGTAACTGTAAGCTTCTACCCCAAATAAATACCCTTTCTAAAAACCAATCAATTTCTGGTATTTTGCACCAGTACCCCTTTGGTTAACTAACACAGCCTCCAAGAACATGAGTCGTCTTCTAGTGTAAAAGGAAGTCAAAATAGACTTCTCCTTAATAGGATAGAAAATAATCCTATTTTCAGGACTACATAGGCTGACAGCATTAGAGAAAAATTACCAGATTCCTTAACCAGCCCACCTCAGGTTGTTCTTTGTGAGCCTTTATGTTTACAAATGCCCCCAAGGTGGTAGATTAAATGGATTTTGTGTATTTACAAATACAATACTCATTAAGAGGTCCTACATTTACTTTCTCAAAAAAAACAGATCCTGATTTTACTAGATCCTATTTTTCTGTAAAATAAAAGAACAATGGAAATTCTGAAGAGAACCATGCATATAAAATTATTGTGAACAGAATCACTGAGAGAATGCATTTGTATTGTTTCTGGAAAGCAATGAGAAGCTTTGCACAATTACATTATCTCAAATTATGACTTCCTGTTGTTTTCCAGAGTTTGTAAAAAATAAATGATATGTCATATTTAATCTTCTTTGTCCTTAGATTCACCATAATAAATATTAAGGTAGTACATTTATTACAGTGCTTTTCACTTGAAAGACAATACCCATTAATTTTAAACTTCTGTTGACATTCCCTCCAACACAATGGAAGGACCAGGTGCACTAATTCATTAGAACACTGCTGTCTCAATTCTAAATTATTTTTACAAAGGTTACAGTCAGAGCTGGGGATGAAATACCACAATTACTTTCAATCTCAAGACTTATGTTTTCCTTTACTTCTGGAAAATTCTCAAATATTACCACTCCAAATTTTTTCTCTACCATCCACTCCTTATTTTCTTCTGAGACTCCTATCAAATGGGTGTTGGAGCTCCTCAGTTCATCACCCAGGTCTCCTAACTGCTCTTTCATATTTTATACCTCTTCATTTCTGTCTTTTTTCTTTTTTTTCTGTCACTGCTATATGCTTGAAGCAGAGAGGGATGCACTGAAGGATGAATTCACTCAGCCATTTTGACTAAAGGTCTCTGCAAATTACTGTCGATTTATCTACATCATGTAACTTTACCTGTTTAAACACATGTAACTTTGAAGGTGTATACAATAAATTTACACTACTAAGACAATGAAGGCAATAATTGCTTCAGGTCTGTTTCCTTTTTATAGAAAAGGATGGGTTTAAGCAACATCCCACATAAAAAAGAAAACAAGGAAACAAAGAACAAAACTTAGGCAAATCCTTTTAAATACAAACCCTCAGCTTTCTGTATTGCATAAAGACCTTAAGCTGATAAACAAAAAGGGTAGCTACTCAGTTTAACCCAAAAGCAGGTGTAAACAAGCAAACAAACAAAAAAATCACCTAATCCTCCAGAGAATCAGGGCAGCCCCTAAGAATTATGTGTATTCCACACAATGGGAAATAGATATATTCCCTAAATTTTAGACCTTTAGGGTGTGACTGCTTTATTATGCCAAATAAAGCTTACGAAAGTGCAACACCAAAATCCATAAGTCGATAAACCATTTCTCTATATACCACACTGCTTAAATAATCCATTTGGAAATGGAAGTATATCACTGGTAATAAAAATACGGAGAGTTTTTCTTCAGTCACTGTTCTTAGTTCAGGCTTACCTTTTTTGAGGGCTTTGTGAAACATCACTAACACATATAAATAGTTACAGAAACAATATATTCCACAGGTTTGCACTTATATATTTTTCAGATGAATATGAAATTCACATATTAGTTCAATTACCTTTGCTGGTTGTGCCACATAAGTAAGTGGGTAGAGATAGTTCTATACATCCTGCCTTTAGAATAACCTTGTTCAAGTTTTACAGCGCTCCTTCTAGAACCTAAGCTCCATTGGGTCAAGCACCTGGTCTGCCTTGTAGAGCACCATATACCCAATGCGTATGCCCAACAAATATTTCTTGAGTGAACATTTATCTCTTAGCAAATACTTTTCTCAAAGTATGAGGTAAGACGTGACTTAATAAACTAGGAATCCAAAAGGTATCGAAATAAAAAATTTAGCAAAAAGATCTTGACATTTTTAAAAATTCAATTTCCTTGACTCTGCGTCTGGTATAACAATCTTTTCCATGATAAGAATGAGCTATTTAGTTAAAGCAAGGTTAATTTGATACGAAAAAAATTCTATTGTATGCTGAAAGTATCTGTTACCTTTAAGAATAGGTGACTCTTTCGTCCTTATCTGTATTTGGTTTGTTCTTACTAGCTTCCATTTGGTTCCCTAATTTTATCTACATAATTTCTCGCCACTGCTAATCATAGTCAAGCAAAGAGGAGTACTGAAAAATCAAGGAATTCATGGCTGTACTTTGGGTCCCCAGGCATGTGTTTTCGTATTTGTGAACATCTGGCCTATCTTATTATAGCAAATCTCAAATGGTCATTATGCTCCTTGCCTTGGTTTTGCATCCAGGCTTGATGTTAGTCAACTTAGAGCTTATCTATGTGTTTGATGTCCATTCTTGTAAAGGAAAATAAGACACAAAAAGACTCAGTCGCCTGTCCTGTTTATGTGACTTCTTATGCCTATCTAGGGCAGGAGGAGGAATCCTAGAGAAGTTTCCAAGCCTCCTTCCTTCTCACCTCACTGAAGAACCAGAGCAGTCTGGGCAAGTCCATATCCTACCTCTCAAGGCAGAGATCTACCTGGACAAATTCTTAATCTATTCCCCAAGGAGTTCGGGATTAATCTTTCAGACAGTATCTGCTAAGGCTCATCTGAAGTGGATCATTTAACCACTAATAGCTGACTGTGCTTTGCACCTTTCCTCTCTGAGAACAGAGAGAATGGGGGCCATTTCTCTGCCAGTAAGCATTATTTCAAATGTTAAAAAAAAGGCTTTCAGTATCCTGAATGAAAGGAGCCATATGATAACATGAGGAAATTAAGGTATGAATTATCTGGAACACTGCTTCTCAAACAGGGCTGGGGGTGGGGTGATTTATGCCCCCAAAGCACATTTGGCTATGCCTGGGAACATTTTTGATTATTACCTTTGGCAGGGAAGGGGCTACTATTGGCACCTAGAACGTAGAGGCAGATGCTGCTGCAAACATCCTACAATACAAAGGATCATCCAGTCCAAAATTTCAATCATGCCAAGATTGAGAAAGCCTGATCTAGAGTTAGTTGGGACAAATATTAAGCTTCCTTAGGCTCCCTAGAAATTTATGTTTATATGATGAGGAAAAATAAATCATACAAACAGAAAACACTGAAACAAACAAATTAGGAAAATGGTGCCTGGAAATGCCTTTTGCAAAAGGAAATACATTTTCTCATTCATTCTCCTTTTGTTCTTGTTTGGGTTCCTTTCTCTCTCTCCAGTAGATGATGTGACAAATGTATCCCACCTTTACTCTGGATGCTGCAGACCAAATTACTTAACCGCAGGGCAGTCTGAGTAGTCATCTTCAGCAGCCTTCCTTTAGTTTGCATGTAAGGTCAGCAACTTTC
Source organism: Tolypeutes matacus (assembly GCA_026826555.1). Classification (NCBI taxonomy): domain Eukaryota; kingdom Metazoa; phylum Chordata; class Mammalia; order Cingulata; family Chlamyphoridae; genus Tolypeutes; species Tolypeutes matacus. The sequence goes on along the minus strand of JAKSZT010054334.1, from coordinate 11,018,060 downwards.
TGGGGATAAAATGAAGGAAAATCTTAACATAGACTTACACATATTTACAATCCTCCCGATAACCTATGAAGTAAATGTTGTCATTCCCATTTTACAGACAAGAAAGCTAAGGTCATAAACTGTTAAGTTATTTGTTCCAGGGTATGTAGCTGACAAATTATACAAATTCAAGTCACTTGTATTCCCAGATACAGTGGTCTCTACCAGGTGGATTACGACAAATGGCATCCAGCGTACTCACATGGCAATATAGATGTAATGTAAAAGAACAGAGTTGGTGTGCTCCCTAATTTATTTTCTTTAAATGAAGATTTTTAATTTCCTTGAATGAAGACTCACTCCTTTCTTAGGCGATGACTATCAGTAGCACTTTGTACAAAACATTCAACCGATTTGGGGTGCTCATAATGGTGGGGGAAGAGCACAGGGCTGAGAATCAGGCGGCTGGATTTGAAGTCCCTGCTTCACTACTTACTGATTATGTATCACTGGGCAAAGTTGCTTTTCTTTTGGGGGCTTCAGTTTCCTCATCTTTTAAAAAGAGGTCATGAATTACACAACTTTACATTTTATTACTTAGCGATTGCGTTTGCGATGAGCCACCTGAAGTTCTGGGACCGAAGGTGTTATAGGGAAAGTAGAATTTATGATGTCTTCTCATTGCAAAGATATTAGTAAGTTTATGTTTTATTGCTTTGTTTTTCTCTAAGTGAGGTGTAGCAGGAGGATATTAAAAGTAGATTGTGTTCATTCATTCAGTAAGCACTTATTGAGAACCATTTGGTGCTCGTCCCTGGCATGAAAATTCCCACCTTTGTAAATAATTATAATTATTTGTATGAAAGTTTCCAATAGAAATATTTGCAAAGTGTGACTTTAGGAAATTGACATAATCTCTTTAAACCTCAGTTTCCTCATCTCTGAAATGGGCATAAGTGACTACCTCATACTGTTGTTGGACAACTAAATAACATAAAGCATATAAAGCTCTTAGCCTATCAGTAAGCTCTCAATAAATGCTATTTCTTATTTCAGTTCACAGAAAGAGGAATGCCTGGCAGCCAGGATTTGATAGGAGGTGATATTTGACCTACATCTTTTTAAAAAATTAATCAGAATTGAAGGTGGAAATGACATGGGAAAGGATTCCAGGCAGGAAAGGCACATGATGTGACATGAATAAAGCTATAGAGAGGTAGCAGTGTACAGATGATTGGGGAGCAGGAAGGGAGTCATATGGGGTGGGGGGGGAGGTCCTTTCCCCTTTAACCTTTCTTTTTTTAATTAAGAAGCCGCTTTTGGTTGCCTAATATTTTATTTGCCCCTCCTCATTTATACGACATTTGTCTATCTCTGATATGCACTGCCTCCCAAGATGAATACCTCTCTTTACCTTTCCCTGGTCTCTGCAATGTTTTTCTCTTCTACCTCCTCAAGAAGGAAGAAAAGAGCAAGAATATGACTCATGTTAGTTTGTTTCCTTCAATTGCTTCATGCTCCCAGGCTCATGGCTGCCCCTTGTGCACAGTTGTGTTCTTAGAATAAGCATTATGTAGGTAGAGTCTACAACAGTTCCTCTGCAGCTATTGTGGAAGAGCTCACATAATACATACATAATTATGAACTTGTTAAGAGAGACATTATTTACTCATTTGTCCAACATGGCTCCTTTCAGTCTACCTCATAAGTAAATCTATATTTAGGCAGTGTCATATTGATCTGCAACCAGAGAACACTTTAATGCTCCTACAGAAACACACCATCAAAAAAAATAAACAAAAAAAAACCTTTGATGAGAAAACTTTGCTGCAGGTTTCAACCTCATTTGAAAACAATGAAAGAAAGAAAAATAGTTCTTTGTTTTCTGTATTTTTGTTGTTGTTGTTGCTTTCTTTGAAGCAATACCAAAGAAAGGAACAATATTTAATATCCAGTTCTGGTAATATCACTGTAGAGAATCTCAATGTCTTCACAAACACCATTCATTTTATGAAAGCCAAACATTGGGAAAATTAATGGCAAAAGACCATGTAACTGTTGGATCAGGGTGGTCTGTAAATGGCACTATTTTTTTCTGTTTTCCTAAATGTTAAAAAAATTTTTAGTAATCTACATTTTTAGTAGATGTTCCTTGATACTGCCTATTTAGGTACATACAACCTAAAATTAACTAATTTATGGTAAAGCCTATGTCATATTTGCTTTACACTAGGACAGGAGGTTGAAGTCAGAGTAAACTAGAATTTGTTTAAAATACAAAGTCTAACATTGTGGGGGTAGGATTTTTTTTTAATGACCACAAATAGTGCAAAGGTAAGTTTTCATCTTTATTTAAAGTTATGTTTTCATCTGAAATCATGCAAAGTAATTATGTTAGTGCTTAAAGAAAATGAAAACATTATGAATAAACTTTTATTTCTTTGGTACTTAAAGTCTACATACCTTAACACAAATGGAAAAGCTCCAACTACAAATGGTTAGGGCATAAACCAAATCTTATATTACAGCCTTAAAACACTTTACAGCTTATCTTTACTGTTTTATCCACTGAGTCAGAAATTTCTGGGAGAATAAGTGAGTTTAAACTTGTAAATCAGAAACTCTTGCAGTTAATTTCATTCTACAAAAGAAACACTTTCTGTTTGAGTGTTGAGTGCTAGTCTGTTGTATCTGAAGCAGACAAGACCAGTTGTGACATAAATGTGGCTGAAAGTACCATTGATGACCAACTCTCCTGTCCTTTCTACCCTGTACTTATGTCAAAAACTATCTGGCTGGTGGTTTTAGTTGTTTTTTTTGTTTGCACAGCCTGGAAATGTTAGCATTCTCCTTGTCTCTGTGCCGAAAATGATACTTTAGCTGCCTAGAATAACAAATGGACCTTTGGGAGGAGTTTATTCATAAGCAAACTATGAATTTTAGTATTTATTGGATGCCAAACCAATATTAAGCACATAAAGGATTTATGTGTCAGGAGCATTTCAACCTTGAATCCATCCTAATATGCCAATATAAGAATTTACAGAAAAATGCATTTACTTTTTATCTCATTGCCTTGAAAGCAAAGGTTATTTTTGCCAATTATAATAAGTAATCAAAAATAAATATATTAAAGATTGTGCTTATGTTTAGGAAGAGGATCAAAAGGGTCATTTGGGGGGGAATAAGATGGAAAAGGCTTAGCGCTCTAATGATAATACCTGTGCCTACTCAGGCACTATCCTAGGCTTCAATCTGTCAATAATCCTCCAAAGTAATTGATTGATATTATCACCATTTTACAGACAAGGGAACTAAATGTCAGAAAGTTTAAATGATTTGTCCAAAGTTAAGGAGTTAGTAACTTGCAGAGCCAGTATTCTTCTTAAGGCTTTGGCTTAAAGACCACAAGCTCAGTATCAGTCATTTTCATGGCCCTATATAAACAAACAAGAGTTCCTGAAAAAGCCGATGCAATTTCCAGGGAGCAATTTACAATGGGGAGAAGACTCTAGCCCAAAATGACATATAATTCTGTGCAACATTGGATATGTGAGAGACTTATAAATATGGTTTTTAAACTTTACACTTAGTAGATGTGCACAAATTCTTGGTTTAAGGGGGCTAATTAACCAGGACTTGAAGTGAACATTAAATTCTCTCCTAACCACATTTCTCATTGCCTACAAATTCAGTGAGGACATTATTAGCACCTTCTTTTCTATCCAGTTCTGTAACCTGGGAAATTGAGTTCTGCCTGATGACTAGACATAGATAGAAACCTGTTTTCCTATTAAAAAAAAAATTGACATCCAATAATATCAGAGGCCTGTTAGTCCTATACTGAAATGGATCTGCAATCAACCTAATTTTTTTTTTCTTAACATCTCAATCTTTATCATCAATATTTATGAGAAACTTGGCCTATTAGGAGGAAGTAGTCTCTGACAGTTAAAGCAGTCAACTACAAGCCAAGAGCACTTAAGCCTTGTCTTTGTTGAACTGCTCACTGATATGTGAACCTGGGAAAGTCACTTTATGTCTTTCATTTGTTCTCAGCATAAGATCTGTAATACTTGCCACCTAATAATAATATCACTGTTGTTAATTAGGTAAAGTAATTGAGTTTCCTAACTGTTTAAGCATTATCTGAAGTACGTGGAATTGGGTACATAGAGCACATAGAATTATTAGGTGTTTAAAGTTGTTTAGGGAGGCGGCTGTGGCTCGATCGGTGGGGCTCCCGTTTGCCGTGTGGGAGGCCCCGGTTCGGTTCCCGGGGCCTCCTGGTGAGGGCGGGCCAGCCTGCACGGCGTGGTTGGCTGACCCGGCAAGTGCAGGCAGCAGGGGGGGGATGAATGAATAAATAAATAAAATCTAAAAAAATAAATAAATAAATAAAGTTGTTTAAAGGCATGGAGAAAATGACATAGTTCTATTTGCACTTAACGATATAAAATTTATCTGCCACTTGTCACCTGTAATATTTTATCATATGCATTGTATTGCTTGGAAACTCTTCATATAATGATAATAAGCTAATATATTTCAAGGAAAACATTTGCTAAGTGCTTTATAAACATAATCTCAATATCTCTATGAAACCTCATGTACACCTTATGATATATGTACTGTCTCTATCTCCATTTTAGAGATGCAGAAATCAAGGCTCAGGCATGTTAATTATTAAGTCAGTATCAAAACTCCTAAGCGCTAGAGCCAGGAAGTGAACTTGCGCTCTTAATTTATCTTTCCCGAACTTGGAAGCAGTTTTTCTGTATCTATATAGAAAGATACAAAGTGGCTAGGGACAGTACAACTAACAAATGATGATGATGATGATGATGATCTGTGATCATTCTAAATTGGGCAGTGTGAGCAATGTCTTGTACATTTTTAAAAATATAAACAATAGCTCTATGCAGATTTATATCAGCTAGCTTTTTGCTGCATAATAGATTACCCCCAACATTTTCTTGGCTTTAAAAAAACACGAGGAGGAAAGAATTGTGGCCATGGTTGGCAGAATGAATATTCACAATCAACAAAGCCTATTAAACATTTTAAAAGAGTGATATGGTGATACACATTTTCTGAAAATATATTTTGTTCTAGTCACGGGATTAAGATGTTAAATATTCTTTTATTGCAGAAGTATCTGTGATCAGGGAAGCCAGAAATACTGTCAGTCTATTGGGATTTGAGTTTTGGACTGAAGTTATCAAATTGCGATTAAAGAGAATCCTGAAATAATATTTATTTCAAATTTGATTTATATTTATCTATATGGTTATCTTAGGCATTATCGCTGTCAAACCAAACTTAATAGAATTTCAGTTTTTCTATTCCAAATAGCTTGTGCGTATTTGGAGAATCCCCCTATACACTTGTACTGACTCTCTCACCCAGGGATGTTCAATTCTTTTGTGAATTTGATCTAATTGTGCCATTCACTGTATTAACATTAATTAGCAAATTCATCTTTCAATTTCATCCTCATGGGATAGATTCAGTCAGGGTTGGGTAAGTAGGGAATTTAATTAATCTATCAACAAATTGAATTTTTCACTAGGTACTGTGGTTTTACTTCTTTTTTTCTTTCTTTTTTTTTTTTTTTTTTGTATTGTATATTTAAAATATTTTATTTTAAACTAAAGTTATATAAGGATTTTTTCATTAGGAAGACAAAAAGTCCAGCTATTTCTTCCCAAAGCACTGTATAAAAAATATGCCAGCAATATTGCTTTCAAGTAATTTTCAAGTAGGTCCTTTTACTATTTATTTAGATTGGAATTGTGGTGTTTTTTTGTTTGTTTGTTTGTTTGTTCCCAGATTTAACCTCCCAACAATGATAGAAAAAGTTTTATAATAAATGTATCAATAGCTGGATATATAAACCCCTACTATTTATGGTTTAAGAACAAAGGGCATCAGTGTATGAGAATCCAATTCAATGGGGCCAATCTCAAATGCAATTAATGCTCACATTTGGCTCAAGGAACTTATTGAAATAGATAGTTAATTAAACTGTTTTCAGAACTTGAGCAAAGATACAACTTGAGGTATGTCATTCCACTTAAGAAAAAAGGGGTAAAGAATCTGCATAACTTTTTCTTTTTACTCTGGCCCCTTACCTTAGAGATGTATACATTTTCAGATGGTAAAGAATATATGTCAAATCTTCCATCATCTCCAACACAACCACATACACACTCACACACACACACGTAGGTATTTCTCATGCTTTCTTCTGTGACATTGATGAAACGTTTGCAAAGCATGAACTATTATATGAAGTAAGCAGATAAGTCCAGTAAATTTTAATGCTTTAAGATGGTAAAATTCAGTTCTGCTCTATGCATCTAACTAACTGCCTTTTTTTTCTTATGGAATTGAAAGGCTTGGCATGCTCTCAATATTACAAACTAGTACTAAAATCATCTGCTTCTATGAATTCTGGAATATGATTTTGTTGTGCCTTGCCTTTTTCCTTTTTCCATCCAGGTTGGCCAAATACACTACAAAATTTTCGTTTTCTCAGTTCACAAAACCTTAGGCAGACAGACTTGTCTTAAAATAGTCATATTCTTATGTGCAATTTTTTTCTAGTTACTATGTAAATGTTTGATACACGTGTGAGGAAAATGAAAATAAAATTGGAAAGTGGTGTTCCTTCAGTGTTCAGTGACCCTGTGACACACATAATAGCACGGGCTTAAGTTGAGACATTACAAACCAGATGTCACATTCTGACATATTTACATGGAGAGATCCAAGCTTCAGTGAGAACTACCAGGTCTTTGGAGTTATAAAACTCACCACGTAATCGTTAGATTTCATTATAGTGAAAGGATAATCTATTCTCAAGGATTTTAGTCTCTTTGTTATGAAAAAGTTTCTGCTATTAAACAAATAGACAACTATTTTATTTTATAGTTTATTGCCATGCACAAATTTTATTTTAATTTTGCTTTTAAACCTAGACTAATTAACCTGGAAAATTTTACAAGCAAAGCAGTAGATTTAACTTCCTTAATAGTAAGATTTTAAATTAACTCTCAGTATTTCCATAACAAATCAATAGGTGCTATCACACTATTGTGATATGGCATATTTCACATATATTATTTGATATTAGTTCCTGTTCCTTGTCAAAAAGATAGACATATCATATTGAGTATATGGCAAGGAGAAGAGAGTCAAATCTCACTACACAGATTTTAATACTTTTTCAAGTGATGGCTTATTTTCCTAATTCCCTGCACTTAATTCATCTCTAAGCAAGGTAAAGAATTTTTTGTTTTATTCTCCTCTTCTAAAGTATAGACTTCTCATAAGCTATCCAGTAAGAATAATATATAATTACGACCACTGTGGTATGGTTATTATTTTATTTTCCCCATTTTACACAAGAGCAAACTGAGGAAGAACTTAACTTGAACTGTCATGGATTTCAGATCTTTGGGGGATTTTTTGTTTGTTTTTTATTCATTACACTAGGAAGTACATACAGAAAGGTACTTTGAATACTGTGAAGTACTATATAAATAACTGTTATTATAAACTTTTGAGGAGTCAACACATTCTTCCGAATTCTAAGTCACTTACCCTAATTTTAAGTAAATCATAGAGATAACAGGATGGCAGCCTGGGGCTGACTATAACACAGGGAAGACATCCATTTGCTACTTAGGCCCCTCTGCTCTCACGAGAGAGCGCCATCTGTTCTTTGAAAGTTGACGTATTTACCCCCACTTCCTCTCTCCTGGTCTAGTCTCCAGGATTAGCTTGTTCACACTTAGTGGTCAGGACCCTGAAACCCCACTTTAAAAGTCTCAGTTCATAAACTGTAATATCAGCCTAGCCCAAATATGATATAACATTTAACAAAGAGAAAAACAAAATTAAGACCTCTCTTTTATTATACTCGAAGGTAACTTCCATAACAAGCCAAGAATGTTTCTTTTCTAGAAAACAGCCTTCTGTGGAAGTTTAAGAACCTGGCATTGAAGTCAGAAGATCTGTGTTATAATCTAGCTTGGTCACACTACTTAACCTCTCTGAGCCTCAGTTTTCTTATCTATGAAATGGACGTATCCATATGTACTTTTAGTGTCCCTGTGCACATTGCAGAGAATGAGTGTTTAAAACACTAGCATAAAGCAGAGGTCGCCATTTTCAACGTGTGTATATTATGAGATACTGCTTGGGAAACCAGTGTGATCCCAGTGTAAGTATAGATCATAAATTAGCCAAAATTATATATTTTTTATTAATATAGTCTACACCATGGTTCTAGTACAAAAGCTTACAACTGTTTCTGAACTTTAAAACCAAAGGCATATTTGTATGGAAATAAAGGTGAAAGATGTGTGTCTCGTTGTGAAAATTGTTTTATACCCAATTTCAAAATGATAAGAAGTTGAAAGAGAAAGTAAAAGACAGTATTGAATGAGAATCTGTAAGCTAATTGCAGCTCACTGTGAATCCCAAGGTACATCTTTCTTGAAGAGGGTGTGGCATTCATAAAGCCATAGCAACAGATGGGTTACAGGGTATTCTAGAGCCCTATTAGTTATTCTGTCTCATCATTATGCAAAGATGCTAAATGCTACATTAGATAGAAAAATCGAAGCTCAAATTATGATAAGCTGGTAGCATCCCCTCCAACAAAACAAACCATGTTTCTATCCTGTATAATATATTTTTAAAAGAGAAAGCATAAGCAAAGTAGTAGGTCAGTGGTTAAGAACACAGGCTTTGGCATCACCCAGACACGGGTTCTAACGTTAGTTCTGCTATGAACTCATTGTGTAATCTGGGAAAATTATGCAACATCTGAGGGCCTCCATTTCCTCATCTGTACAATGGACATAATAAAACCTACAAGGAGTTGTTGTGAAGAGTAGAGATAATGCTCATAAAGCCCTTTACCAGCTCCAGGCACAATAGCATTTTACAAACAGGAGCAGTCAGTGATGGTTTTTGTTTAAATATGTTTTTTTTTTTTCTTTCTCAGTCTGAAATAGAAGCACAAACAAGTGATAATGGCTCTGCATTGAATTTTGGATTCTATCACTAAGCATTAAGTACAAGTAAAATTCTCTTATTTCAGGCCACTGAGAATCTTGAAGCCCCTATTTCCTAAGTGAGACTCCAGTGCACTGGAAGTGTTTGATAAGAAGAAGCAATCCACCAGATTTTCCTCCTGTAAAATGAAGGAATTTGGACATTTTAAACTAAGTAGTTTAGCTACTAGATAGTTTAAAACATGGGTAGTTGGTTCTGCCCCTGATCTTCTTACAAATCAAAATCAAACTATCCATCCATATTGTGCCCATCATCTACCATGGATGAATGATACTTGGTAGACTTGAGGCTGTTTTTTCAGGTCGTGGAGGAGATAAAGATAGAAATTGTTTTGAGCTATCAAGACAACATTTTCTTTGACAAAGAAGTTTATAATCCCAGTGCACCCCCTTAGTTTAAAGCCAGGGCTCTAACCTCTAATGTGAGCCCAAATCTGCTTGCTAAACTGTAAGGTACAGAGTTTGCAACTCCTTATCTTTGATCTGGGCCTTGCAAAAGTCGTGCCCTCTTGGTGACCATCCCGAAACCCCCAGGCTTATTATGCACCTGCTGCAGTCCATAGTAACAAAAAAAGCTTGACATAAGCTCTCCATTTAGAAGCTCAGTGTGCCAGAGGCAAAGAATTTTCCTGAGAGAATTTTGATTCTCCCGTCCTTTCCAGCAGTGGCTCTCAAACTTTAATTTGCATAAGAATCACCTGGCGGTACTCTTCAAAAACACAGATTCCAGGCATCCTTCCTTCCTCATTCCAATTCAGTAGACCTAGGGGTAGAGTCTTGGACTTTGTACTTTTCATAAGCTTCCCAGGTTATTCTGAGGCAAATGGTCATTGGAAGACACCTTGAGAAATGCTACCTTATTTTAAAAGCCCTGATTTAGAGAGTATGTGATCAGAAACAAAAAGTATAGAAGATAAATAGCTCCGTAGCATAAATTGGTTCACATGTTATGTATCAGATGTACAACTGGATGTTTGTGTCTTTAACTTTCTTTGTCTAATGTGTTTAGAAACAGTAGAACGACAGCAACAACAACAGTGACAATAATAATAACATGCCCTTTAAAAGAGTTTATACCTTTCAAGCACAGGGTAAAAACTTGGGATTTGCAAAACTGGTGCTAACATTCACCCATTATCTGACCCTGAGCCACTATTTCCTCATTTACTTCACAGGATTGTTGTAAGGGATTTGGCAACTACAAAGGGCCTGTCCCAGTGCCCTGGCACATATCCCAACAGAGACCCTCGTCCCTCCTTGGTTTCTCCCAGAAGGCTAGTAGGAGCAATTAAGGGAAGCACTGCCTCTGTAGCAGGCACTCAGGACGTCATACCTTCCAAGTTTTCCCCAGCTCCCTGTGTTCGACAGGCTTAGAGCATGTTCGCTCCCCATGAACTTCATATTAACTGACCTCACAAACACTATCTTTTACTTGAAACGCTAAGTTTTAGTGTACAGTTTGTAACATAAATGGAAGGTACCCCAAACCAGTGTTTTGTACAGTTAGATGTACTACCGATGAGTCAGAGACATGAAAGGGGGAGTATCCAATCACAGTGACTGTCCAGTGAATTGCCCATACCAAACTGGAGATGAAGAACAGAGACTCATCATCAACTAGATTCGAACATTCTCTCTTCCCTGGACCCAGGACCAAAAGGACACCAGCACATCCTTATTCTCCAATCCCTTTTCATTCTAAAATGAATAAAAACCATACTCCTCCATCTCTAAAAGTCTAGCTTGTTCAGATATTTTATATTGTTGGCAAAAGTGAAAGATTTTGGTACCTGATCTGAAAGGGGCAGGAATAATTTTTTTTTTTTTATTAGTTTGTTTTTAAGGAGGTACCAGGGATTGAACCCGGGACCTCATACATGGGAAGCAGGGACTCAACCACTGAGCTACATCCACTCCCCTAGGCTAGCATTCTTTTGAGGAAGTTTAAGGTTTGAAATTTTGCTCTTGTTCACTGAAGACCAAACCACTTCAGTATTGGTATAGACAACGAAATGAGAGAGAAACAGAGTCAAACTTGTTTTTCGGAAAAGACCCTTATGGATGAATTTATAAGAGTACTTAATTAGAATCCAAAGTTTTCTGTCATACAAGAACAAAGTGACTTTAGCCTAAAATTTTTCTTGAAACAAGTATTATCTAGTGACTACACTCTCCGTAGGAGTTTCTCTATGTGAGCCCCATGGAAATAAATGTCTTGCTTTAAAAAGATCTAGATTTATAAATAGCTGAATGACTTAATCTGGAGGTGGGATCATATAATACACACCATTTAAATGTTCTTTACTTTGTGTAGGAGTTGATTCCTGAGCATTTAGCTGGAGGTAAAGTAATCATTTCAAAATAAGCAAATTGTCACTCTTCTAATGAAATTACTAAACCAGTAAAACTGCCCTATCACCAAAATATATGCATATAATCTGCAAGCCAAGTATTTTTTATGGAAACTCACATTTAAGTTAGAAATCACTTAAAAATGGTTAGACTTAAAATTTAAAACACATTACTGAAATTAATGGATAGCACCCTCAAATGTACCTACAGCAGAGTGAGCACATTTTGATTTTCCTCTTAAACTAATTTTATATGACAGGATCGTGTCTGAATCCCATATGTTCTGCTCTGAACTCCTGTTTGCATTCACCAAAAATTTCTGCAAAGCAGATTGTTAAATTCTCAGTGTATTTTTCTGGGAAAACTGGAAGGTTTTTGATAGACTAACAAGATATTTTGATTAACAAGAGCAAGGCTTCTAAAATGAACCTTTAAGGCACAAGTTTAAATTGGGTAATAGTCAAGGGTATGATAAAAATTTGTTCAATTGCATTAATTAAACAGCCATTGAACATCACTGATTTTTATTGAGAACTAACTGCACAGTCTATTGAACAGAAGCAACCTGAATTGGAAGTTAAGAACTTTCTATTCTTTACCATATTTTTTCTATATTGAGACATAGTGTTTGTTGTCTGTTTAGTTCACCAATTTTGCTTTTCTCTCCAATTCAAGTTAATTAATCTCTCCCTATATCTGGGGTTTTGCCACAAACAAAATGGGGTTATTAATTCTCAGCAATATCCAAGAAGTTTAATGAGCAAATAAAGGATGTGTAGACTTGTCATTGTCAGTGTAAACCAGAGTCTCATTCACATTTCAGATCAATGATCTTCAAAATAAGTTGAGTGGTTAAAGATTGTATATACATATTATTGGAGTGGGAGACTTTGCAGTCTATGAATAACCCCAGGTCTCTAACCTGGCAAACATGCAGAGGAAAGCTCCACATTAAACCCTGTATGGATCAGAGGTCCCAGAAGTAGACCTTAGGGGGGCAGTTCTTAACTTTACCTCTATCAATGAGTCCTAAAGACCTCACTGCCTGCTGCTTTAAGTTAGTTTAGCTTTGCAGACAACCCTAGTGGAGTTTTGTTCTTACTCTTCCTTACCTGCACCATTGCCACAAGATCAAGGTGATCCTCAACTCTTCCAGGGATGTTTAATGGAGAGTCAGGAATATTCCAGATGAATGCTCCACCTGTGTCTGGATATATGCAATCAACAGATATTATATAACTACATGATGAATTAAATTCAAGAAATATCTAATAGAGAAAGGTTTCAAATAGGACATTTTCTAACAGTCCTTCATTTTATCTGCTTCTGAACTCTCTGGCTAAATGTTTGAGTTTATCCTAAACTCAGTTTAAGGGTAATCCACTCTCCACTTGTGTTCAGCTATATCCTGCCCTTGGTGTCATCTCAGTAGTACTATCTTAGTTGTTGTTTATGACCCTTTGTTTAGCCCAGGTAAAAGCTCCCTTCTTCTATAAAACTCAAAGGTAGTCTCTCTAACAGAACAACAGCCCTTCTCCAAGTACACTAAGAAACCCTTAAAGTGTAGTAAGTTTGGAGAAGTTTTTAAAAATAGAAGTCATATTTTCTTTTTCTCTTTTAATTGTAATTTCCACATCCTTTTTAAAAAAATCATGCAAAAATACATAACTTTCTTGTGTTTTTGTACACGGAAGAGGAAGATGATGATGAAGTATGTATGTGTGTGCCCAGATATGTCTGGCTGTCTTTGATTCTTTGCTTTGTATATTATGTAACTATTGGACAAGTTGCAAGGAAATTCTTATATTTAATAATTGTAAATACCCATATAGTAGGGTAAAAATTGTACTTGATAATGAAGTAATATGGGCATGCAGAGCACAAAATTGACTTTTCTTGAGGTCATGATATGTCAGGATACTCACTAATCGTATTTAATCTACACACTCACACACACTTGGATGCACAACTGTGAGTTGATATTATTGTACTCACTTTACAGAACCAAAAATTGAGTCTCACAAAAGATAACTTGTCCAAGGTCACAGAATTACTAAGTGATGGAACTTGAAATTGAATCCAGATTTTTCTTGCACCACCTCTCCTTTTTCTATTCTACCAAGCTGCTTTCTTCTCCTTATGTATCTCCATGATAATATTAATGCAGCTACCATTTATTAAACATCTATTAGATGCTGTGTAACTTTCCCAGATTATCATGTTGCCCTCATTACCCTCAAAATGTTATTATCATAAAGGTCAGAAAGTGTGGGTAACTTGACCAAGTTAAGTAGCAGCAAAGCCAAGATTCAAACCCTGATTTGTATTTCTAGAGTCCAAGTTCTACTACTTTCCTCTTACTTCCCCCCAACTCAGTGAATTTATAATATTCTGTTACTATGGGATGCACCTTTGTTTTTAATTTATGTTCAAATTTCCCAAGAGACATGCTCCTTTTCCACAACCCTATTACTAACTACCACTACTTATTCAAACATCACACCACACCATCACCCTGCATTTTGGTTTAGATGACCAATAGATTCTTACCATCATTACAATGAAAGAACAACACAGCACACAGTAAAGCAAACTCATAAAATATTTATTTTTAAATTGATTTAGCTTGGAGCAAGTTTATATACATAAATAATTTGTATGTAGTGTAAGTCGGTTTCTGAAATGAAGATGTCAAGTGTGGGGCAAAAAGAAGTTCTGAGGGCTCTGTTCTAACCATCCCCATTCAGAGATTGAGTCTCACACTTGGATCTAGAGACAGAAACAAATATACTGGAGTAGTCTCTCCCTGTACAATGGTTTCTTATTTACACCATGATGCTTTCAAAGTTTAGCTCTTCCTCTAAAGGAGATCACTTCTGTTCTACAAATTTCCCCACTGAGAAAAACAAGAAATTAACCAGCAAGGATGATGTCTTCAACATTGAAGAAATGAAAAGCCTGGCCCATGCCCTAAAGAATTGTACTATCCATGTCTCCTGGACCCATTTATTTCTTGAGTCCTGCTAACGCTAAAGCTTGTGCTAAATCACAAGCTTTTCTCCAGCCTGTGTGGCAAAAAGGAAGATGTAATGGCCTGAGAGTCAAAAGACATGGGTTCAAAGCTGGCTTTGCAACACACCAAGAGGTCTGAACAAGTCTCTGGACCTCTCAGAATCACAGTTTCCTTATCTATAAAATGGTGAAATGATCTCCCTGTCTCTCTTCAAAGATCATAGTAATTAGAGGAATACTAATGATTCACTGTGTAGAGGATTTTGTAGTTAACAAAGCATTCTGCACTGCCTTATCTCATTTGATGCCTACATTAACATTGTCAGTTAAGTATAATTATTACCATTTTTGTAAGAAAGTCTTTGCAAACAAAGGTATCACATAAATACTTGCTCTGAAAACAACAACAACAACAAAAAAAAAAAAACAATGGTTTCAAAGGCAGCACAAAGAAGATTGTTAGCATGTGTGATTTTTACTTCACATGAAAGAAAAATAACAATAACAAAAAAAATAGTAGGAGCAAATATGCTATTGTCTAGTTTAAATGAAATGGATCATTGCACGAGGTGCCAGGTCCAGAAGGCTGATGGGACCCACATTCTGCCTCCCATATACATGCCCTTGTACCTGGTATATTATTCTAAATTTTGCAGAGGAGCCTTATTGGCTAGTGGGGGGCTAGATTAATGTGTCACGAAAAAATTAATAATGTAATAAGCAAGTTTGTATGTAATGTTTCACATCTCTCTCTACAATGTAATATTTTTCTCTTAAAAATCACTGTATTATTATATAATCAGGATAAGCTAGGTGATGCAGCAATAACAAATACCTCCTAGATCTCAGTGGCTTATAGTAACGAAGGCTTATTTCTCACTCAAGCTCTTGTTCACCTGCTCACCTGCTCACCTCCTTATCTCTTACTCCAGAACCCAGGCTGATAGGGTAGCCACTATCTTGAGCATCACTGATTGCCATGGTTGAAGGGGGAAAAAAGAGCCCTGGAGAGTCTCTCATCAGCAATGAAAGGCTTGGCCTGGAAGTGACACACATCATGTTCACTCCCAATTCTTCAGTACCCCAAACACAAGACAGTCAGGAAACACAATCCTACCATGAGTCTGAAAGTGGGGAGAACCAGAAATGTTTTACAGGTAGCACTAACTACCGCACTTACATTTATAGTGTAAACATTTAGGGACCGATTTTCCTTCTACAGATAGCAGCATTATCAGTTCTATATTAAACAAGTGAAGTGCTGGGGAAACATTATAAGAGGTCACCTGTGATTTTGTGACATTGGAAATATTATTAATGTATTTTTCACCTATAAAAAAATAAGTATGTTTATTATTTTTCATTGTTTGTGTCAAATATTGAAATCTTAAAAAGAAGAAAATGCTTGGGGTTTTTTTTTTGTTGTTATTTTAGCAAGGGGCTCATAACAAAAAAAAACTATTTCTGGAAATGATTTTCTTTACATGGGATCATTTTGTGTGTGTGTGTTTAGCGAAAATGACAGGCTTGGGTTAGAATAAAGCAGGAGGAGTGTGATGCAGCCTCAGTATCAGAACAGGAAAAACTCTTTCCCAAGAGGTGAAAATGTCCCAGAGTAAAACATCCTGGAGAATGAAGAGCTTTTCTTTTCACCACACACGTACATGTAGTTCTAAAGAGTATTCTCCATTCCTGGAAAGATTGATGTCCTAAAGCCTTCCCATCCTCAAGTGGGATTTATACAATACCCTCTCCAATGCATATATATTTTCTTTTGCTTTTGTTTTTTAAAAGACTAGACAGGTGAGTTTAAAATGGAATTTTTCAAAATGCTGTTAATAAGTTTGGGAGGAGTAAGCAGACAGATATAAATGCTGGCCGTGGGGATTACTTACACATAATGTGCTGAAAATGAAGATTGTTTCAAGAATTGTTTCCATGTTGTTATTACTGGAATGCAAAAGTCTAAATATGGTAATGTGGAACACTATCATATCTGGTGGGAACCGGAAAATACTTTATTTTACAATCCTACAGGGGAAAATATTTTGGCAGTTGGATGGGAATCTGGGATAATGAAGATTAATGCTGACATCAGTCAGAATTCTGCTCAGGAAGTGATATTCATTGCAAACACAAATGAGTCTGATATATTGTTATTTAACACACATTTAATTATTCCTTTCATTAACTTCTCCTAATTGTTTCTAAGTATTGTTTGCCTTTGGTGGAATAATCTTGTTATTTTTATGATCTCAGAAAGGCAGAATTGGGAATAATTATATCAGGTATAAGCTGTACATGTAATTGGTTGTTTTTTAAAAATATACACAAAACCCTGGAAGTCCTGGTGACCAAAGTCTACTCATATAGGAATATCATGAGAATATTTGTTGATATTTGTTTCAATTTTGGCATCCAACCTTTAATTTTTTTTAATTTCCATTTTACAATTGCTATATTATGCATAATAACCACTTGAAACATGTAGCATGAATAGTAGAGAAATTACAGAAGCCAAGGAGGATTTTAATTACAAACTCTACTTCAGCAAAATTGCCAGCAATGGGAGTGTGGCTGTGCTAGTATTTAGATTGGGATAGGGCGGTGCATGAAAAACATTTGCAGTTGAGTAATCTTCCCCCAGCTCAATAACACAAAGTTAGAAGGATAGCTTCATTGACTTCCAAACAACCAGACCTGTGCAACCTTGCAATTTCACTGCCACATGGAAAGCAGAGATAACAAGAGTGCTAGGATAACCCAGGTTAAAAGACATGAATGAAAAAAATGACAGTAACTCATAGACAGACCAGCAATATCTCTCCATTCCAGCTCACTTGAAAATCAACTGTTACTGGAAAGGCCTTCAAGATGGGTGGCGTATGTTTCAGAACAGCTGTCACAACAGGTATTGTATGGTCTTTGGTAAGAGATGGAAAGTGTCAAAGTCACCACTGCTGGAAAATGAACATGAAAGCAGCAGCGGTGTGGTGGTATGGAAAAAATTAGAGACTTACAGTTGGGCAGACTTAGGCCTGTGAACTGATTCCACCACTGAGTAGCTAGGTGACCCTGAGCAGGTCATTGGATTTCTCTAACTCTCCATTTCCAACTGTATAGAATCATAAATAATAGTGGTTTTCTCACTGGGTCACTGGGGAATTAATTGAGTTAACATAAATAAAGCATCTAGCATGGTGCCCCAAAGTACTCAATACTTACCTTTGCTTCTTTATCTAGAAAGAAGGAGTCCTAGAACCTGCTGTTCTTATTTCATATGTGGAGGAATTGGTGCCCAGAAACACTAAGTCCTGCCCCAAGTCACACAGCTGGAGGGTAGCATTGTTTGGATTTCCTGTGCCAGGAGAAAGACTTTCCCGTTACTTGTCCCCACACCCATGACAGTTGGGCTTACACAAAGGAATAGGGGAGAAGCAGATCTAACTGAGGCCATCTGAAAAGTCTACACACCATGGCTGAGATTGTTAGGCTTGTGTGACTTGGCCACTGGCCATGAACAGTCCCCATCAGTGATTCCTGAACCCATGTGCCCTGGGAAGTCTTTCTCTCCTCACACCTCAGCATCTGCCAAGTGAATCACAGATCATCAAGCCATAAGCTATTTCTTCTTGTCTAGTCCACCGAGAGGGGGCCTCCTCACAACAGTGGGAGACCTGAAGGTCATAGTAGCTGGACACCCCTGGGCATGCTGCTTAAATGCTCTGAACTTAAATGATCAGACCTATCTCGGCAGATTGTTGAGAAAAAAAGAGTTAACCTGTTTAAAAATGCTTAGGATAATGCCTAGCATATAGCAGACAATAAATGATGGTTATTACTTTTTGAACTATTATCATTATTGTAGATGATAATAAGAATAGTTAACATTTATGAGTGTACTTTGTGTCAGACACTGTAATAAACATTTTGCATTTAATCCTCACAACAACCCAATGAGGGAGGCATTATTTCCATCTTCCAGATGAAGAATCCAAAGCCAGAAAGGGTCAAACTGTAAGAGAGGTGATTCTCCTAAATATTTCCTGACACTTAAGCTATCCCAGAAGTATCTTAAAAAAAGAATGTATATAACCCTACCTGTGTCTCCACAGCTGCATTGGCAGGATATGGTTGACTTAATCACTGCTACATCCCTGGTGCCCAGTACAAAGCTTGGTGTAGAATAGGTGTTTGATAATGTTTATTAATTCCATGAAGGAATGAATAATAAATATTGTCACGAATGGGTCATTACATTGACCCAACAGACAAATTCAGGGACCCTTGGGCTATTGATAATCATAAGGGCTGTTTATGGAGACTTAAAGTTCACCACTGTATAGTCAGGAAGAATCCAACCATGAAGAGAAAAGAAATATTACTAAGCAGAAAATTAAAAGCTATCATCTTGACTCTTGACCTTGATGGCATTCTTTCTGAGGAAGCAAGTTTAGAAACATTTGGCAGCCCGTGTCTTTGCTTCTCTGATAAACCCCAAGAATAAGGAAGCCTTCAGAAATGAATTTATATCCTGATTAATTTTCCATAGAAAGTTTTTTCCCCAACAAGATACAAAGGGCAACTTAAAAGGCATCAGGTTATTAAAAATTAATGCTAAATGCTGTTATCAGAGGGTTTGCTTATTTTACTGTTATTAAAAATGCAAACAGATTGGGTAAAACATCTTCAGCCTGAAAGAGATCTCAGAAAATGGCTTTCTTATCATTAAAGTGCAAGCTAAGCAGAGTGGCAGTAAATGATCTTTTTTTTTTGACCAATTTTGCTAATCTTGGGGTCAGGAAAATAAATGTCATAGGAAATAGTACATTTTATTTAATAAGGCAAAATAGAAACAAAATGATCTGGCCATTAACATGAAAAAAAAATCCAGTTTTGCTATTTCCATAATTGACTCTTTGTTTTAATAAAATAAAAAGGGTTCCTGGATCTTTTGTTCTGACCTAAAAAACTATGTAAGAAAAATCCCAACAGGCTAAATTGCAAGTCCCTATGTCTTTTGTAAACTAACGAGAATGGCCGTTTTGAGACAGCAAGAAAGGAGGAATGAGCTATGGTGAATAAATAATCGTTTCAAATAACACCATAAAATATATTTTCTAAGAAAGAAAGATTTCCACTGCAGACATGTTTCTTTACCAAAATGTAGGAACAGCTTATTTAAAATCTCTTCTCATGACTGACTGACTAACCCATTCATCCCTAAAAATACTCCTTTCATAAAATCATGTTTAGCTTAGTCCTCACTTTAAATTTAAACAGGAACTAATAGTATATCAAGCTATTTGCTTTCTTTCAATCTAACCAAATTATTTTAGGAAGGGAGCAGGGAAGAAATTTCTAGCACTGCTCTTGCACGCATGTACACATCCAACACACGAACCAGAGCTTTTATGGGCTTCCTCCACCCCCAGACGCTGGCACTGACAGGATCATTAACAACAGACCCTTCTTTGAGACAGTGGGTGCTTTACATTCTTATGTAACTCTTTTTTTTTTTTTTTTGGCAAAAAAAATTGCCTTCCTTCAAGATGTTTGTTTGTTTCCTTTGCTTTAATTTTTGGTAGAGGATTGTTTAGCTCCGTACCTTTTCTAGAAACCAGTATGGCTAATACTTTAACTTTCCTATTTTATGCATTTGGTAACTAAAAAAACAAGTGTGGAAAGCTTATGGTTTTTATTTAACTACAACACATTTTTTTTTTTAATTCTGTAAAGGCTCATAAATTTGCATTAATGCTCACCTGCTCCAGAAACCTCGGAAACAGGAGGCTGGAAGAACATCCGTGTGTTTTATGTGTCTCGGGTACCTGACACCGAGCCAAGGGGTGGAAGCTTGGAGAAAGAGAAAGGGCTTAACTGATTGGCTGCTTGTTAAGATTTCTGACCAAAAGAAGAGTTGGATCAAGCGCTAGGTACCCAGGAGATTGAATTATGGTCAATGTAAATATCACTTTTTAAATCCTGTAGGAATTTACAATAGTTTAGCCTTTGTGACTTTTTTGGCAGGGACCAGGAACTTTGGAAATGACATGCATGGAAGGTCAGGCTGGTCTAATTTGTATTATTTGTCAAAGCACAATTTATCCATTTGCTGTCCTCTCAATAACTTATAGTCAAACAAAAATCTGAGAAATCAAATCATGTTCATGACTGCTAGAGGGACTTGCTGGTAAGGGATAGTTAGCCAAAGGAGTGTTGATGCAAAATACCAGAAATTGGTTGGTTTTTATAAAGGGTATTTATTTGGGATAGAAGCTTACAGTTACCAGGCCATAAAGCATGAGTTACTTCCTTAACCAAAGTCTATTGCCACGTGTTGGAGCAAGATGGCTGCCGATGTCTCCAAGGGTTCAGGCTTCCTGGGTTCCTCTCTTCCCAGGGCTTGCTTGTCTCCGGGCTCAGCATCTCTGCTAGCTCCACAAGGCCAGCTGTAGACTACCAGGCAAATAGCTTATTTCTCTTCCCTGGGGCCTTCTCTCTTTCCTCACGACCAAGCTCCTCTGTGTGTTCACTTCCTGGGGCTCCAGCATTAAAACTCAGCATCAGAACTCTAACTCAAAACTCCACATAACTCCTCTGCTCTGCCATGTGGCCCTAGCTAAGCCCTAATCATAACTTAATCATGCCCAGAGGAACAGACCAGTTTATAAGCATAATCCAATATCTGTTTTTGGAATTCATAAATAATGCCAAACTGTTACAGAACCTTTTCCTGGGGGCAGCAAGAAAGTCTGTAAATCCTGGCAGAGTTTACAAATAGACCTGAGAAACTACCAGGATAAGCTAGCAAAGAAGCTTTCTAAAACAGTCTTCTGTGAATATCTCTCACAGTTCAACAGGATATTTCAGAATTTCCATTCCATAAGCATCAAAGCAAGCAAACCATTACTTGGTTTGTTGCTAAATGCCTAACACCCTCGTTGAGCTGCCTTACTTCACTAGGGCCGATTGATCCATAAGACTCTGAGATACTCCTTGAAGAACCTTAAGAAGCTCTATCTTGTGCTACAGGGGACACACTAATAAAAACTTCAACTTCTACTTGTGAGAATAACGTCAACTTCTCCTTGTGAGAAATTCTTATTAGCTTATGTGGTCCAGTACACATGACTACTTCCCGATTATTCTCTACCCTAAGCCAAAAGATTTTCTGGAACACCAAGAACAAAAAACTCACGTTTGCATATTCAAGATTTCTGAAAATCTTATCTAGTATTCTACCTCCTAGTGATTTTTTAAAAATCTACGCTTGTCCTTCAACTCTGGTTAAAAGGGAGCCCTTAGGAGAAAGCAGTTTCAGTGATATACAATTATATTAAAACATGGAGGACTGTTCAGTTTGTCAGAGATTTGAGATATTAATAGTATCCGAGTTTCACAGAGAATGTGGGAGCTAGCAGAGGTCTTTAAGGTTATCTTGTCCAAAGTCTCCATTAAATAGGTGAGGATTCTATGACCCTGAAATCTCATCTTGTCCAAAATTAATTGCAACTCAACAAAGGAATAATTTTTGGCCAAGTGTTTATACTAGCTCAACTAGTGCTGATTGCTGCCTCCTTAAACTATTAGTTTGGCTTGAAATTGTTCTCGATTCCTGTTTATAGGAGAGTTTAATAACTGCTATCTACAATAATAAGAGATATAATAATGTTTATCTTTTTATTTCCTCTGAGGATCTTGGAATGTGTTTCATCATTAATTAAAGAATCCTTTGAGTCCCCTTATTAGATAAGTATTATTAACCCCATTTATAAAGGAAATGAAATTCTGAGCCATTAGGTGACTGAGCAACACTATACCCTGAGTTAATGGTTACAGTGGACATTTCTAAAGGCCTACAAGAAGCAGGAACTTTGTGATTTCCATTCCAATAGGTTAGTACTTGAACTAAAATAAATTCAACAAGTATGTACTGACCACTTGCTTTGTATACAGAATTATGTTAAGAACCCTAGGGGATTTCATGGTGTATGAGACAGTACACCGTTCTCAGAGAGCAGGCATAAAACATCTTGTAGGGACACTAAGACAATTGTGAAAATGCTAAAATATAAGGTAAAATACAGATTACAAAAGAAGTGCTATGAAAGTTGAAAGGAGTGAAAACATCAATTCAGATGAGAGATCCCAAAATGCTTTACGATGAAGGTGACTTTGAATATTTATTCATTCTACAAATATGTTCTGAGCACATACTAAATTCCTCATTTAAGCTCCGGGATGGAGATATGAATAGGAACAGAGCTCCTACAACATCTTTGCTTTTCCCTGGGATATCCAGGGGAAAGCAGAAAGTCTAGTTTGGGGGTTTTGTGTGTGCTTTTCCTGCAATTGTGGCATGTAAATAATGAAGGGCACGTAAATGACTAGTTGAGAACGAAACTAGGGAAGGAGTTTGGAAGTATCTTGTGAAAACCTTTGAAGGCATGCGGTCAAGTCTCATTGCTCCATGAAAAATTTTCAGGAGATTGAAAGGACAGAAAAACAGATCCAGGAAGCTTGTAGTTACCATTGTTGCCCAGGTAGCAGAATGAATAGTTGCTCCATTATCAGCAAGCAGGAAAAAGAACTGAATTGCAATAGAAGATGATCATACAAAGATAGTAAAATGGTACTTAATAGAACACAGAGCAGCAGGAAAGAAACCAGTGAAGGTAGAAATACTATTTAAATGCTTGTTTGTCTCTCCTTCCTTCCTTTCTCCCTTCTTTCCTTCTTTCCTTCCTTTATTCTTCTTTCCCTCCTTTCTTTCACTTTTCCCTCCCATAAATATTTATTATGTGCAAACTTTATACCAGCTGCCATTGTAGATGTTGGACAATGTCAGCATTCCAATGGGAAAGACAGATAATAAACAACAAACAAGCAAACAAACATAAATAAACAATCAATATATTGAGCAGTATTAAGGCTTCTTCATATGATGCTGTGATAGAGAATTATGGTTGTTTGGAATGGGAAGAAAGCTCTGAGGAGTGATAGTCAAAATCTAAAAGACAAGGAGACAGTCAATTGAACACCCATCCCCTAGACAGAAGAACCAGCTTGTACAAAGGGCTTAAAGTCGGGGGAAGCTTGGAGTCTTTCAGTAACAGAAAGAAAGCCATTGCCAGTGTAGTGGGAATATAGCTGAAAAGTGAGAGTGTAGGGAGGAAATGTAGGTAAGGCTCAATAGGGTTTTTTTGTTTTGTTTTGTTTTGTTATTCCCCCCCACCCCAAGATGGCTCCCTCATCTGTCTGCTCATTGTTTCTGCTTGTTGTCTGCTTGTTGTGTCCACTCATTGTCTGCTCATCTTCTTTAGGAGGCACCGGGAGCTGAACCCAGGACCTCCCATATGGGAGGTGGGTGTCCAACTTCTTGAGCCACATCTACTCCCAGCCAGGATAGTTTCAAACAAAGGTGTGAACATGATCTGATTTCTATTTTTAAAATGCCCTGAATATTATGGAAGAATAAGGAGCAAGAGTGAAAACAAAGAGGTGAGACAAGACACTGTTGTAGTTCCAGGCAAGATATGATATTGGCTTGGGCTAAGGAGGTAATGGTAATGATGAAGAGAGGTGAAGAAATTCAAGATAGTTTTTGGAGGACTTAACAGAACTGGCAGATGGACTTACTGTAATGTTTGAGGAAAGACAAGAATCAAGGAAAACTCTTATGCTGACAGCTAGATATATAGTGGTGCCATTTACTAAGACAGGGAAAGGCAGAAGGAGGTGTTTGAGAGTGGGAGTAAAGATTTCTATTTTGGCCATGTTAACTTTGAAAGCCTTTCAGATCTCCATGTAGTAATGTCAAGTTGGCCATTGCAAAAATAGGGAGATGTCACAGGTGGAAATCTAGAATCTGGAATCATTAGCATAAAGATTATATTTAAGTCTCTCTCTGCCTAGAGAAGCCCACACCAAATCTTGGTGCATATTTCTATCCTTCTCTCCTATTTCTCAGCAAGCTCTGTTCTTTTCCCTCATTTCTCAATAAATTCTTTTTACTGGCCTGAAGAAGAAAAGAGATTATATTTAATGTCATGGGTGTGGATGAGATCACCTAGGGAGAATCTGTAGCTAGAAAACATAATGGGATTTAGAACAGCGTCCTGAGGAACTCCCACATTCTGAATTTTATTAGAACACAGGGAACAAACAAGCAGACAGCAAAAGAGACCAGTGACGTAGTGGGAGACCAGGAGAGTATGTCACCATTATCTTACTAGAGAGAACAAAGTCAAGTTTTGATGTAGGGATTAAGTGAGTAGAGTTTCCCCATTAGAGGGAGCACTGGGGGCTACAGAATTAATGTGGGGGATTAGGACACGGAATAAGTCATCAGCGAATTGGGAAATCATAAGAAGTCCTTGGAGAAAGCCAGTTCAATAATGTGGTGAATGCTGAAGCCAGATTAGGGGGAATTTTGGTAATAAGCTAATTATGAGAAAGTGGAGGCAAAGGCTGTAGACAAGTGAGTCACACAATTTGGGGATAACACGTGTCAGATCAAGGCAATCCCCATCCAAGAAAGAAAATTTGATACAGCGATAGACTTTAAAATGCTTCTGTAGGTAAAGAACAGAGACAGAATATCAATATAAATACAAAATTGGGGATCAGAGATAAACCTAGAAGATTCCTGAAAAGAGAGGGCATGCTATGGGGCAAGGATGGGAGGCAGAACGCAACTAAAAATGTGGGAAAATGTCCTTTTCCACATATCATTAACTATGCTGTGTTATAGTCTGTGTCTGGTTAAAATAAAGATTGTTCTCACACATTTTACTGCTCTTGAGTTAATAAGCTGAATACAAACTCTAAACATTTATTACACACCAGATTTCTCTAGCCCGCAATGCAAGACCTGGCAATGCATTTCAAAATAACTTCATGCCTGAATTCTTCAATACTTTTTCTCCTTTATTAGCACTTCTTGGTTTGTCTGCAGCTGATGACCAATTAAGCAAACTGATTGCAGTTGATTTTTGTGGCAGAACGTTATAAAAAAAATATCATGTTGAAATCATAAGCTATTGGGGAAAAGAGACTAGACAATCCACAATGTGTCATTGTCACTGACAAAGGAGAGGTTAGTTCCTCTTGATCCTCGCAGAAATGTATGAAGAAATTTGTACTTGAGCATAACTGTTCCTATGTCAACTTGAATACAACATAAAAATAAAAACAAGAATAATCAAATTAAGGAAACTTTAAGAATATCATATATGGATGATTCCTGGAATTATTTTAGTTGATTCAGAGAATTAAAGGAGATGCAGGTTGTTGGTTTTTTGTTTTGTTTTGTTTTGTTTACATTTTTAAAAGCAAATTCCCATTTCAGATATGTTTTATGTCAAACTTCCCAGGTACAGGAAACAGAACTCTGCATTAGAGTCATTGTTGATGAAGCCATTAACTATGAATTACAAATTAGTTCTTGTGAAAGGATAGTTTCCTGGGGATTTTACCCCCAAATTAAGAAAGTAGTAAAAACTAAAGTTAAGGGATGCCTTGCTGCTTAAATCCAGTTGTTTTGGAATTCTATGTGGTTTCTAGAAGCAGAACACTAAACATTTTAGGGTATTAAAGCAAGAGCATTTGACTCTCAGTCCTCCTTGGCTTCACTCACGGAAGCTCAGCTGCTATCCATCTTTCAAATGGCATCTGTGGGGAGAGGTGTTGTGTGAAGGAGGCCCCTGGGACTACTGGACCCAGTTTTCTTTAGGAAGTGATGCTTGCATTCTGAAACTAAAAGCAGCAAAGAATGAAAAATCAGTCTTGAAGGCTGGGTGTTAAGCTGGGAGCTTAGAGTTGAAGATAGGTGTTTGAGGATGTCCCTAAAAAGGACCTGACTTGGACCCACTGCTAGAGCAAGGGACTTTTTTCCCTGTCAACTACAATAAGGCCCCTGTGGGTACACGAGTTACCAAAAGCACCTTTCTCCTACCACCCCAAAGGTCATAGGGCTAGGCTAGCTGAAAACAGGCTGGCTGTCTCGCCTTTCCACCCCTTTGCCTGATATACGCACTGACATAAGCAATAGCCTTGGGCCTGGCTTTGAGCTCCTCTGTGGAAAGAGGAATGATCTTCCTATAATCAAGCACAGAGGAGGTGCCCACCTCCTTGATCTGAAAGGGTACCTTTTGTGGATTTGACATCCTCTAGGCACATAGGAGTGACCAGATGCAAAATTTTACCTAGAGAGGCTCCTTGCCTCCTTCAGGAAAAATTAAATGACTTCAAGCTGCAGAATAAGGAGTCAAGAGACGGCCATAGATTAATTCACGCAAAAAAATAATAGTTCAGCACCTCCTCTTGCCAGATGCTTTTCTGGAACTTGGAGATATATGGGGAAAACAACAAGAAAACCCCTATCCTCATGGAGCTTATATTCCAGTGTCAGGAGACAGATAATAAATAAAATGAATAAATGAAATATATAGTATGTGGGAGAGTGATAAGTGCACTAGAGGGGAAATAGAGAAATGCAAAGGTGTGGAGACTGCTGGAGTGAGTGGGTGCTACTTAAAATAAAGCAGCGAAGCCAGTGTTGCTGGTGCCACATGAACAAGAGGAGGAGGCAGTGGTAGCAGATAGGATTGGGGAGGTAGCAGGGAACAAGATCATGTAAGGTCTGCAGGCACCTGCAAAGACTTGGTTTTTTCACTTGGTCAGCTTGGGAGCCCATGGGGAGTATGTTGTGCCAAGGAAGGACATGATCTGGTTTACGTCACATTCTTACTGTTGGGCTGAGAATCGACTATACCTGGGAAAGGAGAGAATGAACTATACCGGTATGGCTTTTGGAAGCTGATTGTTGACTTCTTTGAATTCTGAGAACTCTTGGGCGAGGGGTACATGGCTTCTTGCCACACCTATTTGGTCTTCAGGGAGTCCTGCCTCCATGAGACTGAAGAATGTAATGGGTCCCCTCATATGTGTTTTAACATTTGTGGTTTAGGTAAAAAATTTGATCCAGGTGAGCTTTCAGCCATCTGAACAGAAAAATGGTAACTGTAGCATTGTCACAGTGCAGAGATTGTGACTTCTCTTCTGAAGGAAGGAAGTTCTGCATCTTATGTGAATGCCTGGAATTAGCCACTAAAGAGGACCAGTGAACCAGTTCTGCCCAAAAGCCAAAGCAGAAAAAGGAGGAGTTGGGTTACCTACTTTCCACTCTCTCTGTTAACTTCCAAAAAAGTTATAGAAGCATGGTCAGGCAATGTGAAGCAACTTCTTTTAGTTGCCTTGTCAATGGAAGACACATGTTAGCTCTATTTCCATTCCTAAATGTGAATGAGTAGCTCGAAATGTTGGTTACAAATTCTAGACAACCCAGGTGTAACTTCCAAACCCCAAAGTCTTTGCCTGATGAATTGTGAAACAAATTAGGACAAATCTTTTTTTAGCAGTCACAATGTGACATACACTGAAAATGGCTCCAATGGTTAGGGATTATAGTGAGTTGGATTCCTTCACAAAACAGGGATTAGTCAAAACCAGAATTAGTGAAATCTGGAAGGAGTTCATTACAAGTGATCATTTTATGAAGCTATGATTCATATAATACAATTTCCTTTAAAACAGGGAGAAAGAGCTCTGAAAGAGTGATTGGAAGATTTTATGACAATATTCTATACGGTCCATTGGATCTGTAACATATGTTTCCAAGTAACTACATAAAACCCAGTTGGTTCACGTCATATAACTTTATTTAACTTTGGAAGGAACCATCATCCATGCTGACTAAATTTAGGGAAAAAAAGCATTGCATTCTTGAATGCCTATACACATTTCAAACACATGAGTTTTAATCTTCAGAAAGGTATTTATCCAATGGGATTAATCTCCATATACTATTGGCAGTCCTGTGGCTATTACTAATGAACTGCATCTTGGGAAAGGCCAGCCTTCATCTCTTCCATGACTCTTTTATCTTATATTTACATGTTGACTCATGTGGTTAGCACCGTTATGTAAATAGAAAGCAAGTAACATGCAAAATGAAACTAGAATGACTAATATTAATTTTTTAAAAACCCATTTCTCAATTTCAACATGCCCTATACCTACAAATCTATCCGCCACAAATTTATAAAAGTATGCCTGTCCTCAGGGACAGCTAAGGACTGGCAGTGAGTTGGAACAAGACCAGGATGATGTCTTCTGTGTCTTTTCAAAATCATTGCTTCCAGAAAAAAAAATCACAGAGGTTTTAAATATTCATAAAGACTAGAAACAAGTGTTTGAACAGAACTTCAGCCACCTTTGACAGGAGCACAATAGCTTTGTCTGAAAGGGTCTTCATTTTCCCTGTCACTCACTGGCAGGATTCAGAGCATCAAAACCGTTATACTCCTGAGGTTTCCCTACCTGTTTCAAAGGATTACACTTGACATTTATAATTTTTTTTCCCTTTCATTAAACTCTGTCCTGCCCCTTTTAAACTGCATGATTTTGTTAGCAAATCAAAGTGGGCAGAAGAATACATTAGTGTTCATTCCTTGTGGACTCTGGGCTTGACCTCATTGCTTTTTATGTCTACCAGTAGACCACACAAACTATTTTTAGTTTGTCATTTATCCTGTGCAGACAGAGCTGCTCATCCACCTCAGAACAATATTTAGCTAGATGGGGGTAAGTAACAAACTGTGGCTTAGATCTACTACCAGCGCCACTTAAGCTTGACAGAACACTTCATCTTTCTCTGCCTCAGTTTCCTTCCCACTTGGCAAAAGGAGGGGAACTGTCTTAATGCCAAGGGCAAAGAGGAATAATATAAATAAGGGTTCTCTACTTTGCCAAGTTCATGTATCCTTTAAACATGTATTTGATAGTTTTAGGATTATTACTTAGGTCCAAATGCTAAATTATCTGCATTAGATAAGAAATGGCTTTGGAAAACTATATAAAGATTTTCACTGGTTGGCTATTGTGTAATCCCTGGCAAGCCACCTTATATCCTGAGCCTCAGTTTCCTCATCTGTTAAATTAAGAATTTGGGCACCATCCAAGATTTCTATCTAGATCTAAAAGTCCATAACATAAGGGATCTATAACTTGCCCAAGGTTGCAAGGAGAAGGAATAAAGAAGAAAATAACATGATTAAAATGTAAAGCTGCCTACAATTACCTAAATCGTGCTAAAAATATTTATCTTTCCTCTTTGAGAGGGCAAAATAGTAAGTGGCTTGAGTTTTAAAAAAAGAATAAGGTTCAGTCATAGAAATCACATCAATTTATATGAGAGAAGAGAAAAAAGAGAATGAAGAAGTAAAGCTTCAGGGTGTTGAAGGCTGAAAAAGCTTTAAGTGAAGACAGGAAATCTGAGTGGAATTTTTTTCCCTAAAGTTTTATTCTTTTTCTGAGAAGATAGAAAAATGGAATTTGGATGAGAGGGGATTTGAAAAGTACAGTTAGTCATAAAATTATCAGGATCATATTTGTTGGAGTCTTACAAATCATATTTTTAAAAACCATTCATGTTTTTTAAAGGTAATGAAATTTGCACTTTCCCTCAAAAAAATTCAGTCTGTCCCCTATTCAGTTTGTCAGTGGCACTAATTTCTCTCAGTCCCCCCTCCTGCTCTGACCATCAAATCTACATTTGTGTAAGTATTTCCAAATTTGGTTGAATGATTTGGAGAGTACTTAAGGAGTTTACTTTGACTTGACATTTGAATTGGCTGTGAGGTGATATAAAAAAAAATTCACTAACCACCACCACGGAACCTGATGTCCCT
Organism: Tolypeutes matacus; assembly: GCA_026826555.1. Lineage (NCBI taxonomy): Eukaryota > Metazoa > Chordata > Mammalia > Cingulata > Chlamyphoridae > Tolypeutes > Tolypeutes matacus. The sequence continues at coordinate 10,987,873 of JAKSZT010054334.1, read as the reverse complement.
ATTTTCCATAGATTTTTCCTCTTCATTTATTATCATTCTTATTATGCATTTAAAATTCACTTTCAATATGACCCAAGAAACTGAATGCAAAAATAAGTATAAAGCACCTTCTCAAATATTATACAAAATGACCTTCAGATAGGACCCTCTCGTCACCAGAATAATTTCCATACAGCTGCTGATATGCCCATGAGCATTTTCAGGCTTAAAAAGAAAGCGAGAGGTTTATAAATTATTTTGACTCAAAGCCCCCAAAGTGAAAACATGCTCACACACATTGGCAGCCTGTTACTTAGAAACTACCACCTCAGGACAGAGGGATATTGAAGCACAATTGAATCCACTTTCCTCAGCTACCACCTGTGAATTATGGCTGGCAGCAGGAGCTTTATGATACAATTGTAAAAGTAATATACCTCTTAAATGGCAATTTACTAAGTTGCTTATGAAATGCATTGCAAATATGTTAGTTTTAGGATAGTTAAGGAAATTAACCACTACATATTTTCCATATTGTCATATATGCCAATGTGCTGAGAGAATCAGAAGCAGCTTTCTTGGAAAGCTGTTTAGATGTAACATACAACCAGTTAGTGTTCGGGTTAGAACATGAAGTTGATGAGACCAGAGTCAGGGAAATCACTTGATAGTGTTCTTTTAAAAGCAGTCTCATAGTACCCCAAAATCATTAGACATCTAAAATTTGGTCTAGCCTCAAACTTTTCATTGTGTTTACTGTCTGATTTTCCATCAAATTGATTTTATGCCCATATCCTACTCCCTAGCCTGGGATGATAACAATAGAGTGTGGTGGCACACCGTTAGACCTCAGATTACAATCAGAGGAGCTCCATGGCAATTCTGAAGTCACTAAGGCAATCATACAAAGAGAGAATCAAAGGCATGGGTAGGTGACTGACTATAAGATTAGAACCTGGCTTTTCACTAAGCTTGCACTTGTTTATCCTGAACAGAGAAACCTGTAACTTATTTTCATGACCTCTAAGAACATCTTATATTAGCAGGTGTTTGTATAGTGCTTTTACAGGTTATAAAGGCTTTCAGTTACATTATTTCATCTGACCCTCATGATACCCCTCAAAAAAAGGTAAAAAGGGAGGGTGTTATCCAAATTTTACAGGTGAGAAAACAAAAGCTGATAAAGATGACTTGAATGCTCAAGGTCACCCACTAGTGAGAATGGTGTGAGAATTTGAACCCAGATCTCCTCACACCAAGTACATCATGGAAAAACAAGTTTGACCAGAACCAATAAAGCTGACCTAAAATATGCAGGTGTTAGTGTCAGCAACCTAAAGAACACTTAAAACCTGACATCATTTCACATTCTCAGTGGTTGAATGAGTGATCATATTTCTCCTCTAAATAATTTACAGCAAGGATGGCAAGTAAGTTACCATTTGCATGCCAAGAATGCTGAAGAAAAAAGTGCTGTCATCAGTTAGCAAAGAATGCCACGGGCATGGAAAATAGGGGTGTCAGCACAAGTATTTGCTGTTCCTGTGTAAAGAATCTATCACTATAAAACATACTTAGATTTTACGATGTGAAGCAATATAGGCCAATTAATTGACAAGTCTTTGTTAAGCATTAATAAATGATAAGCACTATATTAGGCTCTGTGGCAGGACACTAAGGAGTTTAAAGGAAAGTCTTTGCCTATATAATTTACAGTCCAATCTGAGAAATAAACTAAATGCACAGCAAATATTTTAGTTTTTAATATTTTGATACTGTCAACATTGCGCAAGTTCATAAAGGGACAAATCACACAATAAAAGGAGTCCATCTTTGTTAAACATGTGGCATCTTTTGAAAGAATATACAGAGATCAGATATGTTTGTGGAAAGAGCTTTAACAGAATTCCTTTATAGCGGTCTTTGAGTGTTTTATTTCCTTATCTTTAGTTCATACCATATGGAAGTACTTTATAATGGTCAAGGAATATCTAAAGGGGGTTAAATATTTTATTTTAATTTTTTTTTTTTTAAGATTTTATTTATTTATGTATTTATCCCCCCCCCCTTGCTGCTTATGCTCTCTGTGTCCATTTGCTGTGCGTTTTTCTGTGTCTGCTTGTCTCCCTTTGTTAGGTTGTCTTGCTGCCTCAGCTCACGGAGCCGCGCGAGCCAGCTTGCCTTCACCAGGAGGCCCCGGGAATCGAACCCGGGGGCCTCCCATATGGTAAACGGGAGCCCTATCGATTGAGCCACATCCGCTTCCCTAAATATTTTAGATACCTACAGAAATGACTTATCTAGAAATATGTTCAAATACATTTCTTTATCAATTACCTTAACTCTACAATTGTGATTTTAGTTATAATAAAAATGGACAAGAAGTAAATAATAAAGTCCCCCTCAATACCCTTTATTCCAAACCTTAGTAGAAAAAAAATTAAGCTGCAAACTAGACTCCAGCTCCTGCGAGGAGTTCTGGTTACAAATCCTCTGTAAGAGGAATGATGGGAAAGCTGGGATTTCATTCAAAACCATCTGGATCTGAGGGAGTGGGGAGCAGTAGATGAAACAAGAATGCCCATGAGTTATAACTGATGAAGCCCAGTGGAAGGTACATGAGGGTCCGTTATACTCTTCTCTCTACTTTTGTATACATCTGAAATTTTCCATAAAGGTTTTTAAAATTTCTCTTAAAGATGCAATAATTATTTAAAGTTTCCGAAGTTTCAGGAGTATTTATACTGCAATAGAATAAAACGAAGAAAAATATCAGTCATGATGTGTAAATGGGTTGGGCAGGGGGTGGGGGGCTGGGATTTGTATGGCCAAGAAATGTAAAACTTGTGTCAATTAGGACAAAGAGAAAAATCAGAGCTAAGCGTTGCTGCTTCCCCCCCACCACCACCAACTGTCTCATGGGTGTAAATTTATCATTGATTTGGTGTAGCAGGCTCTTTGGATGCTATAATTTCTCATCTGTTTCCTGCTGCAAAACCCATCGGCTATGCCTGTAGCCAGGCCTCTATCACAGCTGTGAAACATTAATCTCGAGAACACATTCTTCCCTCGCTGGCCTGGCTGATGCATGCTGTCTAGTTTGTTTCCCAGCAGACTCCTGGCTCCTCTCCTGATACTCTCCTGGCTCTACTAACGATGGTGGAACTCTTGTCATTGTAGAGATGGGGCTGCTGTGATGCTCCTTGGGTGGCCTTCAATGCCCTGTACTTGTTTACTCTCACTTCTCTGAACCTGGGAAGGATTTGTCACACAGTGTCTGAGATTCAAGGCTCTCCTGTGACTTTGTTATATTAAGCCTTGGATTTGAAACTGGACTGTCCATCATATTACTTTCTGGAAATGTGTTCTTTATATATTATTTGCAGAGCACTGTGTACTGGCTGCTAAACAGCTCGTTATGGTACTGCCTAATAATATTGCTCTGCAGTTAGGTCATGCATAAAAGTCCAAGTTCCTGGTTCTGGTTATGCCCATTTTTCTTAGGATAGTCCTCATATTTATTTTGTTGTGATTATGTAATGAGGGAATTTTAGCGTGTGCCCCCTGCTGGTTAAACCTCAGCTAAATTAGTAGGAAGCAAGATATCGCTGATATAATTTCAATGCTGAAATTAAAGATAAAATTATATATGATACAAATTGTGAAGAAATGCCTCTCCCTTGGTCCTCCTCGTCCCCTCCCCCCCCCAACAAATAAAACATTCCTGCCTCTTATCGTGTGCTATCTATGGTATTTATCATGGGGATAGTAAATGTGTTTATAGGTTAAGTAAATTTGAAGAGACCAAAAAATATGAACTTTCTGTTTCCCAGAACACCTGGCTGTGATTCCAAAACCCATAAATGTTAGGGCAAGTGCAAATGGACAGGGCTAAGAGGAGAAAAACAATTAAATTTTATAGAAATCGGGTTCAAGGATATGAGATGCTCTTCAGTAACCCCAAGACTGCCATTCCCAGAGAAAAACAATTAGGATTTCTTAGGGAGGTTGACTGATAAAGGGACACCGAGAATCAGAAGAAAAAAGAAGTGTTTTCCCAAGAGAATAGTTTAATCAAGTTTAAGCTATTGTCAGGGATGACAAGAAGCCAATCAGCCAAAGGGAATTCAACAATTCTTTCACCTTAAGCTGGAGACACTCTACTTTATTCTGTAACTCTATAGAGGTATGTAGAGAGATATAAGGAAAATAATGTATTATGTCTGTATACAGCATATGTACAACATGTTACCGCATCAACACTTAGAGGAAATTACTTTCTGATACTCCCTAAATGAGAAAGGTTACAAGAGATAAGAGGGTGGTCTGTGTTCCCAAGGCAATGCTGGGGAAAGAGGATGTTATTTAAAATGATTGGGACTATCTTTCTAAATTATATGTTGTGTCCTGTTCTCCAGTTGATTCTCTAAAACGTAGGTCATCAAAGGCAATACAAACAGAAAGAACTGCCCTGGAATGATACTGCATTTATCTCAAGGTTGTTTTGAGTTTTTTTTTTAATATTTAATAAGAAAGGAATTTCATGAATAGAAACAAAACTATCGTGATATCAAAATAATACTCTGTGCACCCCTATATTGGGAAAATAGGAGAATGAAAAAGGCTTTTTGCCTTTTAAAAATCTAAAAGTGTTTTTGAGCTTCCTTGTTTCTAAAATGAATCTGTACTCTTAATATGAACTGCTGAGTGGATGTAGTTTAGATCATAGAAAACTTCTGTTATATGTCTGGAAAGTCACAGGGATCTTACTACATCCTGTCAGTCGTTTTTGCAGCCCACCCTTCACTACAGAAGAAGCCCGAGATTATATCTGGAACTGCAATGATCCCAAAAGGAGATCTGATTTTTTATGTACTGCATTTGATCAACATGTGTCATTAATCTCTCCTTCCTGTTTGGTGGCAGCAAATGATGGATCACTTTATCAGTTCTTTTTTCAATTAGATTGATGTATGTGCATTCCTTGCATTTTAAAGGTCATTAATTTTCATATTAGTCTGTTAGGTTGGTAGCACACAGATTGATATATTGATGAGTTAGTCATTCATTGATTCTATATCATCTTTAGCACCATGAGTCAAGAATGTGCTTCCTTCCCAACCACGACATGAGTGAAAAGGCATTACTATTTGCAGTGAATTAAGGAACCCAGCTTTTGTCCATTCTATAGCTTTTTAATGCCCCTGGATGAAAATGAATATAAAATATATTTGGCTATATACTTAAAGTGCCTTTGCTATGTATTGGTCTTCTTCCTGAGCTTCATGTAATATCTGTAACATCTAACAATTTTACAGTATGACCTACAATACGTGTTGATGCGTCAAAGTAATTAAGTACTTCCTGAACTTATTTTCAAAATACTTCATTAACGAAATAAGTTCCCCTAGTCATCTGCATTGAGATTTACTGCCTGCACCTTTGATGTATCATACCAGCTGAATTATTCAGTATGGGTCAAAGTAAAGATGAACTTCTTACAAATGTGATATTCCAAAGATAACCCAGCATTTTACTTCATCTCCTTCCACAAAACAGACCACATGCACCTTGTCTGTACCACAAACATACCTAATGTAATGATACTAATAAAATAGTAAAAGATTAAACACCAGAAATAGTTGATTGATGTCACTGACCACTTTAAAATTGTTGGAAATAGCAGAGCTGTATGCTAAGTTTTAAAAAAACTGTATTAGGCTAAGACAGTAAATATTTCACTGAAGAAAAAATGCAATTTGAATCTTTAAAATAAAAATCGTCTTTGATGAAGAGGGTACAAAATCTTTTGCTTAAAGTTTAAAATGAAGTAGAATGTAAAGTGTATATTTTTTAAAATGTATAAAATTTGTTAAATGTGTAATATAATAAGTATTGCTCTTCAGTAATTTTCAGAGTGACATTAGGTAAATCATTTTAACCTCTCTGAACTTCAATCGCCTCATCTGAAAAATGAGTTTATATAAATCTTAAAGTTACCAATTAGCGTCAGTGATTATTTTATTAATCAGTTGTTGGAAGCCCAACTATGTCTGGGTTGGGCAATAGGGAAGCAATTGGTCCAGTTAGTGCAAAACTAGGAGTCTCTGAGAACTTACAGTCTATCAAGGAAAAGGACTTATAATCAAAGAACATTATAATAATCAAAGCTCTTTTCTTGTGCTCAAACTAGGACATGCAGATTTCAGATTTCTCTGCTTTTTTTTTTTTTTTTTTTTTAAGTTTTGGTTCATTAAAAATATTGGCCTATTTATAGTACAATTAAAGTTGTAAGCCATTCTGAATCCCATTTGGATGGCAGGGTAGCACTCCTAAATAAATAAAGTACAGTATATAATTGAATCTAAAATGTATCACTATACTGGGAAGCGGCTGTGGCTCAATCAGTAGGGCTCCCGTTTACCATATGGGAGGCCCCGGGTTCGGTTCCCGGGGCCTCCTGGTGAAGGCAAGCCCGCCCGCATGGCGTGGTTAGCTGACCCAGCGAGCACAAGCAGCAAGGGGGGGATAAATGAATAAATAAATAAAATCTTTAAAAAAAAAATAAAATAAAATAAAATAAAATGTATCACTATAGAAATATAGATGGTGAGATCACAGAGAAGAGAAATGGTATGTGAGGGATTTGAGGAGCCACATGCTTCTTGAAACACTCTCCTCCGTTTCAGCAAACTTGCATAATCTCCTCTTCTCTCTAAATTGTCTCTTCTATTCTCTCTTTTCCTTACATCTTCACTTCCTCCAAGAGCTTATCAATCCTCATAACTTCAGCTATCTCTGCCAAGTCAGATCAAGGACAGCAGTGGAAGAGATCATGTCAAGAGATGTCAAGACATCTCCTTAAACAGGACCCTGCAGAGCTAGGCAGGAAACAGATTAAGACCAAGCCATCGGTTTGCCTTGGGAAGAAGAAATGAACTCTCCAGGTCAGGGAGGGAAAACCAGTCCCTGAGGCCATTTGGTCAAAGCAGAGGAGGAAGGTATTTGGCACTAGAGCCTTGCTTCTCAAAGTATGGTCCATGGACATGCAGCACCTGAATTATCTGGGAACCTGTTTGAAATGCAGAACCTCAGGCCCCACACCAGACCTCCTGACTCAGAACCTGCAACTGGTTCATATATGCACATGAAACTTTGGGAAGCACTGGCCAAGACCAAACGGGGAAAAAAAAATCAGTAAACACAGAGAGGAGTAGACTCCACATCAGATCATGCATGAAGTATTGAACTTCGTTTTGTGTATTACATGTAGAACTTGAGGTTTCTTTCCAGCCCCAGTGGAAATTAGTGAAGGTAGCTGAGAAAGAGGAAATCCAGTAGAAGGTGAGCCCTGTGGGGAAAGATTCAGTTCCTTTTACAGGTCAGGGAAGCCTGGCTGCAGCAGTAGCTTGGTGGGAACAGTACAAACCATAATCAGAAAAATGGGCTGAGGCCGTCTATGGGGGACCTTGAAAGCCAACTGAAGAAGGTCTTTTTTTTTTTTCTCTTGAAGGCATCAGTTTTATTATGGTGGAATACAGAGGAAACAATGATTCAGGAAGAAACATCCTGCCACAAGAAGTAGTAAAAGACCCACCAACAGTGAGATCAGGCAGGACGGGTTCACATAGGTCTCGCTAATTTAATCCCTGTACCTCTGCCAATGTCATTCCTGAGCGCCATACTTCAAGGTCTGGCTCAGGTGCCACTGCTCCAGGATGCCTTTCCCAGCTACCTCAGCCCATGTCAGCTCCACTGTTCTTTAAGTGCTCTGGCCTGAGGGTGTGTTCTGCGTGAATTAACCTTAGGGATCTTAAAATAGAGACTCAGTGGATTGGGACAGGATCTTGCCAGACCTTGCAGTCCAGATGCCCATCTCCTGCTTAAATAACCCCAGTGACAGGAATGCTGATGACTCACAAAGCAATCCATTACAGGTGGGGGGGAGTTGTAATAGTTTGAAAAAAGAGCATTCTCCCTTTTTTGGGGCTGAATTTCTTTTTCTTTATGTCAATCACATACTAAAAAGCACCAGGATAGCACAGCTATCTGCCTTTCATCTGTTTCTCTTTCACAAAGTCTGTTGAGTCTGCAAGTTGAAAGTGTTTTAGGCTTTCTTCAGTGATCTGGAAGAACTCAAGCATTCTTGCTCCTCACTAGAAGAGCTCATTTAAACAGCATTCCTTTTGACATAATAGTAACTCTGAGCATTCAGGTAGACCCTTAACTGGCTGCAGTCTCTTTTTAGTTCAGAAGTGGTTAGATTAGTTTATGATTTTACATGTCCAATATCACTCTGCACTGCAGAGTTTAAGGCAAAGATATCAGGGGTAGCTGAATGAAAAAATTCACACATAACATGGGAGATCAGATAAATGCAAAAGGTACTTCAGAGACAAAATTTCTGGACCAAAAGAGAACAAGGGCCAGGCCGACTCTGCCCTAAGCAATGTTATTTACATATGTGAAGAGCAGCTAACAGGTTAGTCAAGAGGGATTTGGCTAGCTTGGAACTTAGATGAAACCAGAGTCTCAGAGGTAACTATTAATTTAACAGCTCTTACCCATACTCTGTCCAGGGACAAAGGCAACTTAGTCAAGGCAGGCAAGGCCACTCATCCCAGTACCAATGTCATCTTTCTTTCAGAAATAATTAGAGCCTGATTGGTACATTTTCATCAGACAACCATCTTCCCCTCAGATACCCTGATTTCCAGACAGCTCTGAGGAATAGAACGAACTAAGTTCCTAAATCTCCGAAGCGGACGACCACGCAGACCCTAACTTGACCAAAGCCAGGTCACCCTGTGAGGACAGCTTTACAGTGACTTAACCAAACTAGGTCCTTCTGCCTAACACTAGCCTCTCTCTACCTCCTACAGATTATCTATATTCCCACTACAGTTTTCAAATCACAAAAGAAGATTCTAGAAACCAATCTAATGATAATAGCTACCACTTGTTGAATGCTCACAATGTGGTAGAAACAATGCACAGTGCTGCACATACATTATTTCATTTAATGAGCACAAGAACCCTTGCAAGAGAGACTATTATCTTCATTTTCCATATTGCAAAATAAAGCGAAAAAAAAAAAAAAGGTTAAGACTGCCTAAATGGGGATATACAAGGAGTGGTAGGGCTATGATTTACTCCCTTCCATGCCCATAACCACTACACTATATACATTGTACAAAGCAGAGAATCCTAATATATTCAAGTTATTGCAAAGAATGCAAAATTTTATATTTTTAGAAGGGTAGGGATATGATAGAACTTCTGTAAGATTCTGAGAGGTTAACATATTTACCCACCAAGATTAACATAGGAGGTCATATACAAAGTAGGCTATTTTTTAAAAATTTTGCTGATGAGTAAGGGTAATATTTGACAAAAATTTGTTTCTAGCATGTACCTAAAGCAAGTAATGACTGATGCAAGTGAGCCCCCCAGAGGACTGACTGCGTTTTTTTTTCCTGGCCATGGTAGACAAATATTTGGTTGGAAACAGAAATGATTGGCACTTATTTCTTGAACTTTATTAAAAATGTGTTCTTTTGGCACACAGCTGTTGTTACACTTTTCAGGTGAAGTAAACTAATGCAACATAGTAGCTAAGAATTCAAAGGTGAATTGCCAAGTATTTCCCATTAATAATATATCCCACACCAAAAGGAGACTTTATGTGAGTTTTGGTCAATTTAAGAAAAGTATCAGTAATTGCAGATTTAAATATGTCATCTTTTCTAGCTAGAATCTATCTATCTTGTATCCTCTATTGTTCCACCAGAAGTTTTGCAAATGTTCATCTCGCCTCTTCATCTATATTCCTAACTTTGTCAGTATGGAAGAATCTTCATTCACTCAGCAATCATTTATGGACTTCCTACCTTGTGCTAAGAACTGTGCAAAGGATTTGGGACACACATTGAACCAGATGGTGTAGGTATGCTTTCAGTTGCAGTAACAATGCCACTGGAGTAACAAGAATGGAGATAGGGTGACATCAAGGTTAATTATTTCAGAGGCTCCAGGTTGTCATAAAAGACCTGGGCTCTTCCCATCTTCCTGCTCTGGTGTCCTTAGGCTAGCTCCCCTCGTGGTTTCAAAATAGCCATTCTTACTCCAGGCACCACATCAAAGTGTAACAAGGACCAGACTGAAAACTTTTCCCAGAGGCCTATGGTAGACTTCCCCTAATGTCTCCTTCACTAGAACTGGGCCACCACCCTATCCCTAAGTCAATAACCAGCCAAAGGAATGGGATTTCCATGACTTTTTTTAGACTAATGAGAATGTATATGAGCTGGGATTGATTTGGTTACTGGGACAAATCAGAGTTCCCCTAACAAGAAAGATATGGGAAGTGGCTATTGGGCAAGTCAGTAGTGTCCATGATGATATGCATGCTCGTGGTCTGTGGTTAGACAAGTCAAGGTTGGGCTTCTTACATACTAGCTCTGTTTGGTTTAACACTGTCTTTAACCTCTCTCAACCTCGGTGACAAAGGGGACATTTTTTTTTTTTTTTTTTTTTAAAGATTTTATTTATTTATTCATTTATCCCCCCCCTGCCGCCCGCGCTCGCCGGGTCAGCCAACCACGCCGAGCGGGCGGGCCCGCCCCCACCAGGAGATCCCGGGAACCGAACCCGGGGCCCCCCACATGGCAAACGGGAGCCCCACTGACTGAGCCACAGCCGCCTCCCAAGGGGACATTATTCACCTCTTACGCATGTTGTATTAAATGATATAACATCTGTGAGTTGAAGATAACACATAGCACATAGCAGCTCCAGAAATGACAGCTGCTGCCATCACCTATATTGTTGTGTTATTTGCTATTGTTGGAACACATAAGCAGAGTTCAAAGGAGGGGTGTCTAGCTCAGCCTAAAGATTGAGAAATATTTGAGCCTTGCTTTGACGATCAATTAGGGGTAGGCATCATAGGGCCTGGTGATGACCCTATGAAGAACACACCAGAAGTCCAAATGCTTCGCTAAAGAGGAGGGATAATATCTGATGGGAGATTTTTATCCATCAATCAGGTGCATGGTAGAGTTTGGGTTGAAGGAAAGGAAAGCTGAACACCAGTTGGAGGATTATGATTATTGTTCAGGCAAGATAGGATTAAGGCAGGAACTAAAGGAGTGGCTATAGATTTACAGGCGGGAGAGTGGTGATGGTGGGGGATATTGGATAGCATCAAAACAGTGATAGATTGGATATACAAAGAAGGAAAAGGAAAATGTATAGGTTAATGGTTTGGGTAACAGGATATGGTACCATTCTTGGGGGGTGGGGGGAAGGATGCCATTTGAAGAACAGGGTTAGCAAAAAAAGCAGATGTTTTGAACAAGTTTTGTTTGATGAATCTAAGAGACATCTTGGGGGAATTACCCAATGGTAAGTTAGCTGTAAATAAGGATTTGGAGTTTACATGTGAGATGGGAAGGAGAGAAATAAAATTATCAGCCATAAAGGAAATTGAGTCATGGATGTGGGTAAAATTAACAAGACTGTATATAGAGAAGGCTCCATCCTCCACCCTAGGGAGACTCACACTTAAGAGGTAAACACACTAATAACTTAAAACTAATAACCAAAAAAGTGAGTGGGAGGAAGTAGCAAAACTGGTAGGAAAAAAAAGAGAGTGGTAACCCCACACAAGAAGCATACAAGAACTTGAAGGACACTTCAGGGAGGACAAGGATCTAGCAATCAAGAGGTCATGAGTGCCTTAGTAAGAGCAGTTTCTGACCAAAACCAGATTAAAGTGAATCAAGAAGTTATTGGGAAGGGAATAAGACATGGTTCTAGGCTATTATTTTTCAGCATCATGCCTGAAAAGGAATAGAGAAAAATAGGGCATAAGATGCAGATTTTCAAAAAGTTATTTTTAGATGGCACATGTTTAATGCAGAAGGGAAACAGAATAAATGTAGGAACAAGGTCTCTGAAGAGGGGAAGGAAGTGGGATCTATAATCAGTGGAGACAGAGAAGTCTTGGAAGGCATTTTGGTGGCCTCTATTTTCTCAGTGAAATAGGGAGCAAATTCACCTGATGAGATGTTTCAGCACAGGGCTGGGCATATGGTATTTGCTCAGCAGTTATTTGTTTTAATCTAATTACTGCTGGAAGTCTATGGGATTTGAAGTAGCAAAGAGCATTGAAGGGCAGGAGTGAGTCTGCACTTGACAGGCATCGATGCATAGAACAGTGGCTCTGCATCTTGGGTGCATATGGAAATCACCTGGGGAGCTTTAAAACCCACTGAGGCCTGAGTCTCACCCCCAAGATCCTGACTGGTCTAGTTCAACCTGGACAAGGGAAGTTTCAAATGCTCCCTAAGTGAGTGTCGCTTGTAATCACGATTGAGAATCACTTGTTTTATGGAGAAAATTTGAACGAGGCGCAGAGCAGGGAAAAGCAGCTTTTTAATGGGAACAACAGAAGTAATCTTGAGAAGGGATTGTTGCCTAAAATGATGTAAAATAGGATCTAGCAGCATTTTGTCTCTTTTTTATTTTCCCCAAAATGTTAAATCCCGTGTATATAAGACAGAGGAAGCAAAAGATAAATAATTACGGAAAGATTGAGAATACTAACAAAATGTTTTATAATATACCAGACATTGGCAATTAAAATTGCCACTCTACCTACCTAGATAGGGCCTTTAAAAAGCATTTTAAACATAGAGACAAATAACTTTCCTTGAGTGCCAGTTATATGCCAAGTACTGGATTTGGTTCTTTCATATGTTGTCCCATTTAACTTTCTAAATTTCCCATAAGATAGTTATTTTAATTGCCATTTTACAAATTTCTAAAGTAAGACTCAGGAAGTAGCCACATTTGTGAATTAGAGGAAGGGAAGGGGAGCTCTAGAGCATAGGAAGATGTGGGGAAGAATTAGGAAGCCCCAGATTAGGGAAGCCATTTGCAGATGTAAATATTTAAAATATACCGTTCATTTGTATAACACTTGCTACATGCTTTGCCCTCTGTTTACTCTGACATTTCATTATTCTAAAATGACCTTTGCCCTTTAGCAGAACACTAATCCACTGAAAGGAAAGGTAATAGAAACTTTAAAAAAAGAGTTATGTGAAGATCATGGAAATGGCTTTTATACCCCTGTGTCTCTGCTTTCGATCAGGTTTTCTCTTCTATCCCAATAACGTGGTTAGCCAAGCCAGACATAAACAGAGAAATCACTCTTCCCTCTCACATTTTTGCCAGAATGTCAAAATAATAAATAGGTTGAGCACCTCAGTCTTATTGACTTGGAACATCCTTGACACACTCTGCCCTTTGGGAATGCAGAAACACCATTCCAGAGTCAGTGTTGAACGGTTCAGGCTCTTAGCCCGAAAAGAATCCCACCTTTTTTCTTTTCCTTTTATTTGTGTGAAGACTGTATTCTAGGAAGTATTGAACCTTGTCTGAGAGGCAGCTCTGAAATTTACAGCCTGGCAGCAAATTTTAAAAATGCATCAGGCAATCTAGAGTAAGCTTTTATATTAATAAAAGACACAGGTGAAAGATGAAGAGTCATTGCCACAGACTTTGACACCTCCCAAGAACCATGTCATTGGTGTAGAGTGTGTCACTGTCATTTGAAATTGAGTCTGCTGCTGCCACCACTGTTGTTTCCCATGACAACCTGCCGCCATCCTCAGGACGTACATCAATAGTCACTGAGGTCTGGTGGGCAGAGGCCTATGGTTTAGTCACTGATCTTCCACAAAATTAGGAAAATGGATGCCTCCCTTTCTACCCCTGATTGATGGGACTAAGGATCGAACATGTTAGGCGGAAACAAGGCTTTACTTGGTGTGATGGTTAGGCTAATGTGTCAACTCGGCCAGGTAATTGTGTCCAGGTGTTAGGTCCAGCAAGCACTGGGCTAATTGTAATACAAGAGCATTTACGGACTTCAATCACCAGTGAGTTTACTGTGTGGATGGCTGATTACATCTGCATCAATCAGGGAGGTTGCATCAGCAATGGGTGACACTTTTATATAATCAGTTGAGTGCCTTAAAAGGAGAAGTGATTTCAACTTTCAGAGAGAATTTCCCAGCTGTCTTTGGACAGTCAACTTCTCCCAGAAACTCATCAAGGACCTTTCATCGGACTTTTTTCGGAGCCCCTGGTTTGCAGCCTGCCTGCAGAACCTGGACTTGTGCATCCCCACGGTCGCGTGAGAGACTCTTATAAAATCTCATATTATTGACAGATATCTCCTGTTGATTCTGTTTCCTGAGAGAACCCTGACTAATACATTTGGACTTTATTTCTTATTAACTTATTTGATAATGGGTGTTTTCATTTCCTACAGCTACCATAACAAAGTTCCACAAATTGGGTGGCTTAAAACAATAGAAATGTCTCGTCTCACAGTTCTGGAGGCTGGAAGTCTGCATCAAGGGCTACAGGGCCATGTTCTTCTGAAGTCTGTAGGATTTGGCTGGTGGCTTATCAGCAACCCATGACATAACTCAATCTCTGCCTCCATGACATGGCTGTCTTCTCTGTCTGTCTGTCTGTCTGTCTGTCTGTCTGTCTGTGGCCAGATTTTCTCTCCTCATAAGGACACCAGTCATGTTGGATTAGAGTCCACCCTAGTCCAATTTGACTTCATGTTAACTAATAACATCTTCAAAGATCCCTATTTCCAAATAGGATCATGTTCATGAGAACAGGGGATACAATTCAATCCAGAACAATGGGTTAAAAGTGAAGCGGTTGGAAGGAGTTAAATTTCCACTATTCCTTCCACTACTGATATATTCATTTATTGAGTGTCTCCAATCTGTTTAAGGCCCTGTGCTAAGCCATCAGTTCATGCCTCAGCCTCTCCCTAATCAAGACCCTAGAGTTGGAAATAGCTCTTTAACATTCCCATTGAAACTCAGTCTATGCATTTGCTATACACATAAGGATTTGGAGTCCTCTCATCCTTTCTTTCAACAGATATTTGTTGTTGAAAATAGCATCTGCTATGCATCAGATGCTGTTCTAGGCACTAGGAGTAAAAGATAAATAATTCTTAGTACCTAGTTTCAAAGTGCTCCAAGTCTAGCAGGGAAGACAGACTGAAAAACAGATAACTATACCACCATGCATAAAAGGTAGGGATGGAGATAATCAAGATATTGTGGGAGCCCAGAGGAGGGGGCTCTTAGAGAGAAGATTCCACTATCTGTGCTAAAATTTAAAAAGATTTATTTAAAATTAACCTAGTCCTTGGCAACGTATGTTACCTGAGCAGAATCATAATATGATGCAGGTGCAAAAAGGATGACCCAGTGGATAGATAACTCATGAATAATATGGAAAAGAGAAAGGAGTAAGAGCGTGGGGCAGGGAGAAACCGACAGCATGGAGTGTGAAGAATAAGGGAAGTGGTTAAAACCTGCTTAGAAGAAAAATTTAGGAGCAGGAAATGATTAAGCAAAATAGTATGGGGGCAAATTACAAGAAAAAGTCTGCTAGAACATATCAATGGTTACTTAATCCATGCCAAGTATGGTTTTATAAATTAGATTTGTATAAGCTTGTGCATTCAATATAAATGATTTATATGATCAATTTGTTTTATTGGCACTATTCCCAAGAATACTGAAGAGCACATCAGCTGAGTTGGGAGGAAAGTTATTAAGCAATAGTCACTCCATTTTTATCACAAATCTATCCAAGAGTCAACCCTTTCCCTAAACCAGAACTTGGATATCCAGCTACTCACTGGATATTTTTTGCCTGAAACTTGACCCCTCATTCTCCTGTAGCTCCCCTTTGACATTATGCTTTTCCCTGTCTCCATGCCCTTTCTTATTGCTGGTCCCTCTTGCCTGAAATTCCATCTTCCACCTCCCTCTTCCCCAACTTCTCTACTTGGTTAACTCGTAGTAATCAGAAACCCAGCTCTAGTAAGCTAACTCTGCCCCCCATTCTCCCTCCCCAGGTTAGATAAATGTCTTTTCTTTGAGATTCCATTATACTCAGTACATGTTTCCACCTTAGTTTTCATCGCACTGAATAGTCAGTGCTGTGGAGTGGATGAATCTCACTGGTTGAGCAAGTGCTTCACATGTACAAGGTCCCAGGTTCAAACCCCAGTACGTCCTTGATAAAAAAAAAAAAAAAGTGAATAATCATTGCCAGTATGGATGTCTGTTTTTCCACTAGTCTGTAGCTAATGCATGGCCTTATACACCACGGGTACTTGGTACATGATGACTAATTGAATGAGTAAAGGAAATAATAATGCATTTTTACTGGACAATGAAGTCAAGAGTCTCTAGTTGTGTTGAGCCTTTCATTGATTTTCCATAGTTTAGTTATTCAAAAACTATACTGACATAGAGTCAAGTTTCTGGCCCAAGCATTTTTATTCCCAATAGTGGTATCATCAGCATTATCTTTTTTTTTTTTTTTTAGTTTTTTAGTTTTCTAAATTTGCTACATTTTGATGCTATTTAACATTTAAAAATAAATTAATAATTTTTAAAGCTTGATTCCTCTCAACAACAACAAAATTGTAATTCCAGGCCTGTAGGGAGGGGGCCAGAATAATTTAGGATAAAGGGAGAAGAGGAATGATTGTTCAAAAAAATATTATTTTGTGATCTAGTTACATAAGTGTCTGAAACAATAAGTTTGGTTTAGTAGTGGGATAGAAGGTTAGCTTGAAAGTATATGGAATGACGTTGGTAAACACATGCAGCCTAATGAAAGTTTTGAAGAACAAATACAAATTTGGAGGGTTAAAATTTTTTAAAATTATTTATAAGACCTCCACATAAATAAATATATGTGAAGAAAAAGAACTAGATCTATAATACATATACAAGAGGCACATCCTTTTATCAGGAGGCAGAATGTGTTTTTCAATTCAGTAGCCTTTCTCAACATAGGCTAGCATCAGCATAGCTGTTCATCTCAGGGTTCTGACCCAATTCCAACTAAGTAATTTTATTCTCCCTGTTAAATTCTTCTACTGTTGCTGCACAACACAGAATTCTTCTTCATTTCTTGTCCCACATGAGGTGTTACTCCATCCTGAAAAATTGCTTCATGTACCACTCTAAAGGTGACCGTGTTGCCGTGATGAGTGAGGCAATTTTGTTATGTTAAGTGCTTTGGGAAAAAAGAACTTATAGTGCTCCTGTAGAAATGCAAGCTAATATTATTCAATGAGGGTTCCTTTCAACTGTTGTGCAGTGTGACATTTTAAAAACGAAGAGGCCTTTCCCCAATGAGTTTATTTATGTGGTATATTCAAAATGGGTCCATTTCCCAAAGGCATATGTGTAAAAGATATATGAAAGAAACCAAAATTAAATGCAGATGAAGTTGAACAGCAAACAGCAAGCCAGTGGGGTTGCTAAACTGCAGTTTCAAACCTAGATCTAAAATTCTGAATTATCAGGGCAACTAGAAAATAAATACATAAAGTATCTTCCACTGCATCTTCCATTTTGCTATGGTCTAAATTCCAACTGCTGTTTTCAAGAGGTGCTGGGGATAGGCAAATTTGTCATAATTACAGAATTCAGAGCTTCACAGACTTTGGAGTTTTTACAACGTTGAGTATTATTGCATGCCACATTTAAAGGACAGCTACATCTTTTGAAAGTATTTACTGCAAGCAACATACTGAAAATGTGTAGATAGGCACAACACACATTCATTTCTAGAACACATCGCCTGGTTTTTCTTTAAAATCAGCCCCTTTCATTGTCTTTTAGTCACCATAGATTCACTGTCCCCTTTCTTAGAAAAATCTAATCTTAGGAAAAAACACACAATTTGCACTTTAAAAAACAGTGGCATTATTGATCTTTAAATACCTGAAGATCCCTTAAGGCTAATTCAGCTGTATTAGCAGAAATAACTTGACATGGGCCTCTAGAAGCTAGGTAAGGACAGATGGGAATGCATTGTAAATCATTTTTTTAGAGTTGAATCTATCATCGAATAGTAGTTAATCATTCTTTTTTTTCCTATTTCTGTTATAAATTAGTTGGCATTTTCTCCATCCTTTTCTCTTAAAACTTTACATAGGTCTTAAAGAAAATAAGAGGAAAATTCACAGGAAAACATCAAGGCCTTTGATATTGGATATTTTATTTGACCAAGATAACAAAGACTTATTGTCTTTGTCTCCTTATTGACAAATGTCTCTCAAATTTCATTACTCATCTTAATGTTTCAATTAATTCTGAAAGCCTTTATGGGCCTTTCACATTGCTTTCAAAAATAGATATTTTAAAATATTTTTAAATGTCTCGAAGCAGAGAGAGTAACGATGAAAAGCTTGGGAGCAGAAACCCCATGGATTTGGATTGGCTTTCTGGCCCTGCCCTGGGCTCTGTCCTTCTCCAAGCCTGCTTCATATTCCAAATGGGACTAGAACAGCACTACCTCGTGCAAATATTCTCACTGCCCTGACTTTGTGATAATCAGGGTAGGCTAAACATTCGCTATATTAGAAACCATGCATGTGTCCCCACACCCAGTTTTTCTCTCTAGGTCTGGTTTTTGGAATGCTAGTGATAAACTAAGCCTGACTTATTATATGATCATCCTGTATGGGAAAAGACTGTAACTTTGGGTATCTTTGGTCAACCTTAAGAGATATAGCAGGGGGATGGATGTGGCTCGGGTGGTTGGGCATCCGTCTCCCATATGGAGGGACCTGGGTTCGATTCCCAGGACCTCCTGGTAAAAATTTTAAAAGAAGATAAATATAGAAGGCGCGTGGGCCACCAAGCCCCATGCGCGGGTTCACTGCCAGGCCCTG
Organism: Tolypeutes matacus; assembly: GCA_026826555.1. Classification (NCBI taxonomy): domain Eukaryota; kingdom Metazoa; phylum Chordata; class Mammalia; order Cingulata; family Chlamyphoridae; genus Tolypeutes; species Tolypeutes matacus. Next base: position 10,969,083 of record JAKSZT010054334.1, on the reverse strand, counting down.
CGAGCCACACAGCAAGATGATGATGTAACAGGAGAGTGGCACAAGGGAGAGCCAAGATGAGACACACTGAAAAACCAGAAACTAAGGTGGTGCAGGTGGTAGGACGTCTCTCTCTCACATGGGAGGTTCTGAGGATCGAATTCCAGTGAGGACAGGAGGAGGGGGATGAGAGGAGAGGGCAGGAAACAGGCACAGAGTCACCCAGCCAATGGACACAGAAGCGGCAGGGGCGGAGGAGGGGGTAAAAATGGATATAAATTAAATCCTTTAAAAATATATATAGGGGAGGAAGATACAGACTATGTTTCACAACAATGCAGGGTGTTTGTGGGAGGGTGATGTGTGGGAGCCGTGTAGGATGTTAAGCATATTTGTTTTTTTTGTTTTTTGTTTTTTGTTTTTAAAGATTTTATTTATTCATTCATTTATCCCCCCCTTGCTGCTTGTGCTCGCTGGGTCAGCTAACCACGCCGTGCGGGCAGGCTTGCCTTCACCAGGAGGCCCCGGGAACCGAACCCAGGGCCTCCCATATGGTAAATGGGAGCCCCACTGATTGAGCCACAGCCGCTTCCCAGCATATTTGTTTTGTAAGTTCACGATGTTTACTGAGCACTTATAGTTTATGTATGTTCATGTATGAATGATATACTTCAATAAATTGTTTAAAAAAAAAAAAAAGAACAACACTACCTCTTAGAAGAATTAGATGGAATCGTGCATGAACCACTTTCTGCAGGTGCCTAGGAAGTGGGCATTAAGAGGTGGCCCTGCAACAAGTGAGCAGCACATTTGCCTTTGAATCTGGGTAATGACTGCCTGATGATCCTCTCTGTATCTATCCTTGAAATATTGTGCCCATATTTCAAAGTTCTGCTTCACTTGCATTGCCATTTCGGATGGATTTGGGGATGCTGACCCATTTTCTGGTGAGTGGTTTTATGAGAATCATTCATGTATTCCAATTTGTTCTTTTAAGCCAACCCTTTTACACCAAGTTTTCTTTCCATTAGCATTATTTTGAGAGAAGACTGGTCTTTGAGACTAAGTATTTTTATGACAGGACACAAACCTCTACATTCCTTCCAATTTTTAAAAAATCTTCCCAACGCACATGGATATGTTTGCATCCAAGGCCTGTGTCCTATCTAGCTGATCTCAGGACTTGGGAATTATCCTGAGTGATATTACAATGACAGATATAGGCCATTTTATATCAGCATATACCATGCAGAACTGTGTGGGAGAGAGTGTGGTCTACAATGTGAACTATGGTCCATGCTTAGTGGCAAAGCCCCAGTATGTGTATATCCATTGCAGGTGATGTGCCACACTAATGAAAGATGTTTATATGGGATGTTATGAGAGGTGTGGGAGGTGGGGAACATGGGAATCCCTGTAATTTCTGTAACATTTAGGTAATCTAAGCATCTTTTAAAGTATTATAAAATAAAATTAAATTAAAATTAAAAATTAAAAAATGAAACCCTGTGCCTAAAGCCATTAGAGCAGTACCAGGCTCACTGAAAGTGCTACCTAAGTATGTGTATTGTTATTAGGTAGCCACTGTGGGTGTTGTTTATAAACACGTTGTTACCCCCTGGAATAATCTGTCCCTCTCTACACTGTGTTTTCTGTCTGAATCTTGTACTCTTCTTTCTCTCCCACGCCCCCTGCATAGTTGGAAAGTGATCTTTAGCTTCACTGTGGAGTATTTTATAAATAACTTTAAGCAAGATGTAAAGGCAAAGCAAGTAACAAAAGTTATCTTGCCATTTCACCAGGTAAGTCTCAACTAAGAGATGAAGTCATCACCCCTTAAAATGAGGTTTTTTTCCTTTTCTAAAACAACACAGCTTTTTTCTTTGGGTCTGGTAACCCATGATACAGGACATACTGCCCTTTTTTTCATTTTCCTTTTGGTTCACATGGCACTGAGCAACAAAATAATAAATATATATATGTTTTTAATAATAACAGTGTATACACACAGAGAAGAAAAAGGCTCCCCTTGCTTACTGAATTGCCCACTAATTCACTCTCTTTGGACTCAGCAGGGAATTCTGACAACACACCTGACTTTTCACTTATTTTTTTTTTATTGGTTCTGGGAGAGGTTTGTGATTCATTCCATGTAGGTTGCAAGCCCTTGTACTACAGGAACAAATGGTCTCTGGGGTGATTTGCTTTATTAACTTTTAGGGCAAAGGAGGGGAAAATAGAAGAAATGCTTAACTGCAGTATACTGGCAAAAAAAAAAAAAAGTAGACTTTTTTATTTCAATGATTAACTCTTTAAAATGCTTTGGCCTGTTTCTTCATGATCGATTGGCTCATTGTAAAGAAAGAAGTAGCATGACGGAATAGGAAGACAGCTGCCTGCAAGACAGCGATGTGGGCAATGGTCGTAGCCCTGCCACTCATGCCAGGGCACATGCTATCTCCTTCCTAACCCTCGGCCTTGGTGTTCTTCTCCATAAAATAAAGGGGTGAGACTGGATACTGTCCTCTGTTATTAGGGTCTACAATACTACCTTTGTTGGGAAATGAAAGGAAGTCTCTTCTCCATGAAGATATCATAATCAGAGCACCCCATAAGCATCTGCTGCACTACGTGCCTGATGTTGCATTTACTCCTCACAGTGACGTAGGAAGTAACGCTTTATAACAGAGGAAGACAGGCTTGCAGAGGTTAAGTAACTGGTCAGGGATACAGTTTTCAAGGCAGGTGTACCTGACGCACAACCCATGATCATTTTTGTCCTCCGTGCTACTTCTCAGGGACAGTCAGGACCATCAAAGGTGGTAGGTAGAGGAGTCAAAGTGACTCAAATGTAATATCCAAGTTAATATAGAGTAATGAGGAATAGTTGTGCTTTTATAGGTTTATTGAGGACAGTTCAGAGTCTTGATCATTGAAGGAACATGGTCACTAAGAGAGGCTTACATAGAAGCTGACTTGGGGGAGAACACAGAGGGAAAAAAATGAGAAAAAAATCATAGAGAGGCCAAAAATGCTATAACTTTATCATCTATTGCTTTCTCTTTCAATATTCTCTTTTAAAATGGCGACACACTTGGAATTTAGTAAGTAAATAAAATACTGGATAAGGACATTGAGCAGTTCAGTCATTTAGTATACGGAATTAGCAAGAAAGGATAAAGGCTCCAGTGCAGGGGGCTGCAGCTCTTATTGAATGAGTTACTTTCCTTCTTTGGATGTCAGGTTTCTAAACTATAAACTCAATTGGTTGGTCCAAATTAACCCACTAGATACCAAAAACCTTAGGAAGCATTAAGGATATGAAAATAATAAAGACATGGTCCTTCTCTCAGAAAGATCTTTACAAACTCTTTATTCCTTAAATTCTGTGATTTATTATCAAGGTAAAGACTGATCGGTTGATGCAAATTATTTGAACGTTTCCAACTACCAATGGCATAAAAATTTATTCACATGAAGAATCAAAAATAAAAATTTAAATAATGGGTTATGGCTGGTAGTAATACACTTTGATACCCATCAAATTCATTATTTACACAGTCTATTCTCTCTAGCTTGTGATGTGACTAAACACTTCAGAATATAATATAGCAGGGAGACGATGCTTACATGAATATATTATATTTTTATGAACTACAATGTATCATTCTACTAAAAAGAAACCAGCATCTGAAAATGAGTCCTGTAGATTCTAATTTCTGTACTGTACTAAGATTACTAATATATTATTTTTCTCCACAATTTGCATTTTCTTTTGCAGTGTTGAAGCGAAATGACCCTCTTTGTTTGCACTAGTTTCAGAATTAAATTAGTTTGTATATTTGTTCCCTCCTCCTCTTCCTGGATTTGGTTTCAAAGTAAACAGTTATTTTCATTAAATTCTCTTTTATTTGGCTTTAGTGCTTTAGTTACTGTAATTATTCTGGGTATCTGTCCTGTTTTATTTTTGAATCAGACATCTGTGCATTTAAATTGCATTTAATTGGTTCACTTCCATTTTCTATTGTTTACCTCACTTTTTGGTACTATGATTTCTTTGGTGAAAACTGACTCCTGTCATGGTGAGATCTTTTTAAAAGTTATTTTTAATGGGCCTATCCACTGTATGTAAGAAAAAGATGATCATCAGTTTGATGTTTAGTGAATATGGACAAATTACAGGGAATAAGCAAAAGTGGCATTCATCACAGAGATTGTTTTGAGGTTAATCTGGAAGTCCTGAGAAGCAACTGGAACTACCTTGTTTAGTAAAGCCAAAAATGGCAACATCTTTTTTTCAGGGTAACCTAGAAATGACCTCTTACAGTAACAAAACCAACCATACTTTTCAATTTCAAGCTAAAAGAACTAAAAGTTATTTCTATCTAATAAAAAAATACAATAAGATAATTCCCACAGAAACTCTTCATCTATATTATACCACATCAAAAGCCACAAAAGGGCCATTTATCCTGTAGTTCAGTGCTACTAAAATTTTGCAGGCATTTGATTTTTGCTGTGGTGTGTGTGGCAGGGGATTAGGGCCTGTGAGTTGTAGAACGGGGGTGGGCACGGGGGCAAGTTAGTTTTTGTTAAGTTACTAGAAGAAAATATAGGAGGATTTTTTCTTTTTTTTAATTTGTTCCACTAATTCACTTAACAAATATTCACTGAACACATCTTAGGATCCGGGTATTGTTCTCGGGGCTTGGACTACAACAGTGAACAAAACAAATCAAGTCCATGCCCTCTTGATGATTATATAATGTTGGGACAAGAGGGACAATAACATTGAGACTATATATACATATCAAGTCAGCAGTGATAAGTGTTATGAAGAATAAAACAATGGGTTCAGAGTAACTGAGAGTATGTAAGGAGGTTTAAAAGCCTTTTCTGAAAAATGGCATTTGGGTAGAAAGCTGAAGAGCAAGTATTTGAAGAGCAAGTATTTGGATAGAGAGCTGAAGAGCAAGTTATGAAGATAACTTCCAGGTAGATTGGGAACGATAAATGCAAAAGCCCTGAGACAGGAGAATTCCTGGCCTGTATTCAAAGAACAGCAAGGAAGCCAGTGAGTGAAAAGTGAATGGTAGTAGATTAGGTCAGAGGTGACCTTGGAAAAAAAGAGGGCCTGTATAAATATCATGCGAAACCAAGAAAAATTAAACTAAATGACTGGTATATTTGATGACACAAAATTAAAAATTTCTGCATCGCAAAAACCACCATAAGTAATTCGTATCACAAAAGGGCTGCTTTCCTCAATATATTAAAGAAAGAAAGAAACTCCTTTACACAAATATGAAAAAAATCAATAATCCAACAGAAAAATTAATGTACTAAGAATATAAAGACAAAAAGCAATAGAAATGGCTGTTAAGTATATTTCTATATGTTCAACCTTATTTATGAGGGAAATGCAAGTTAGAACCATACTGAGCTGCCATTTCTTATCCTATCAGATTGGCAAACATCCAGCCATTTGATCTTAACATCTAAAAGTTTGAGAGTTAGAGCCAGACACTGGCATATATTGCTAGTGGAATGTAAACAGCTTTTATGAAGAAAATTTGGCAAGAGTTATCAAAAATTCAAAAGCCCCTATCTTTGACCTGCCAGTTTCACTTCTAAGATTTTATCCAACAGATTTATTTGTACATGTGTTAAGTGAATTATGTACAAGTCTATCCACTGCTGTATTATTTGTGATCGCAGGAAACCCCAGGATATGTTGAGGAGTGGGAAATGAATTAGAGGGAGAGGTGGAGTCAGATTATGAATCTCTTTTAAGTTCTTCAGCAGATAGAATGACAACAAATCTGTGTTTGGGAAAATTTGTCTGCATTTGGTTTCAGGAAGGATTGGCCACCTGGAGAGAGTGTAGTCACATCAATGACACTTACAGGCTTCCGATTGTGCTCTGAGAGGTGCATTCCCGTGCAGGGGGCCAGGGCACTGGGGGTCCTGCAATGGCAGGAGGCAAGACTGGTAAGTGGACAGGGACCAGGTCAGGAAGGGCCCTTCTTATCCCCAGGCTAAGAGGGTAAGACTTATCTTGAAGGCAGCGGCAACTTTTGGAGCAGGGCAATGACCTAATCAGATCTGCATTCTTTACAGACCACTCTGACCATAAAATCAGAGAAGACATTACAGAGGAGCAAAGCCAGAAGTGAGGAGAATGATCAGTTCAAAAAGTCAGAAATATGGAACAGAGGTGATGGGAGGTGGGGAGAGAATAGTATCCCTATTGGACAAGCTTAGTCATCTGAATTCTGAAAGTCAAAGTGTCTTAAACTACAGAATTGCCTTTAAAAAGGAAAAACAAAAGCTTAATTCCAAAAAGGCACAGGCCTTTTGGCTACATACTCTCAACTCTGCACTCTTCTAGCTTTTCTCTGCCTGTGTTGATTGTGTGCTCCTGTCCCTCCAGTTGTTTTTCTCTTTCCAGGCCTCGCCTTTGAAGTACATTTCTGTTGAATGTCTCACAAGCATTTTAATTCGTCGATTGGGTGAAAGCAAAGGATATATGTCCTCGGTCTGCCAGGCTTCAGGAAAACCACGGTAGAAAGCAGAAGCCCCAGACTATACCCATGTCATGGCATAAACGAGCCTACATATAACATGGTCACCTTTCTTTTTCTTTTTCCTTTAGTGAGGAACTGGGTACAAATGAATGAATTTACTAGAATGCTTTTAAAATTGCTTGATTTTTAGAAATTCATTTGTAAGCTTCTCAGTGGGGAAAGTATATATTGATTTAGCTTAAATGGTGCTGCCAGATGTAAAAGTGAGCAAGCATTGCTTCTAATTGAAAAACCAAACTGGGTGCTACTGAATTCTGATCAAACAAAATAATAAAGTAGATTATGCTTATAGATTTCATTTTTGAACGTTAGATTGCTGGGACAAATTTAGAAGATTTGATGAGAACTTTTAAATGGCATGTTACTTGCTAAGTTCAAATTTCCTTCAAAGGAAGAACTTTTTTTTTCATATGCTCCACCTGTAGCCCTTCAAAAAGATTATAAAATCCCTGATGATGGCACCATGGATGGCTTTTGTATCCCCCACCAATTCATATGACATTCCTTGGCACGCAACAAATACTTATTAAATTGAGTTGAACTTATTTGATTTGAATTTCCAAGGTTATTTCTACCCTTTAATTACTTTGGAAAGGCTTACTAACATCTCATTTAAAAAGAAAGGACTTCTTGCTTCCTCTAAAACATTTTTGAAAATCATTATCTTCCAGTTTAAAGGCAGTGGCTTTCAGCAAAGTCATTTCTGACTTGCATCTCCTTTTTTTAAGAAGTAAATTAAAAATATATGTATGATCACATAAAGTCATACTTAATATGTATATCCTAGAGGAGCATAAACATTCAGGAGTCCCTGTGGAAGAATAGATTTCAGTCCAACACCATCAGAAGATCAGAGAGAACGTCTAGCTCCTTGTATCAAAGCTTTTGCTCTTCATAAAAACAAATACTTTGGTAAAAATCAGAATGTTCTCCTTCTTCCAAACCTACTCTATATCTCTCTCATGCTCACATCCCAGGGGAAACATAAATCTTAATCTGAGGTAGCTGACTGCATTTTGTGTACTGTACCACTCTGCAGACTGACAGAAAGTTCTTTCTGTGTGTTCACTTTAAGGCAACATTTTATTTCATCTTGACCATTCCAATGTTTGTGAGCAGGGGATACATCATAAATGTTTAATTTGTTAAATATCAATTGACTAAAATTCTGAAAATTTAGGTCCTGTCAAACAATAAGGGGAAAATTCTCCATGAATATTTCATAAATATCATAATTTAGCTGCTCCAGTTTTCTATTGCTATGTAACAAATTATCCCAAAATGGAGCAGCTTAAAACAACAACCATATTACTGTGAATCAGTACTGTGGATGAGGAATTTGGTCAAGGCTCAACTGGTTGGTTCTTCCACTCTATATAGTATGGACTGGAGTCACTCAGTGGTAATCAGATGACAGATGGACTGATGGAAGGTCCAAGGTGGCTTCACCCATGTGCCTGGCACCTTGGCATGGTGACTTAAAGGCTGGGCTCTGGTGGGACTGTCAACCACAATGCCTACATGTGGCCGCTCCAGAACAGTGGTCTCAGAGCAATATCTTACAAGAGATGGGGAATGGAAGCTGTGGTCTCTTAAATGCTAGGTCTGGAAACTGGCACAGAATCACTTCCGCTGTATTCTATTAGTTACAACAGTCACAGGGCCCACCTAGATTCAAGGGGAGGGGACATAAACCCCCCACCCAAAGGGAACAGTGTCAAAATCTTTGTAATCATCTTTAATTGACAAAGGGGCACATCAGGAGAAAATAGTGCAACTTTATATCTCTTAGTAATGAACTCATCCATCAAAGAGCAGCTATTATGAAAGAATTAATTGAACATACAAAAGAGTACCAACTAAACATCTTAAAGTCATCAGTGTGCCTTTTACGCCTGACTTTTTACATCCATTGCCATCAATAATTTCTCCAAAATATCTTGCAAGTTGGTCCACTCCTTTCCACTTCCACTGCCCATGGGTAGTGCCTAAGATGTGCCAGGTATTGTGCTAACGGTTATTTGCAGGCACTATCTCATTTCATCCTCACACCACCACTCTGAGGTAGACACTGTCGTAATCTCCATTTCACAGATGAAGAAAATGATGCTTTGTGGAATTAAGTGACTCACGCATTATCTCCCAGCCATCCAATGCAAGGGCCTAGATTAAAACCCAGGCACCTCACTCCACAGCCCTCACTCCTGCCTTGGCCCAGAGATTCAGCTTTACCTGCAGTCTGGCTCCTTACGTTTGGGTGGGCACCTTCTGGTCGAGCTGCTACATGCTTCCCCTGTCCCAAATGCAGAATCAAGCTCCTGCGTCAGTGTCTGTCTGTGAACATCAGAAGCTCATGCTGAAATATTAGCGATTTCTAATCTATCTAAATTTTATTCTCCATTTAGAAAGAAAATGATATATACTGCTTGAGTAAGGCAAGAGTCTTTTGTTTATAGAGAAAGGAAACTTGGACTACCTAGTAGATTTGGTTGGAAAGAATCAGCCAATCATTAGCTGACATACAATAACTTTCTAGGTTTAATTAGCAATAAATAACAGCTCCAACAGTACAGTTAAAAATAATGTTCCAAATATTTCAAAATATAAACAGCCTAGAGATAATTAAGATAGCACAGGATAGTAGCCTCTGGAGTAACTTAGAGCCATGTTGTGGTTTAATTGGTTTCAGAGAAACTTATCAACAACTGCCTTGATGTCATAAAATTATTTTGTGTTTTCTTCTCTTTGGAATGAGAAAGAGTCTGAGATGTCCTAAGGCATGGCTTCCCTTAACCCCAAGGCAGAGAGAAAGTTCTCCTTAAACCAGGGGAGCCTGACTGGTGATAGCTGTCCAGCAAGTGGGAGACAGTCCAGTTCAGCAGGGGTGTGCTTGGCTGCTGGGTGGGCTACACAGATCTCCGGCCATCTGGAGTCTAAGCCGAGGAAGAGCTGCCATGTGCTCTCAGGCCTTTTCAGAGTCGGTGGGCTGGACAACTGGCTTTTCATTGATACTCTCACCTCATATGTGTCTGAACTACAGTCCTAAAGTCAATTGCTGTAAATGTGATCCTTTATAGTGGAAAAGCAAAATGCAGGAGGGGTTTACTGAAAAGCTGTTTCACTTTGTGTGGTTCTGGGGAACCCTGTTATGCATATTTAGAATAAAAATGGAGACCCTTGGGATGTGACCGTGCCTTATGAATAATGTATTTTCATTAAAAATTTTTTTTTCTCCTTGTGGATGTCTATATACCAGTTATTTGTATAGGTTTATCTCATCTTCAGTCAACTAATTTAATTGTATAAACAAGTTTATAGTGAAAAATATAAATCCAAAACACCACTATTTACTTCACTTTATCAGCCTTCCTCTCATTCTAACCAAAAACCTAAATATTTTATATAGCAATAATCAGCATATACATGTTATTTTATGTCTATGCCTCACACACAATTTTGTCTGAAGCTTTCCAGCAATTAGAATAATTCATGTATTTTTTCTTGTAAAAGCACCGTAGTCTATCAATATATTCATGCACACTTATATTATGTAAAGATTTATTAAAATGTTTCTAATTATAAGACTCTAGATGATCAGCACAATAATAATTTCTACTCCTTATAATGATGAGATTTTTGAGACTATCTAAATTGGCTTTTGAGTCGTCAAAGGGGAATCTAATTCTATTTAGTTAAACATTTGTATTTATCTTGTTTTGTTTTGTTTTTTGAAAATTAGAAAATAATAATAGATTATTATTATTAATCTAAATAATAAATTAAAGTGTGTATTCTGATGGGGGACCTCAATTAAAGGTAAAATAAATAGATACATACCTATACTGAAGATTTGTCATCTTAAATTAGCTTGCACGATAAAGCAAATGAATTGAGGTAAAAAAAAGGAAATGCAGGGACAAGTAATTTGGGTGTGGTCATTTGGCTGGATGTTTAAGAGTGCTGAATCATCAATAGGATCACCTTCTTCACAAGAAAGAGACAGCTGCTTGGGAGAGGTTGACCTTGAAGCAGTTTTTATCAGGAAGGTGGGTGGAGATGGATAGAGAAGAGAAGATGAGCTTGCAGGCTGAGGAACCTAAAAGGCAAACCCTGTGATGTGGAAAGAGCATGGGACAAAAAGATAGAAATTCCCAAAGAAAAATTTTCTGACTTAATGATACAAATCAAGCATCTTCTTGCCTTACCTACAAAAGGGAATGTCTGTTGGAGAAGAGTGTTTTAAATTCAACAAGAAGTAAGAGAACCTTCTCAGAGATGTTCTAGAGCCCATAAATTTATACCATGACTCTTTGTTAAATTCTTATGTTCTAATCCAAAGATTTGTCATTTTTGCCTATGGCACCAACTGCTTTCAGACTTACAGTCTAACAGAAGTTTTTGCTATATCCATTCCATTTATCCATTGAGTAAATATAGTATGCTGGGCCAGCACCATTTGTACACTGGTTTATGCAAACACATATAAAAAACACACAATTAAGTACCCCATAGTTATTAGTTCCTTTCATTGCATTGGTTGAAAACTCCATGTGCAAATTCTTTTTCCTGCCCCAGGATTTCTTGATTCTTTTAGCAGGATTCACTTATCCAGAGAAATTTGCTCATTTGTCATAATTACTCTTCATCAAAAAACCTGCTGGAAAGTTTTACAGCAAAGGTGATTTTATAATATATAATATTACATATTTTATATATATTATAAAATATATATTTTATATATATTATATAGTATATAAATATTATATATTTTATAATATATATATGTAAAACCCCCAAAGAAGTAAACTAGCTCTCAGGCAATATTTGGCCACCTTCCAAAACCTTCAAGGAGAAAACATCTTTAATATCAACATACAGAAACCAAATAATGTTCATCCTCTGTCCACACTGCCAGATAACTAGGTCATTAAGTTCTGGAGAAACAGCCATTTTAGTTACAAGGTCCTGCTGTGACATATATAGATAGGTTCACATTGCATAAGGAAAACGTCAGAAGATCTGTTGTTAGAGCTACTTTTTGAGTCCTTATTCAAACATACATTTTTTAATGTCACTTGTGTCCTTGAGAATAGTATGGGACACAATACTGGGGACACAGCATGGGATAGAGGAAACTTCACAGGGCACTCTGTACTTCCCTGGATGTATATACTCTCAGTCATTCCACAAGGAGCACAGTAGGGACTCAATTATGGGGATGGGCTGAGAACACCAGTTGATAGTTGTAATAGCTGATGCTATTTACAAAATCTGGCATACTTTAAAATTGTGACTCTTTGTTTCCCAGATAGTACTGTATCCTTCTTACAAAAAGTCATCTGTCTTAAAAGGCTTCTCACCAGTCTGGTTCATAGCTATTTATAACCCTGGCAGATGTTTGATATTAGAGTTTGGCTGAACATGTTAATGTCTTCTATGTAATAGAAATCAAATTTGGTTTCTCTTGCACTGCTACTATAAAACAACTACTATAAAAAGTGTTTTACATTAATAATATATTCCATTTAGAAAGCAGCTTGTATAATATATGTTCAGTATGTTTCCAATTGCATGCTTTAAAATTTTTTGCATAGAGGAAAGAAGCATATACCAATCTGTTTACCATGTTGTTCTTAGAAGTGGCATTATGGGGGTATATCTCTTCTGCTTCTTCTGAATGTTTGATAATAAACATGTACTACTTTGACAAAAAGAAAGTGTTTTAAGATTGGCTCCCAAGGCCTTTAACAATTGAAAAGTTTGAAATCTATTTAGTCTGTGTGTTGAAAGTCTAGACTGTTCAATATGGTAACCACTAGCCACAAGTGGTTATTTTAAATTATATTTAAATTAATTGAAGCAAATTGAATTAATTAAAATTCAATCCCTCAATCATACTAGCCACATGTCAAGTTTCAGTAGCCCTATTTCCAGAAAACTCTGTTGGTCAGGCCTGGTGGAGAATGAGTTAACAAACTATGCCCAGATACCAAAGGTGGAGGCTGGCCTGGAAATGGACAGGTGCCTCTCCCCATAGACACTGAGAGATTACTTGTCACCAGTCTCTTTTAAACACCTCACCAATCTGTGGCCAGAGAATTCAGCAAGTTTCCCATATCCATACTGACAGTTGGGACAGATCAAGGACTGCTTGATCTGCTACTAACCCCTAGTTCACAGCTCTTGCCTCCATATCATATTACCATCTTCTCCAGAAAACTAAAGCTTCCCTAAAAATACATCAGTTCAATTAAATTCAGTCTAATTTTATAGACATATTTGCGAGCTTACTCTGTGATAGGCACCATAGCAGACCTTGAATACACAAAAAACAAGTAAGACAAGTTCACCTATCTTCAAGTGTAGCCAAAGTGCCAAAACAGGAGGTCAGGCTAGGTAGAGTGATAGTGCAAAGCAGAGGCAGGTATATTCTTCTTGAGAAACCCAGAAATGCTTCACACAGGTAGATATGCTTAAGCTGGGTCTTGACACTTGTACATCCACTTTCACAAATCAGCACTTCTCCACTATTCTGAGTTTTTCCTATACTCCAAAAAAAGAAAGGTCAGACTCCGTTTTAAAATGCAGATAATCCTTGGCCTCATATTGTTTTTTCTTCATGTTGAATTGTTAAATATGTTTCACCTCTCTTAATTTGGACTAGTTTTCTCACTTTTCAGGCCAGGTTCTATATTTTTAAAATAATTTAAAATCTTCAAATGAAATAAAATGCTATTTTAATATTTAGTCATCCATTTTATACTGGACTATATAAAAGCAAATAAAACATTTAAATCAATGTTTATTTTTCAGCTAGTTGCTTTGGAAATATTTAAGAACCTGGAGATCCCAATTCACCAATAAATCATGTTCCTATATTTTAACAGATGCAATGCTTCTGGTGGCAGAGAGACTGGAAGGACCGTTCAACATTGAGTCCGTCATGGACCCTATAGATGTCAAGATTTCTGAAGCCATTATGAACATGCAGGAAAACAGCATGCAGGTGTCTGCAAAGGTATTTGCATTAGTCATGTATCTACTAAAAAGGGAGAAGCGCAGTGACCTAAAAATGAATTAAATAGATATGTTGGTCGGAATTATAAATTCTAATACGTTGTCAGCAAGCTTTTCCTGTTCAGCCACAAATTTGCTACTTCGTTAAAAATGTCTAACAAAATGGCATTGAGAAGGGAAGCAATCTTTTAGTTCACAACTATTCAATCATGAAGAAATTATTGGCTGCCAGAAAGTTTCAGACAACCCTAGTATGTTGACTAATCCCTCACATTCATGAGCAATTTGAGGGAGAATTTTTTTTTTAATGTTTGAAATTTCTGCACACTCTCACCCTATTTTCTGTCTCAGTAATTTCTAATAATATCTTCAGCTGTGCAAACCAGGCAAATATTCTATATGTTAAATTGTAAATAATTAAACATCCCAACTAACTTCCTTTTAAGACTACGGCACAACCTTCATTAATGAATCTTCAGGGGGAAATACTCTTTTGTATGAAGTCAACCACACATTAAAAAAAAAAATTGTACATTTTCATAAATCACATGAGACAGAGCTCCTGGGTTTGCAGCTGCAGAACACAAATATCAAGTGCACAATTTTTATTTGTTTCCACCCAGTTGAAGATAAACAGATCCCACCTTAAGCAAAATTAAGAAGTTTGCAGTGGGTCTCCAGCCTTTCCCTTCTTCACCTCTTTTCTCCCACACTGATGATTGCACAATGCCCTTCTGTTCTCTTTACCATCCTCCCTGCCCTGAAACACTAACCATATCAATATCAGTCCTTTTAACCTGGTGAGTTAGTGATTACATTTTAATTGGAAGTCATCCACACTAAAATGTTATGTCAAACAGTTGCATGTTTAGCTTTCTTACATTTTTTTAATTCCTTTATAAAAGACATTTCAAATAGAATCAAGAGGGAGGGGGACAAGTGGTGAGAGAAATTGCAAAGCAGAAAGAGAGCCATGGAATCCTATTAGATCTCCTTGGCTGACTATGGACAAACTAGAGTTGGGCCTTTCATGGTAAACTAATAGGAAGTGGGATAAGAAGGGATCAGACCTGGGTCCCTTTCTTTCTCTGTGAGGTGCTGGGCCCAACCTTCCGTAGGCCTGGTTGTGGGTTTTGATGAGCTTGGGATAGTCTGTGTAAAGGAGGATGCTCCAAATTGCTATTACTTGTTGGAGAAATAGCAAGTTTGGAGGTTCCATGAAAGTCCATTTTCTTTCTTTCCTGTAGAAAATATCAGTCATCTTTATCTCTCAAATCTACAGCCTGTTGTTTTGAGAAGGAAACTATCCCAGCAAAGCTTGAATAACTAGGCAGTAAGTTTGCTGATGTTCAAAACAGATCTGGAGACTAGGTTATAGAAAAACATATGGATAAGGGTATCTGTGATTTGAGGCCATCATGCGTTTCTTAGAAGCAGAAGTCTGTTTCAATGGGCGTGTGTACCTACACGTTCAAGTCAAATACTCTACTAAAAATTTTCCATGAGGTCAGTAGGACTCTCTTTATTCCCAGAATGTGGATGAGACATTTCTGTGGAATTGGTCCAACTACATTATAATAACATTGCTATTAATAAAGAAAGTACTTTAAAAAGACACATATCATTGAAAGAAATGTCAAGATCAAGAGTAGTAATAATATAGAACATGTAAGAGTGCATTTAGATGTGTCATATGAGGGGTTACAGTATGACGGGTCATAAAATGATAGTACAAAAACTGTCAACTGAGAAATTTTTTAAAATGTCTATCTGGAAAGGCAAAAAGAAAAGGAGATGGAGGGAGGAAAGGAAGGGGATAGGAAGAAAGGAGCAGCTGTGCTCTAGGGGAAAGAGTGATAGGAGGCCAGGAGTCTGATCCAGAAGAGAGTGTTAAGGAAGGGCCAAAGCCAGTCTTTAATACAGTGGTTGGAATCTCGATAAATTCAGCAGGAAGCACCAAAAGC
Source organism: Tolypeutes matacus (assembly GCA_026826555.1). Classification (NCBI taxonomy): domain Eukaryota; kingdom Metazoa; phylum Chordata; class Mammalia; order Cingulata; family Chlamyphoridae; genus Tolypeutes; species Tolypeutes matacus. The sequence continues at coordinate 10,953,536 of JAKSZT010054334.1, read as the reverse complement.
ATTTGCTGAGGAATTGGATATGTTCTGAAAAGAGGTTTTATTTCATCAAGGGAATGGAATTTTATTTTGAATTTGGAAAAATGTGGTTTTATTTTCCTTATAAACCACATCCAAGAAATAACGCACGAAGTGGAGTCTACAGTCTATGTTCTAGTCAAAGCCTGGATGGTTGACTTTTTCCTTTTTCAAAGGAACCCTTAGTCACCATTGATAAACAATCTCATCACATTTAAACTTGGCTTCCAGACTTCAGCTGGAGTATTTACATAAACTGAAAAGTCGTTACCTTCTCATAAGCGAGCTTTGGGTGAGACCAAAAGCCATTTCCTAATTGGGAGCCAGACATCCTGGGAGTTGTAATGCTTGGAAATTAAAATGAGTTTTAACTCCCGGATATGATTGGCAACTTGTCCTTGGAAATCGTTTATCTTATTAAAGCAGCTTTCTGATAGAAGTCATTCACATAGCTTCTTTCAGAAAAGCAACAATATTAATAACTGCCAACTCATTATTTGTTGAGGGCTTACTACTAGAAACTATAGCAAGTGGCTTACATGGATTATATTATGTAATATTTATAACAATGCTTACAATGAGATAGAACTTTCCCCTATTTTGCTGGTAAGGAAACCAAGGCTTAGAAATCTTAAGTAATTTACGGAGGTCTCCTGGTGAGTGAAAGTTACAAGAGTGTCTGATTCCAAAGCCCATGTTGCTAATGTTTGCATTATAATGATATATAATGCTAAAGAGCCAATCTCATCGAAGGGCAGGATTAGCTAAATATTTGCCAAATAGATCAATGATTAAGGAAAAGTTTCAATAGCCTTCAGTAAAATCTGTATGAGATGGTAAGGAAACAGAGAGGGCAAATCTAGGAGGACTCAAGCTGTCTGCCTTTCTGATTCCAAGTTCAGGCCCTTTACAACTACACCATAGTACTTTCCACCTTGCTAAATTATAATTAAATATTTCTCTTATCTAGCCTAATGCTCCATTGCTTCTAAATTTTCCAGAAGTTTTAAGAGTTAAAAATATAAAGTTTTACCTCTTTCTCCCTTCTGTACCTGAAGGCAAAAAATAAACAGACCACAGGTTCAGATATGAAATTCCCCTCTCCTAATGTAGTAGTTCTCATCATATCCAGAGGAAGGAAGAGCTAACCTTTTTGTACCTAATAACTGAGAGGTTGATTAATGGAATTTTCAGATTTATGAAATGATCTATTGTCACCATGAATGTTCATGCTCCAGTCTTGTGTGAGATCAATTTTTGGAAATGTTTTTCTTCTCCACTTTAGCCTACTGCTAGGCTGTTGAGGGTAAAGCACGTTGAGATTCCCTTCATAAAATACATTGGCTATAACAAGTTGTATAATCAGTTTATAATATTTTGGTCTTAACATTATGACATTGATTTTAAGCTCTAGATTTGTATACCTTTTGCATAACATGATATATACATATGCATTTTTAAAGGTGAGGGACAATAACATATTAAACTTTTCTTGGCTCCCTTTCAGGCATAGAATCACCTAGGAACAATGACAATCCTCATGTCCACCATGGGTTGAAAACCTACTATATTCACTTAACAAATACCCTACCATGTACCAGGCACAAAGAATACATCAGAGGACAAAACAGAGTGCCTGCTCATGTGTCAGTCTCTTTCTAGATACCTTACATATTTTTTTCAAATCCTCACAGCAGTTTTGTAAAGTAAACATTCATTTCCTCATTTTATAGGTAGGGAAGTTAAGTTTAGGGAGATCAAGTAGTTTGCCTGCGGTCATACACTAATGAGTGGCAGAACTGGGATTGCAGCCCAGATCTGTCCCACTCTAATAAAAAGCATTTTCCCAAGATTTTGCACTGTTTCCTCAACAAGTATCTTTCTGCCTTGGCCAAATAGACTTCAGCTTTTGTGGAAGCAGCCACCTAAGGAAGGGATGCTGCCTGAAGCATGCGGCAGGGACCCTACTGATGAGAAACACAAGTTGCCAGCTATTCAAACCACAGCCAAGCTATTCAATTCACCACCTTCACAATCCTCACCAACAATAGTGAAGAGCCCTCAGTATTCCACAGCCACTATTACCCACCCAAATAAAAAATATTCAGAATTTTACAGGTTTGTGAAAATACCTCGAGGTAAGGGGGGCAGGGAGGAACCTTGCTAAATCTTTGCCCATGAATTTCAGATGTGTTGATAATCTCCTTCTTATCCTATCAGGAAAGATGAAAATTTGTCTTACTAGATATAATTTAACTGTATTAGGAATAATTTCAGAGCTAATCCAGGGAAAGATTGGTTTGTCAGATATAATCTAAATTAAGAAGGGAGACTTATTAAATTCCATTTGAAACCATCCATTCAATTAATGCTTATTACAGACAAGAGTGGAACCCATTACAGTAGAACAGGCGGCGTGCAGGTACTTAATTTTCTTCAGACAATTCTTCTTGAATCTATGGCTAAAATAAAGATGAAAAAAACTAAGAGAACAGAAAAGAGAGTGTAATATTTTCTGCCTCTAGCTAGTTGGGCCTTAGTTTCCTCATCCATAAAATGAGGGCTTGATATAAATGCCCCCTTCCAGCTCTAACAGGTTACACTTTTGCGAACATTATCTCTTTGCTGATTATACAGGTTTCTTTTACTGGCATCCAGATCTTATTCTTTTCTCTGGATCCTTTCCCTTTAGAAGAATTCAGGAATAAATAATATGTTGGGCATTCACAGGGATAAAATACCTTCTTTAAAATGTGAGATATAATATATATATATATATATATATATATATATATAATTTTTTTTTTTTTTTTTTTTTCGTGGCAGGGGGGTACCAGGGCCAGGGATTGAACCCGGAACCTCATATGTGGGAAGCCAGCACTCAACCACTGACCTACACCTACTCCCCTCAAATAAATATAGTATTATTTCCCTAAATAACTTTTATCTTTTCTTTCTTTGAACCCCTGTATTGAAGGTACCCTTTCTTTGGGCACAGAACATATTATTCCTAGTGTTATGGTTATTCGGACTTACATTCCTTCCCCAAGATTATAAATTATTTGAGGACAGGGGCTACATTTTACTCATTCTTACATCATACAGAGACCCCTCCTAACTCATCATTTTACACAAGGAAGGAACATAGGACATACCACTGAATTAAATTCAGAATCTGAAAGTATAATGCCAGAGGGACTCTGATGAGGAAGAATAGAAAATATCTTCAAATGTAAATGAAGTTAGTCTAGTATTCTTCAGAATAGCAGGTCAGATTTTGACATCAGATGGACCTGGAATCTGGTTTTCTGCTAGTTGTGTGATTTTGGGCAAATTATTTACGTGTCTAAACTCAATCAATCCACATTAAAAAATGAAGATTCTAGTGGTACCTGCTTATAGGGTTGTTTGATGGTAAAATATTAAAATCCACGTAAAATGCTTAGTACTTATAAAGGTGAGGAGTTTTAATTGTTGTTATTAAAAACATCTAGGATATATAAATTATAAAGAGCATTAAGTCTAGGTTCTTGTCTCTTCCATGAAAGTCTTTGGGCTTATCTTTAGCATCTAAAGTTAGAAGAGGTTTGATATCCAGGCATCTGCATTTAAACCCACTCAAGTAGATGTAATTCTGGGTTCATAGAATCACCTAGAAGGGGACACATACCTCTGCAAGGCCTATTACATAACATGGCATGACACTGAACAGCTGTCTAAAAATCAAGAAGAAAGCAGGCTCAAAGGAAGAGCAGAGGAGTTGGAGACTGTGCTGGCAGGCAGACTCTGGTCTGTACCTATTGTCTGCACCAATGCCAACGGAGCAAAGTGTTTTAGAGAAATTTCAGTGGCTTCTGCCCAATGTCACATTATTCTCAAGTTGAAGGAATAGCTGGCCTGCTCCATATACAGGTGGTTTGTTCCCTTCTGCCTAATCTCTGAGAGAAAAATGAATGACCACAGTATTTATAAAGTTTTCCACTCTATTTCTACCTCTTCTTTAGTTTTTTGTTTTTGTTTTTTTTTTTTTTTAAAGATTTTTTATTTATTTATTCTTTTATCCCCCCCTTGCTGCTTGCGCTCGCTGGGTCAGCTAACCACGCCGTGCGGGCAGGCTTGCCTTCACCAGGAGGCCCCGAGAACCGAACCCGGGGCCTCCCATATGGTAAACGGGAGCCCTACTGATTGAGCCACAGCCGCTTCCCTTCTTTAGTTTTTAAAAGAAGAGCAAGTTCTCAATGGTTTCTAGATTCTGAATATTTTACTGGTTTATTCAAATTTTAAAGCTCATATTCTGTCTATCTGCTCTCACTTATCATATTCCACCAGGAAATAATGACCTTAAAAAAGCTTTTATTCCTTGATTTCTTTGTTTCTGTACAGAAAACACGGGGTCTGTTCCATTCCTGTTTGTAACATCACTAAATAACAGGGCCAGATTTTCAGAAGCTAAATATGGGTGGAACCAAAAGGACACCTTTTTTATATATAAAGTAAAATGAAAGTTTGAGAAAAATGCTTATGATGCATCTATAGGAAAGACATCCAAAGCAAACTAGTTTTAACTTTCCTTTCATGTAAAAGAGATATTTTTTCTCCTTTTGATGATAAAGGGAAATTCCTTATTATCTCTAACCTTTGGAGATTTATCTTAAGATTTTCTTTCATTTTAACTTCAGGGCAAAGAATGAGAAGATGACCTTTAATGTAGTCTACTCAGGAATAGTTGGTTGAAACTCAATTTGGTGTTTAAACTCAGTGTGTTTTTAGGAATGGTTGAAGGTACTTTCTTACTCTCCTGAAAGAAAGACTCCTTCCAGCCTCCACCTGCTTTAAACGGTGTTCCCCATGGGCAGCAGATTATTGCATTAGAGGAATTTCAGTGGCCTCCTCACAAATATGCCCACTTATCCCCAGCTCTGAGCACTTCTCTTCTAATTCAGGATACATGATCTGATTTGATTCTGATAGAGACATTATCCCAACCAACCTATATTTTAAAATGTGAAGGCGCTACCTCTGTAAGTTTATAGCAACCTGTTTTGCCAGAAAAATTTGGATTTTAGATGGCTTTGAGTAGGTCTTTTTCTTCTCACACATTTTGCACATCTCTTTGATTTCACCTCCACATTATCCCAGTGTTATGGAGAGGAAGAGGTTTTTTTCATCCCAAATCTCTCTCTAGTCCAGATGAATCTCTCAATCAAACATGTTCATCCAACTGTCTACTGCATAACTCTACCTGCCACCTCAAATCTACCTGCCCATACCAAGCTCATCCCCCACCCCAAACCTTTCCTACTCCCAGCATTCTCTATCCTGGAGATAGAGGCGCCTCTACCAGTTCTTTTGTCCTAGCCAGAAACTAGGCTGACTCTTGGACTTTCTCCTCTCCGTCACCCCTGAGTCAATCCATAATGAAACCCCACTAAAGAGTCGTTCCAAATATCTTTTTAATCCATATACAACCTCTACCCTAATCCATCATATCAGACATGGATTACAGGTTCCTAATTGAGTCCCTGCCTCTTATTTTGCCACAATCAAATCCAGCCACCACACTGCAGTCCGAGGGAGCTTGCTGAAATGCAAATGCATTCACATTATTCCCCTGCAGTTTCCTGTTGCCATTAGAATAAAGCCCAGATGTGGTCCTGCATGACCTGATCCCCAGCCTAGCCCTCTAGGCCCACTATCAACACTCCCTTCTTTAATTTTTTTTAACTTTTTATTTTGAAATAATTTCAAATTTACAGGACAGTTGCAAAAATAATACAATCCCTAGACTGAGAATTCCAACATACCTCCATGCAGATATCCAGATCTACCAACTTTTAATATTTGCCACATTTGCCCTATCATTCTATCTATCCAGCTATCCAACTGTCTCTCTGTGTCTATCCATCCGTCCATTCATCCAAATATCTATCTATTTTCTAAACTTTTGAGACTAGATTGTATACATCATGATCCTTGAATACTTAATACTTCAATGTACATTTCCTAAAAACAAGGCTATTTACTTATGTAATCACCTTAAGTACAGTTTTATCAAGCTCATGAAATTTAACATTGATGTAAAGCTTACAGTCTGTATTCCAATATTTTCATGTGTCCCAATGATGTCCTTTTTGGCCTTTTCTCCTGCATTATGAAATCCAGTCCAAGATCATGTATTGCATTTAATTATCATTGTCTCTTTACTCTGTTTTTTTAACTGTGGAAACACATGTACAACATGTGCCCATCTCAAACACTCCTAAGCATATAATTCATTGGAATTCATCACATCCACAATGTTGTGCTATCCTCATCACTGTCCATTACCAGAATTTTCTTATCACCCTAAACAGAACCCTATACTTATTATGCATTAAGTGCCCATTCTTCCCTCCCCCTCCCCCTGGTAAATTGCACTCTATTTTCTATCTCTATGAATTCGCATATTGTAGTTTGTGGCAGTTTGAGATTATTTTTGAATTCCAAAAAGATATTTGATTATGTTTGTAAACTGCTCTGTTCCTCTGGGTGTGATACCCTTTGATTGTATTAGATTCAGCTGAGATGCCTTTGATTAAATTATGTTAAGATTAGGGCTTTATTTGACCACATCATTAGGGTGACGGGTGAGTCCCTGCCCCCTTTGTGGGCTGTATAACCAGACGCTCATTCAAGGAGACACACAGAGAAGCAGAGAAACAGGAAAAGAGAGAAAGTGCCATCGACACGGAAGAGCATCCTGTGGCCCTGAGAAGAGAGATGAGCCATTCATTTGATAGTTTACAGTTGACCTTGTGAAGAGAACAGAGCAGCTGAGCCCTGAAAGAAATGAGCCCCAGAGGAAGAGAGATGAACCCTATGCCAGCCTACAGCTGAGACTGGAAGAAGCTGGGACCACTGAGCCTTAAGAGGAAAGAGGAAGGCTGAGCCCTTGCAGACATAGCTCACCATCTTGCTTCAACATGTGGCAACAGACTTTGGGTGAGGAAGTACCATTTATGGTACCTTCAGTTGGACTCTTTAGGGCCTTGTAACTAAGCTTTTACCCCAAATAAATACCCTTTATCAAGCCAACAGATTTCTGGTACTTTGCATCAGCACCCCTTTGGCTGACTAATACATAGTTACTTCAAATAAGTGGAATCACACAATATCTGTACCTTTGTATCTCACTTACTTCATTCAACTGATGTCTTCAAAGTTCATCCATATTGTAGCATGAAGGAAAGTTAACTTCATTCCTTTTACAACTGAATAATATTTGATTGTATGTATACACAGGCAACATTCAGTGGTATTCTTGAAATGTTTTACTAACCAACTCTTGGGTGGAGAAGGGGTGCTAGTTTGTAGTGTTTACCGATTTCTGGAGTATAATCACTCCCACCATGGCTGATTTCAAGCTACCTACATGATGTCACTGAACACAAAGTTACACACCATTATACAATATCTCCACCTTATAAGTACAATTGACGTAAATAACCCAAAGAGTACAGATAATAGTAAAACTTAGTGATTAGGAATTGATGAGTTTTGAGTATATTTTGCCTTTGTTTTTAACATAACATATAATTGTAAGTTTATACAATTTAATTTTTAATAATGCCTGTGTTTATCAGTTGGCTTGCAAAATTCGTGAAAACCTAACAATCTGTCTCGTGAGCCAGTAAGAGCTGGCTCTAGCACTTCCCTGGTATTCTCTGACTTTCCAGTCTAAGTTAGTGGCCACACATGGGTGCTCCCATAATACTTATCATATTCTCTCGTAATTAACTGCTTTCTTGTCGGTGCCCTCAGGAGAGCAGGGTCATGTACAATTGGCATAACCCCAGCACCTATTTCTGGCCACAGTCACATTCAACAAGCCAGCATGATGAAATTTACATTTCTGCAAAATGATCTTAAGAGCTGTTTTAAACTTTATAAGCAAAGAGCATATGAAATAATCATATAGCCAGGCCAAAAGGATTAAGGTTATTTTTCTCTCTACAACCAAAAAACAAAAACAAAAACAAAAAATACATGCCTTGTCTAGTTCCTTGTAACTTCTCCTTACTCACCACTTAGGAAGAAATATCAAGGTGCTCACTGTTTAAGGAATGCAAAACTTTTGTGGAATAATCATCTTCTCAAGCAAATGAAAAGAATTTGCTTTTATTGAAGAAAAGATTTTCAGAAGTATGCAGTACATTTGACAAATATTCTTGAACCAAAGACCGTAAGCATCATGCATACATTTTTAAAACTGACCCAGTAGCTGCTTTTCTAGAGTTGAAGCCAAGAAAAACTGATTAATTGACCTGACGCAGTATAACTCAGAATTCTCTCAACAGAATCCTGAACCCATCCAGGGACTAGAGTTTGACAGAGGGCTTGGCCAAGGATCACTGTAATCAATCGTTAAGGAAAGAAAATCATGAATCAAGGAACAAAGAACAAGGATAGAACAGAATGAGAGAAGAAAGGAAAGGGAAGAGGAAAGAAGAGAAGGGAAGAGAGAGGTTAAATGTTCTGAGATTAAGGATGAAAACATTGTTTTCTTCAAAGGCAAACCATAAAGAAAATTACCAAACTAATGAACAAAAAAATTTTAATTGATATTTAAAATGTTTGTGATGAGTATAATGATTTTATCTCTAAAAAAGAAGTCATTATTAAAATGTTTTAAATTTACATTCAGGAAAACACTCCTTAGGATATTATCAGAATGCTCTTAAGAACCAGAAAAATGTGTGAAATGAAGCTCTAGGGTGCTAGTGTAATTTTATAGAATGCTAATAACATAGCTCTTCTTGATATTTTTAATGACTTGTTTTTAAAGTATTTTAATTTACTCATCTCTATTGACCAATGATAGATGGACATCCTTCTGCACACACATTCCAATGACCACTTCCATTTTGATAAAGGGCCACCAGCTTTGCGCTGAAGCCAGAAGACTGTTATCTGCTGTCATGTACAGTTGCCGGTGTTTGTCATTTTGATGGAATGAGGATATAAAGAAGGAAGGCTGTGTAAACAGCCCAAGTGGTCTGTCACTTTGGCCCAAGAAACAGACATTATCTGAGATCTGAGCCCAGATATCTCCAGAGCTCTTGGCTCCCAGCTCACCTACCCACCAACCAGAAAGTCCATACTGACTATTTGGGGCACAAAGACCCTCCTCTTTTAACTGGCTTATTAAGCATAGTGAATTGCTATTATCAAATGATCAAGATACAGGGTTTTTATTTTTCCTTCCTAGTTATCCAGTTTAAGCAAAGTTATTGATTTGGCTTTCCTTTAATTTGGCACAGTAAAAAGAGTAAGGAAGTATCAAATGATTTTTAATATGGATGCATGAGTCATTGTATTTTCCTAAGTTGGAAGAAGGTTAAACCTTGTGTTTGATGAGAAGCTATTTGAGATAAAGTATATAGAATACGTAGCACAGTGAGTATCTGGTCCATCACAGACACTCAATAAGTGTTAGTTCTATTTCCTTTCCTATCTTTTCCTTCCCATTACAGAAACCCACAGGCTAATTGCCTTAAATAAATGATTGCAAAAGGGGGAAATCATAACTAAAATTTTCATTATTCATATTCTTTCATTCCAGGTTTTCTTTCTAAAAAGAATGAACTGTGTCCTAGGATCTCTTTAAGACTCTGGGGTACAGTGGTAAGATAGCTAAGGCTTGTCAGGAAGCTTTTATTCATGCATAGAATGCATAATCCATAGATTTGATTTATTACCTGTTATGATCCTATTTGATTACAGATTACCTCAGTTAAAATAATAATACACCTTTATATCTCATTTTTCCCAGAAGCTTCTCTATGCATTATGCCATTTCATCCTCACAATAGCCTTGATAACTGGTCACACAAGTGTAAGGAGAAAAACCAAAGCTAGTACATCAAGTTTTTAGACCCTTGTTCATGACCTTTCTATTATGCCACAGCTGTCTGGTGAAAATAATGGCCACACTGGGACCAAAAAAAAATAGAACTGACACAGATATGATAGTTTCTGTTTCCTTGGGAATAAACGGGATATATTTGAATTCCTCAAGTGGTGATCTGACACATAGTTCACTCATTAACCCTGTAATATAAATTAGAGTCTAATAAGTAAATAAATCATTACTTACTCTCAAAACATTAAGATTGATTAAGTCTGGATTATGTCAACTGTCGCCTTTCATGTTTAACATGAAAGATTAGAGTTCCATTTGTAAATTTCAAAACTGTATATGGAAATAGCAACATCTTTCCCATCTAGAACCTACTGGGTAGACACCAAGAATATAGATTTAAAAAAAAAATAAGACAACCAGAGACAATATATCTGCAGCTAATGTTTCTAAAGTTACCAGTAATGACTTTTGTGAATGTATAATCAGTCTGGAAAAGACAATACAGACGATAAAGAAGACAAAGAGACACAGGTATGGAAAATCTCTCTGTGCCTCAGAAAAAGTGCACACTTCGTTAGTTTATTTTAAGGGAAATATGTTAAGATGCTGTAAGTTTCTTAAAGGAAGAATACTTGTATTTAGGAATCTAAGACACACACTGCACCACCTCCTCCTCCTCATCCCTCTGAAACTATAAAACATCTCTTCTTTCAGCACTTTCTATCTTAATGTCAGCTTCTTTAATCTCAGAATGCCAACATACTTCTAAGGCATTATCTTAGTAATCCTCTTATGAAGGAGGATTCATGAGCCAGATCTCTTCCCGAAATCCACAGGCTTTGTGGGTCAGCTAGGTGGGAAGGATAATTCCTTTGTACATCTGTAGCATCTGTCTTCATTGAGGCTCCAAATATTTTCTTAATTATCTAATTATTCCTTTCAACATCCCTTGGAAGGAGACAGGCAGGCAGTAATACTGATTCTATTTCTTAAAGAGAAAGTGCTAATGATTTGTTCCACAAAAAGGTAACTTGGCCTGAGGCTTTGTCCTCTAGAACCTTCTCTCCTGTTATAAAGAGAAGACTTTTCGATTTAAAATAGCACCTCTTCTCTCAAATTACAGGTAGAGGAAGGTAAAATGGCTTCACAAATATCTCTAAGTAAAAGCAGATTCGCCTGACTCTCTTTTCCTCTTGCCAGGTTAAAACTACCTACTTAAAGAGTTGCCTAGCCCAGTGTATCCTAAAGAGTGTTCCCTGGAACTCTGCTTGTAGGAAACTCCTAGGGAACCTGTGGCCAAAACATTTTGAGGAACACTACAAATGACACCTGCCTTTGGACGAGTCACAACATGTGTTAGCATTATGAAGGCCAGGCAAAAATATCTTAAAAATAATTAAGTTAAAAATAATTTAATTGTTAAAAATAATTTAACTGGGAAGCGGCTGTGGCTCAATCAGTGGGGCTCCCGTTTGCCATATGGGAGGCCCCGGGTTCGGTTCCCGGGGCCTCCTGGTGGGGGCGGGCCCGCCCGCGCGGCGTGGTTGGCTGGCCCGGCGAGCGCGAGCAGCAAGGGGGGAATGAATGAATAAATGAATAAAATCTTAAAAATAATAATAATAATAATAATTTAACTTTTACCTATTGAATCTATTGCTTATGGAGCAGTTGTTAGCCCCTAGAAGATAATTTGTGGAAAACATTTAAGAAACTTCAGCCAAGATATTCTTTTCTTCAAATCTTCTCTAGAAGCAATATTTCTAGAAGAACAGATCCTAGAATAGTTTAATTTGCTAATTATTATGAAGTACTTACTTTTCCAAACTCTGTGCTGTCTGTTCCTGTTTAAGTATTGCCTTTTATCATGACAGCATGTTTTTACAGTAACATCCCTGTTGCCATATAACAGAGAGAAAACTAAGGATCAGAATGGAGACTTCTGAATGTTGGCATGACTGGGCTTTCTGTCCTCAGCCCTGTCTGCCCACTTTCCACATACCATCCTTTGTTAAACTCAACCAGTTTCAGGGCTTTAAATACCATCTCTAGGCCAATGATCCAAATCCATATCGGCAAACCTGACCATTCTTAATTCGTGTGTCCAGCTGCCTAACTTAACATCTCTACATGAATGTGTAAAAGGCATTACAAACTTCCCACAGTCCAACAGAACTCTTGATTTTGCTCCATAAAACTGTTCCTCTTCCATGCTTCCTTTCCCAGTCAATGGTTCTACCTTCTACCCAAATGCTGAGGCCATTCTCCATTCCTCTCTTTTGCTCACTCTCCACATCAGAACCATCAGCAATTCCAAAGCCCATACTCTTAAGGTATGACCCAAAAAGGACTAGAGGTCTTTTAAGCCAAGCCTTCTATATATAAAAAAATTGCATCTCAAGGAAATTCATGTCCAAAAGTGGGGGAGAATCTTGGTCTACTAATTCTTATATAAGACACTTTTCCCCATACTACTCCTCATCGGTTTCTTCCCTTACCCAAAATATAAAACATTGAGTACCTAGGCTACCAGAATAAAAAGCCTCATTGGTTTTTGTAGTACTTCTTGCCTGGGATCTCATGAACCATAAAATTTTGTCTAATTATATTGTTGCTATAGCAAACCAGAAAATTTGCGTCTGAGGCAGTACAAATTTTCTACACAAGAATTCCTTTTGTCATCCACCCCCATGAACCCCATGTTTTTAAAAAACATTTTGTCTCGCTACCAGATTGCATGCATTGATAAATAAATTAATTTTCACTTTGTAAGTCATCTAAGTTACACTGCTGCTATTTATGTTGTTTAAGATGTACTCTGAGAATGAAAAAGTCAGAATAGTATAGGGTTTTTAATCATTCCTAAGCAAAGACAGTGAGTTCAATCTCTTGGTCCCCTTTAGTAACGTTCCCATTAGGTTTTTGTGAAATTCTGAATAATAGCTCTTAGATTCCCAGGCAGGGAACTTTCACATTAAAGGGTCTCTCTTTATGACATTCCCTTTTTCTAAGGCTATAACAGAATTTGTGTTTAGGGACCTTGAAGATATGAGGTTATTGTGACAGATTTTTATGTAGGTCGCCACCTGATTTGGGGGTTAGCTGTTTGTTTCCAAAATAATTAGAAGTTGGCGTTTTCTGGGATTTGGGTAATAACCCCAGCAATTTCTGCACAGAAGCTATCTTGAAAATCCATATGTGACATAAATAGCAGAGACTACGGCACTATATTAATTTACCTATATTTCTTTGTTTTAATTAACACCCAACAACAACAAAAATCAAACAAGTGGTAAGGCTTTCTTTCATGATGAAATATCTCCCCTCAAGCACTAATATTCTTTCAGGGCATTTCACAATCCTGTGACTTCACTGTAACCCAGTGAGCCAGAATTTTCTCAAAGGGCAAATTAAGGAGGTCTGTTAACTCTTTTACTGCCCAGGCCTCAGGAAGTCGCAGCAAGCCTCTTAGTGTTGTTCTCGCTTAGGCTTTATACTTTTTTAAGGTCAGCTGTCATTTCCCAAGCAATCCTAAATAGCACTCTCAACAGATCCCTGGAGCTTTGCAAATGTTAATGCCCTCCATCAGCAACGACCTTGCCACTGGGCCCACTACCTTTATCACACTGGTTTACACCATCAACTTCAGAAATTGTGTGTGAGAGAAGAAGAATCAATAGTGTGTTGAGAGCAAGAATGCAAAGACAAAGTGCTCATGCTCTGCAAAATGCTGAATTGAAGGAGAACTTTTGAATATAACAAAAGAGAAATTAGCTGGTAAAACAAAATGAATTACATTGCAATTTGGAATTTGTCATCTGAACCGTACTCAGGAGCTCTCTGAATACATCACTAGAATCATATAATGTGCATGATTGATATGCTTATTCTAAAGTTAAACAACAAAGAATCAAATAACAAAACTGAAAGGAATGCTTTCTAAATATACACATGCAAGTTAAGAATTAGCTTACAAAAGTAGTACCGAAAAGCTTACTAAAAGAAAAGAAAAAGAAAAGAAAAGAAAAAAAAAAAAAAAAGATCTAGGAGTCAATCATCTCCTTTGGAGAAATGGAAGGAACTTTTAAGCTTCATCAAAACTTCATAAAAATGTTGTACAGTATTTCCTATAATTCTAGCAAAAGAATCTCTTGATAACCAGTGTGAGTAGCAGAGCATAAAGCTTCTAGAAACAGCAAAGGAAGGATCCCCTCACCACCCTGAGTGAAACCACTGCGGAAAAGAACCGGCAGCTCAGTCCCTAAGATCATTACAATAAAGTGTTTGATTTCCCACAGCAATATCCTAATAATGACATGAACAGCTGTCAACAACAAAATTAGAGGAAACTGTCATTATATGGATTTCATCCACATTTGCATGTCCTATTTCCCCCCATTGCTCAAGAGAGTGTTTTCAAAGAAGTCTTAGAGTAGAGGTTTTCATAATTCAAAGGGGAGTCACTCGAGTTATTTGGCCTTTTGTGCCATACACGAAATACATTTGTCATCATAACAAGAATCCCAAACGGATGTTTATTTGAATGCCAAAATCAAGTGCATGGAATTGTCTTGTACACAATCCATTTAATCCTGAAATCCTCCTAAGAGGTAACTATTACAATCCCTATTTTTAATACATGGTGAAACTAGGAGGGCATACAGTCACCAGATAACTTCCTCGGTAATTCATTCTAGTATATTAGCAGTTGTAACTGTTTAAATTTGTTTAATTTCAAGATAAGAGTTTGAGGTAATCGTCCCATGGAAAATGTGAAAACCTTTACATTGCACTCTTCTGGAAACTCACTGGGCAACTTCCTTAACCTTTCAATGTTCTTCCAGGTGTTTCAGGGATGTGGCCAGCCCAAACCTGCTCCAGCCCTCAGATCTGCCCGCTCAGCTCCTGAAAATTTTAATACTCGTTTCAGGCCCTACAACCCTGAGGAAAGGCCAACAACAGCGGCTGGCACGAGCCTGGACCGGTTGGTGAGTGCTCTCAAATTGATGGCCATTGTAGGCATGTCCTGTTACCAAGGGTATCCTTGAAAACACGGGATGGGATTCTGGAAAAGTTGGTTGTAAAAGTCATCTCATTCTTATATCTGCTCCTGCTTTTAATTAGAATTTTGAGAAGTAATGGGATCTTTCTTTTAGGTCATGAATTAGATTGCTTAAGAAATCTTATAACTATTAATCCACTCATGCAGTGGCCAAATTCTCCACTTCATATTTCTTCTGACACACTAATTTGAAGACTAAGTTACCATTTCTTCCAGAGCTATAATTATAATAGCACAATTCTTATTCGTCTACTTCAGTTCTTTCCTTAAAATGGCTGTTTATTCAATTATGATAGAGTGAGACTTAATTACGACTTCTCCTTACATGTAAACGTTTCTGTTTGAAAGACCCCAAATCAGTGTTGCTACCATTTTTACTTTTATGTGTGTGTTTAAAATTGGAATCTTTAGAAATAGTCACTCTTTGAGTCATTTAAATGTGTGTCAGGGGACGGAATGGTATCAAACATCAAGGCAATTTACTCACAGAATACAACCATAAATGTAGTAAATGCAACTTTTTTAGTATGTTTTAAAAATCAAAATTTGCTATAAATAATTTAAAGCTCACCATATCAAAGAAATACTACCTGATTATTTGCAATTCAATTTCCTCAATTTATAGTACTATAAACAATTTATGGACCTGTAATTGTTCATGCTGTTAATGTTACTTTGCCAATTATCTTGATGGACAATTAAAAGGAAAATCCTTAAGGTCATAAAGCCCTCGAACACCATCTGATTGTGCAATATAAACTAGATGTTGAGGATTGCTGGTTATGAATATTATTTTATTAGACACTCTTATAAATTACTTTATAATTTTAGTTACTATCGTTCTACAGTGTAGGACTCATAAGATTAAACTGATTGGTTTTGGCCTCGAAGTGCATCTCAGCATTTCTCTCTATAAAAATCAAATGTACTTGCAACATAAAGACCTATCCTTGAAGTGCCAAAGTGAAGGGGTAAGCTGAGCAGTTAACTGCTATCATTTTATAAACTTCATACCAATTAGCAAATAAAACCCCCTCTTTTTTTTCAGTGTAGGCATTGGAAAAAGAATCATCTGGGTAATCTCTTCAACCTTCTACTTTTCCTTGTTTTTTCTACTCTCTAGCCATAGTTTCAGGGAAAAGTTATTCAGTCACCTTGTTTTTTCTGTTAAACAACCAATTAGAGTCCTCCAAACAACTAGTTACTAACCAGTTATTTTAAAGAAAAGAAGGCTTGACTAGATTCCATTGTCTGGATTTTTACTTTACAAACTGGTTTGCATATCAAATTAAGATACTTCTAACTAGAAGCATAAATAGTGAGGGTGGGTTTAATCCTTTTTCCTCCCATTTTAGTTCCATAAAATCTAATTTAAGACCTAGGACAAATTTTTATGAACTTAGTTAAAATTGTATTGAATTTAAACGACATAACGTTGCCTATGACAATTTTTTTTCCCTTTGAAAGAGAATAGCAATTTTCTCTTCTCTATAAGAGAAATGAATGTACATACTCAAACAAGAGGAGAGTAAGAAAAATATTTTTCTCAAAACAACAATATTTGTGCAGTTTAGCACAACTTAAAGTATCAAGACTTTGAGAATTTCATATGATGGTTAAAATCTCAGATAGATGAACATTGAAAAGTTTTAAAAAGGAACCTCATTAGTAATCTTCAAAATGCCCCAAATATAAGGGTCTTGAAGAATACTGGAAAATAGCAAACTGATTTAGGATCTTCTATTTTATGCACTCAACAAATATATTTTAACCAAAATTTTTTCCTGAAAATAATTGGTAATGATTAATCCTATGGTCATACGTAAAAACAAGGACTAGACTCAGTGCACAGGAATTTAAATCAATAAGCCCATTTTATTCTCTAGCATTCTCTGACAGCATGTAGTATTTTATCTCCTCACGGGTGTAGCTTAAGGCTCTGTAAGTGAGAACTGAAGTTTTATTTATTTATTTATTTATTTATTTATTTGTTGAATTAAATTTGGATTCCTTTACAGATTGTCAGAATTAGGAATTTGTAATTCACAGCCAGCCATAAGCCTACCTGGAGCTACTTTACTCAGCTCCTAATGAGCAAGGGGCCGTTTCCACATCAAAAGGTTATTCCACATACCAAGGTTATTTTTGAAAACATTAGCAAGGCCCGAAGCTAATATCAGAGTCTTCCTTTGCAGCCGTTGGCTCCCCCAAGTACTTCTTCCCTTTGAGGGTTCAGTGTAGTTCTGAATAATGAAAAATTGGAGCAGCAATCCCTGGCTGACCGAGCTGTGCTGTAGTCACACACAATCGGCTTTGAGACGCACACATTGCTGAACTCTCCAGATGAGTCTGCCATACGATACAGCCTACTTTGTTTATAAACAAGGCTCATGTTCCCTGCTCCAGTGTTCATTTTCCCCTAAAAAGATGTTTCCTGAATATTTCTAAGAAGCATGTGTCCCAGAAAAAGAGGCTATTTGGAAAAGATTTCTCTTAATTTCTCAAGTATTTCAGCGTAGAAAACACTTCAAAGTCCAGTATCAAAAATAAGATTCAGATCACCACACCCCCTTTGCCAAAGTGAAGATAGTTCGACTCTATAGCTCTTGGGGAGCTGTATCTTTATACCATTTAAATTTAAATCTGTAGCCATGCTATATTAACTTTGAGATCAGTTGGTAAATGTTCTTGTATCAGTTTATATATCAGAAAATTGTAAAGCAGTTTTTTAATGTTAACTAGTAATTAGGGATTTGTTTTAGAAATAAAGCTCTTAATCCCAAACTGAGTAAACTGCTGCTAAAATTTATATGAGCATTGAAAATTAAATAAAATAAAACAAACAAAAAACCTCTCTCTTAATATGTCAAGTCCATCATTTAACTTCTCATTGTGTTTATAAAGAACTTGTAACTTCTTAGTATATTTATAAAGAACTTGTAAATTCTTTAGTATCACTAGGAAACATTCACATCTGTTCCTTTTAAAGCTATTTGGGCATAAAAAGTAATTTATGTAGTCAGTAGCTTTCAGACACACCTACAGTTATTTTTGTTATCCAATAACTCATTAAAATATTTGTATAAATTCAGCTGCTGATGGAAAGCCAGCTCATCAGAAATGCTACATACAGTCATGACTTATTGAAGATACAACTGCCATCAATTAATTTGGTTTAGCAACTGGCCCCGCTGTCCTGTGTCTCCTTACTGTTAACAAGTCTCACCCTGGAGCAGGTTGTTAATGATTTTCACCTTAACAGGCCAGAGGTGATTATTTGCCTTGAGGATGAGCCTGGTTTCTTCCTCCTTTCTTCAATTTATAATCTGTTAATTCTCTTAAATAATTTTACGTAAAATGGATTTTTTTAGACAGTTCCAATTCACTAGTAGTATAGAGTATAAAATAAAGCAGCACAAAATAGCTTGATTTTTAAGATCTGAGCATACAGAGGCATTTCAAATTATCCTCTGTAAAAGGAAACCATATTTTAAAAAAAGAAAACTAATTGTACAGCTCAGGAAATCAAGCACAACATGCTCTATAGCTCCTGAATATACTTGGGCAGGGAGTGCCTGTTATTTTACTCCAGCTGATTTACTAGAGCAAAAATGTACTCTAAATTGTGTACCTTACGGGAATATATTTTACAAAAGTAGAATTCTTTTGAAAATCAAACTTGGAAGTTTATTCATCAAGTTGGTGATAATTTAGGCCAATAAATCTCCAGTAAATGTTCAGCATTGTACTATATGCAGATTTCTCAAATATTCTACTGGTCATTCTGAGGGAATTTTGGGTGGGGGTGGTGGAATTCCAACCTACAAAGCTAAACATGATACCTGTTCTGTGCTATTATGTATAGAATAATCTCTTTTTCTTTTTTCTTTAAATTTGTTTTCCTCTTGCTTCCCAGAGGACTGTGTGGAGGACAATGCAGCATAGTGTAAGCTTTGGTCTTTTTCTTCCTCTCATCCCCATTTGTCTTTGTACAGTCATTCTGGAGCGTTTCTGAGAAATTCCACCTCCTCTTTCCCTTTCCAAATTGTCTAGAGAGCGAAATGAACACTGCGCATGGCCAACTTGTTTAGTAATTTCCTCTTTGCTTAGTATTTATGGTTAAAAACCATTTTGATATTCTTCCGCGATGGCAAGGTTTCAATCTAATCTTTGCGTAAGACTAACTCATTTGGTGGCTGATTTAAATTCTATCCCAATGTTCAGACTATGTGTAGTCTGCCTGAAAAAAATTGCTCTTCTCTGATGGAATATATTGGCTTTTTTCTTCTTGTGCTGAGCGAATAATTACCTCGCTGATAATAAGAACAAACCAACATCCACTCTCAAGCATAAGAAGCTAATTTTGCCATTAGCTAGGACATAGAGATTTTAGAGGGCTGAGAAATAGTCTGTGGCATAGGTTTTTACCCCTTTTTTTCCCTTACGTGAATGCAGTGCTTTCTTTTAGAGCATGCAGGGACAGTGAGTGCATTGGGTATGTTTATTTCACCGTATTGGGGCCAAAGACTAGAACCCTCAGGCTATCTTACTTGACTATGTATTAACAAAACAATCAACAGTTATCTAATCTAGTTTTCATCATTCCATTCTGTACTGGTGATTCACACTTAATAAAGACCTACACCCCACACAGAACCCAGACAGGGCACCCTCACCTGATGCACCGATATTTATTCATACAGCACACCGAGGACATCATGGTGCTAAATGTATGCCTGGCCCTAAATCCAGGCAGTGGTAATGTTATGATGAAAATTTTACCTTTACAATTTATTTGTTTAACAGGAAATTGTCGCCTGTTCAGATGCCGACTAATATCCCCATTCATCATTCCAGCTCTCTGAGCTCAGGGCAGTTGGGATGAGGGAAGTGAGTTAAGAGGTAAATCTGGGATGGGGAGTACTCTGGAAGGGAAGACAGGTAGCTTAAGGTCTCTGGAGGCTAAACGGGAAATGGGAAGTGAAAGTGTCACGGTTGCAACAAATCTGTTGTTTAGTTCAGTTCCTTTGGTTCACTCAATAGTTCCAGTAGCTCCAGAGATAATATCACCCCCTTGTCTGCTGGACTTGCCTGCTCGCTTCCTATCATCTTTATCGAGTCCCCAAAAATCAGATGTCCATCTTTGAATATAATTCTACCAAAAATACAATGCCATTTCTGAGATTCACTGATATGCCATTAATGATAAATATGTTGTGAATATTATTACATAGAGATTTAAATACCTGCAAAATATGATTGAGATATATACTTTTTTTTAGTTGCTCTGAAACAAGATTGACAAAGCAATTAATATACTGCCGTCATTTCCTTCCTGGTAGTTAATACCAGTTTCAGAGTAAAATACTGGTCATAAAAATGTTCTTCTATGCCTCTTTGGGGCCATTTTGGGTGTGATTTAGGAGGCCTTGGTTGTTAGGATGAGAGGAACTGTCTGTTGTTCATTTGAAATTGCCATGGCGTTTTATTGTCACCTCAAAGGATTCTGCATCCGGCTAAATCCACTACTTTGCATTTCAAAAGGATGTCAGGCTGTGTTTAAGAAACTGCTTTATTATCTAGAGCCTCAGCCACACTGTCTTTAGGTGAAACTGATATTTCCCACCTTCCACCCCAACACAGACACACAAACACACACACCCTCAATCTTTGCTTGGCCTGAACAGGGAAAAGTAAAACCTCAATGACAACAGTAAACCAGATTCTCCACTTTAATTAGTTTTCTAAAGATAAATGGGTCAAGGCCAGATTGGCTTTCCGCCTCTGCTGCAGCTGAATAAATTATGCCCCATTCACCCCAGCAAACAAATGGCTACTGCTCAGGCCACTTTAGCCGTGAACTACCCCTTCTACCTGAACCTGCTTTATCTATTTGCTGCAAAACCCTGCAGAGACACCCCAGTTTTATTTTCAGTGACCCCCGTGGTATTAACAGCAGCAAAAACTCAGTGAGCTTTCAAAAGCAGCACGAAAATGCAAAACATTAAAACCAAACCACTCTACTTATTCAGTCTCAGTTCCTGCACTTCTCCAGGCACCAGCAGCAGCATGTGATAGCCGGGAGAGCCGCCTGTCTCAGACTTCTTTCCAGTTAGGAGGCCTGTGGTTGATGAGGCCCGCGCAGGGACTAACATAAGGCACACATATAAAATGATGGCTCATCTCCAGGATATTCTGCTTATTCCATGGGCTTGAAGGATGCACAAGTCTAATTCAATGGTATGCACTGTTGGAAATCTGGACAGAATGCCTGCTCCTTCTGTGGATTTTTCAGCTCACACCCAATGGAGAATAGGCTATTTTTTATACCCTCGGGGAACTTTTCTTTCAGGATTATGGAAGAATAGTATAAAACGGAGGAGCATAGACCTCTCTTTCAGCTCAGGCAGGGTTGTGTTTAATTGCATGTGGCTGAATACTAGGGGGAAAAAGAAGAGTAATAGCCACACTGACTGCACAACTCCCTGGGAGGTGCTAAAGCCCAGTCCACATCACTGCTTTAAGACATGTTCAGAGAATCATGTGGATTCCAACAATGAAATAAATTCTTGCCACACACCTTAAAGATGGAAAACTTGCACTGCTTCTATTAGGTAGAAGTAGTCTGAAATAATGTGGGCAATATTATCAACCACAATCAATTTCAACTCTGGGTTAAATTCTCTTTTGTCCTCAGACACATTTAAGCAAGAGCTTTTGTGACCTCTGAAGATGATATAAAAATGAAATGTTGCACTTTCAGATGGAAAATATGGCTGCACAGATTTTATATCTATTTTATGGTATATCGATACATTTATTTTCCCCTCCAGACTTTAAAATTTCTTGCAGAATTCTTAGACTTCCCGCTAAACATAAATTGATACATTTTTCTAAAGTTATCAATCAACAAGTGTATTTATTGATTTCTTCTCTCTTGCATAGCACTTAATAAAACTACCATATGCAATCCACATCATAGTATGTTATTACTACTAGCATCATCTAAAAAGTAAAGATTACGATTTGCAAAAGGCATTACTTATCAGACCTAAGCAGTTAGATACGCTATGTCTCCTCAAGGGAATAGTACCTAGTGTATAGAACTCCATACAATGTTAGGATACAAAAAATAGGAATTTGATTTTGTAACTTAAGACAGATTCTCTCTCTCTCTCTCTCTATATATATATATATGTATATTTGTGAGATATATTAACAAATGAATAATCATTGACCAAATAGGCAAATTAAAAACATTAAATATTTGTAGTATACTTGATAAAAACCATATCCAATAGCTCATTGTCCCTTCTCAAGCCAGAACTCTCTGCCCAAATCTTGAACAAATGAAACAGAAACCTGATGTCAGTTATGAGCTAGTCAGATGGAAAAGTCCATGTACACATTCATTAGCTCAAACCATATCTTTTAAAATATTAGTTCATGAGAGACTTCAGTTGACATAGATCTTTTATTAAATTATTGAACAGTTTAAAGAACATTTTCCTTGTCATGGAAAATTTGCAGTAATTTTTGCCCAAAGCTGTCTGAGATATTTGCACCACAACTCCCAAATGTAATGTTCATACTTATAAGAGATAGAGCTGAAGAAATGAGGTATTTCATAAATACCAGTTTTGATGTATTTGCTGTATAATCAATCAACTTTTAACTGACTCTGGGGCCTATGGAATATATTTTAAAGCACTGGGAATTTGGTTATTCCCATAACAAACTTGGACACTCTTTACTGCTAGCAATAAACCTCAAGCATAAACATTGTAGAGAAAACCAGATAAAAAGAAACCTATTTGAGTGAATATTGACTTTCCTTCATAAATGCTAAAGGTAGAAAGATATTTGCAACACACAATAATATTATTATGTAAACTCGTGCATTGTCGTTATCATCAAAAGCTCTAACATCACGGACATTTTCTTACACCTAAAAGACTAGCCAAGCTTTAAAAACAAAAAATAGGTAAGTTGATCGCAAATGAACTAACCTAACCATCAGTAGCAGGTTAGTAAAGAAGTTGGATTTGTGTAATCTCTTTAGTTTTGCCAGTACTGTGTTGATCAGGATGCACCAGGCTAGATAATGCTGTACTGGCAAGTGACCCCCCAAATCTCAGTGGCTCGCAATAGCACAAGTTTATTTCTTGTTTGTGCCGAATGCCCATGGTGGGTTGGATGTAGGTCAGTTGCACATGATCATCACCCTCACTTCCAGGACCCAGATTCTGAGAGGAGCCATTACCTGGCCCTTGGCCCGTTACAGTGGCAGGGGAAATAGAGACTGGCAGAGGGAGCTGTTAAAGCCGCTGCCTAGAAGGGAAACATCACACTGTTTACACCTCATTGGCCAAAGCAAGCCCCATGACCAAGCCTTCCTTCAAAGAGGCAGGGAAGTATAAGTTTCACACAGAGAAAGGAAATGGGTAGATTGGTGAGCAGTACTGTTATCAACCACAAACATATATGAGCAAGGCATGATTTCAAATAGATGAAAATCTATTTCGTTACTCTCTCCAACTATAGAACAAACCTTACATGATAAAGAAAAGAAAAATTAGTCTTTTATTCAACATTTATTTTGCATTAACCTGAACCAAGCATTGGTGATTAGGACCTAATCAACACAGTTTGGGACAATGACAGACAAAACTACTTATAATGTAAATCAGATCATGCTCTGGTAAAAATTTCTCTGCAAATAAACTGACTCTTCTGTGGACCTTTAAGAAAATGGTGTGTTTTTGTTTTTGTCTTTGTTTCGAATCTAGTAGAAATCTAAGCCCTTGATACGAAGGGAGTGTTTACAATGTCCTAGAAAAACAGCATCCATTTCCAGCTCAGGTTGACTTTAGCATCTGATGCCTATTTAGCTATCTGAACTTTGAATTCAATCATAATTCAACCAGAGCAAAGGAGTACCAACCCAAATCTTAAGGCGTTGTCTCAAAGGAGGAAATAGAAGCTGTTGCCAATGAATAGGAGAAAAATGGCAACAGGAAAACAGAATAAGCAAAGGCTTTTTTATTACCGGCATCTAAATGTCTCTTGGATCCAGACAATACATATTTTTAAACAAGGCTACAATGTTACATATTGTGAGTGCTGCTCTTGTATGACTTATGTCATGTTTGCTTAGTCAAAGCAATTTTTCTGCTCTTCTCCTTTCTAGGTCAATCTAGTTGGAGCAAATCAAATTGTTCTTCCGTGCTCTCTCCTTCATATATCTTCATTTAGAATCACCAAGAATTCATGTTCTGGAACCTGTCCTTGTCTCCTATTACAATATCTGTTTATTTCTGAACAGCATTCATGAAGGAAAACAGTTTCACAGGTTAATCAGGGAAATTGCACCAGCTGGCAGCAACAACAAACTTATTGATTGCAATGAAGTCTTAGGAATCTTTGTGCCATGGCTTCTGTATGGAATTATTTGCAAAATCATATAGCTTTGATTCAACTGGAAGAAAAATTGCTGTATAAACTTATAAATTATTTATGTTTAATGAAGCGCGAAACCGATGACTTTATAAGTTTTTTCCTAAGGGATTTTGACCTTAGAAAATGCCCCAAAGCACTCTTGCCATAATTTCATAGTGAAGAACACTCATCTCTGCACTTGAAAAAGCTGAACACATCCTTTGCTAGCTCTTTTCAGCTCCTCAAGTGCTAGAGAAAAGGGGTAAACACGATGCAGTTAGAACAGCTCTGGGAGGAAAACATAGAGGTAGTAAACTGCCTTAATTGATCTCCTAACATAAAATCCAAAACCCAGAGGCTATCTTTAGTATTAGACAGGTCCACACAAAAATGTTTCTAGTGGCTCAGGAAAATCAAATCCCCTTTATGCAACTGGCTTTAAGAAACAAGAAATATTTCATTATGGTTTTTATGGTGAAGCTTCAAGTAAAAGAATCTTCATCCACTCTCAAGATTTCTTGACAAAATAAATCAAGAGCTCCTTACAGTGTTTTCATAAAAAGAAATTTCCTTTCTTCATAATTTTAGAGGGTAAGAAGTAAAATTAGTCTTGCGGAATATTTTTTGAAGAAGCAGGCTCTGGACAATTTGGAGTTGAGAAGCACAAGGAAGGGCCCAGTTTGTGTGTATGTATGTGTATTTCTTTTTCAATTACTCTACACTCCTTGTGTCCAGTAACAATAAGTAAACAGTCTAGAGATTGTTACAGTTATTTACCAAACAGTAGCTAAAGCATGATAATTTGTTATAAAATGTCTGTGATTCATCAACAGTTATTTTTTTTAATTCAGAGACTCCCAGTGTATATAAGGAAACATGACCACTAATTTAATTCCAATGCTTCCTCATCCCCTCACATCATGCCCTGACCCAAACTTATCTTCCCACAGAGGGTTCTCTGCTTCAAGGGGGGGCAGAGGGGAAAAGCTAGAACAAGATGACCCTTTTCAGAACTGTCTTCAAATCTTTTATATTTTTACTGATTTTTTTTTTTTTTTTTTTGTCTACTTGCTCTATGAATTCCTGAGACAAGTATTTCACCATGCAGGTAGATTAATTTGTTTCTCTTTATAGCTCTATTTTTGTTTTATATTTTTTGAATAGTTATAAATTTATCTTCACTTTCAATTGACACTTTAATCATTATATAGTGACTCCCTTTCTCTAATGATGGCTCTTCACTTTAAAGTCTATTTCTTTCTGATATTAACAAGGTTACAACAGATTTTTGTTCTTGTTGTTACTATTTATCTGACATATCTTTTACCATTCCTTCACTTTCACCTTTTCTGAATTATTATGTTTAGATGTGTCTCTTGTAAACATCTCATAGTTGAGGGGGGTTTTCTTTTGTTTTGTTTTGTTTTGTTTTGTTTTGTTTTGTTTTTATCCAAACTGGCAATCTTTGTGTTTTAACTGGAGCATCCAGTTCATTTAAAGGTTTTGGAACTCTGATTACTGATATAGTTAAGTTTATTTCTTTCATCTCAGTTTGTGCTTTCTATTTGTCCCATCTTTTCAGTCTTCTTTTTTCTTCTTTCTTTTTGGGTTGACTGAGGATGTTTTTCTCATTCCACTTTTTTTTTCTTTTAATGTTTGGAAGCTATATACTTTATTTTTTTTATTCATTTAATGGTTGCTGATGAAATTTTAACATGCATCCTCGCTTTTTAAAATATGAGTTTAATCAATACTTTAACCATTCTCTGGAACAACACAAGGGTCTTAGAACACCTTAACTCTGATAAATACCTTCCCAAATTATATACTATTCATTTTGCATAATTTAGTTCTATCTTGTGTTTTAAAAAATCCAACAAGATTTTAGGCAATTACTACTATTATATACTGTAACTTGTCATATGGATTTTAGCCAAATGTCTACCACTTTCTTTGTTTATCATTCTTTCTTGCATCAGACAATCTGTCAGGGATCACTTTCCTTGGTCTGGAATACATACTTTAGAATTTCCGTTACTGGGGGCTTTATTGGGAAATGTCTTTGTTTGCTCTCATTCTTGGAAGACATTTGTGCTCAATATGTATTTCTAGGTCGACAGTTGTTTTCTCTGAGTACACTAATGCTCATATTTCACTGTCCCCTGGCTTCCATTGTTGCTGTTGAGAAGTCTGCTATCAGACATTCCTTTGCAAATAATCTGTGTTTTCTTTCAAGGTGCATTTAAGGTCTTCTTCATTGTTCTCTAATTTCATTATTATGTATCTAGGTGTAGATTTCTTTTTAGGTATTTTGCTTGTGATTTGTTGGGCTTTCTGAATCTCATGATTGTTTTCTTTAATTATTCTGGAAAAACTCTAAGCCATTATCTCTTCAAGTATTGCTACAACCAAATTCACTCTATTTATTCCATAGTCAATTAGATATCTGAGATTTTCTCACTCTATACTTCCTGTTTCTTAACCTGTGTGTGTGTGTGTGTATGCAGGAGTGAATATTTCTCTAGAATGAGAAAAAAAAAATCACAACAAATTACTGTAGACTTGGAGATTCAGATCCCTTTCTTCTGATGTCTCTTTAGGGAATTTACTAGAAAAGCTAACCTAGGAATGCTTGCTGATCCCAGCCTGGCTTTTCCCCACCTGCAACATTTACAGGGACCCATGTGGTTGAGGAACCCTGAAGACTAAGCTTCTTTAATCTTAACTTTTTTTTTTTTTTTTTTTTTTTTTTTGCCTCTTGCTACATTCAGAATAATGTTTAGCTCCACGTCTCAGTTTATTAAATCTCTCTTGTTGAATATAATTTGCCAGTAAATCCATCCACTGAGTTTTTAACTTCAGTGATAGAATTTTTAACTTCTAATATTTATTTAGTTCTTTTGCAAATATGCTTGGTCTTATGTCTAGAAGTATCTTACTCTTTATTCCATTTCTAAGCTCTACTTTTAAAAATATTTGA
This sequence comes from Tolypeutes matacus, assembly GCA_026826555.1. Lineage (NCBI taxonomy): Eukaryota > Metazoa > Chordata > Mammalia > Cingulata > Chlamyphoridae > Tolypeutes > Tolypeutes matacus. The sequence goes on along the minus strand of JAKSZT010054334.1, from coordinate 10,926,143 downwards.
ACATTTATTTTATATCTTTGTTTGATACTCCTAATATCTGAAGTATTTGCAGGTCTGATACTATTTGGTATTTCTGCTGACTCTTGCATATGGTACTTTGTTGCCTTGTATTTATTATGTTTTATTTGTTAATTTGTTTCTGGGTGTTTGTTTGTTTGTAAGCTTATGTTCCCTAGGACTTAATCAAAAGAAAGTCTTTGAGGCCTTTTGAATGTGTATTTCTATTTTACCCTTATACTAAGGATTTAACCCCCTTGGGATCCCAGCTTTATGTGATGGGGTAGTGATGTAGGGATACTCTACACTTTATCTCCTGTCCTCTGCACCTACCCTGCAAGGCTGTTAAAACCAAAGCTTTAGGTCATCTGTGTATGGAAAGTATCCTTAAGGAAAAAGCCAACCCCAGTACTCTGTTTTCTTTTCTGGGTTCCCATTTTCTTAGTTTTTGACCTTTGAGGACTTCTTACCTTCTTGCCAATTCATTGCTTCCTTTAAAATATGGATTATAGGACCAGAGTGCTTTAAGTTCTGCAGTTGGCAGTGTCTCCCACAGACCACGCAAATGTCCACTGAGACCAAAATTCTGGGTCTGATAAGCTAGTGCTAATGCATGTGAAGTGCCTGAAGTATGACTGCTGAATAGGCTTGCATGGTGCACAAATTTGTTGAATTCATTCATTAATGTGTTCATTCATTCATTCCCTCAGGCAGACAAAGGGCAAAAGTAGGTAGAAAAGGATTGAAGTGTTCTACTTCCCAAGACCTGTATCTGTGTGGTCCAACTGAGGACTACAGTACTGATTTATTGGTATTGCTTGCTTAGGCTACGCCTATCCCTCCCAACCCCTCTAAAGAGTCTGCCCCTAACCCTACCAGATGCCTTGCCCTTTTTCCTTTTCACATAGTGTAGCACAGCAGTTAAAGTCAAGCTTTGGAGACACAGAACCAGAGTTCAAAATTCTGACTATGGGATCTCGAGCAAATTTCTCAACCTCATTATCTCATTTTTCTAGTCTGTAAAACAGGAATAAAAATATAACTGCATTATCCTCTTGTGGTGATTAAATAATCTATTGTGCATAAAGCTCCCAGCTTAGCCATTGTTAGTATTAAACTTACTTGTTTTTACTATTATTGATAATAATAGTGATAACAGTAGTATATTAAGCTTGGCTGTTATTGTTGTTATTATTATTAAACAAGAATAGCATCTAATTTCCAAGATTTCAATTGTTCAATGGGATTTTGGCCTAAAGACAAGCCAGTGGTTAAACACCTTTGCCCCAGCCCTTGGTCTTTACAGAAAGCGGCTGTTTGGGCTTCTTGCTTTAGCCTTTAAGGATGACAAAGGCTGCTAACGGGTTTCTCAGTGCCATCAGGCAGGACTGAGGGCTAGAAGAGAACTGCGAGCTAACATGGGCTTTCGGCGTTGTTGTCCAATAAACTCACACTGAAGCTACTCCCTAAGATAGGGCCACATGGTAAGATGGCAATGAAAAGTACCTGTGTGATCATTTGGGAAGCTGATAAGAGATTCAAGTTCCATAAAAGTATTTAGGAAGGATACAGCTAAATGGTGGATGTAGATGGTGGAGTACAGAGAGCTGAGGGATTTGCCGCATCTCCAGACTCATTTTTAAGAGCAGGGCACATGCCAGTGGCCTTGCGTCACCACCAAGGACCACTCACTGAAAGCCTTTAAAAAAAAAAATTCAAGCAAGGCAAGGTGGAAAAACTGGCAGAGGACATGAAGAACCCAAATTAGGTGGCTGAATCAGATGTGAAGGTGAACAGCATTTGAAATAGCTTTTTAAAAAAACTCACTTGAAGGTGAAGACAGGGACGAGTCACTGATAGCAATTTAACTGTAAAATGATCAGTGCTTGGAGAGTAGATTTAACTATGGGGAATGACAAAAAAAAAAAAAAAAAAAAAGAGAAGACTCTTGCAGCTATTTTAAACTATTTTTATCCTCCTTCGTCTGGATCCTTTCCCTTTTACAAATAAAAAAGCAGGAGCACAAACTTGTAAAGATTTGCTTAGTAGCATAGGAGCTGGAACTAGAACCCAGGCTTCTTGTTTGCATTGGGATTTATGTCCACCAAATTGTCCCACCCGCCTACCCTATAAAATATAACATAATTCCAGATTGGAGCACGGTCTGCTTAACAGCCTATCCCGGTTCAGGAAATAAGAAGACCACCACTCCACATTTGCGGAGTGCTTTAGAATAAACAAAAGGTTGTCACACATTGCACTTCATTTGTAGAGCTTGAAACAACTGGAGCCGGCTATTTGATTTTTCCCTTGAAGAGACTCACAGCACTGGCTTTCTGTTTCCCAGGGGCCCAATTCCACAACCCTCCTACTGTCTGTGATGGTTCTGTTGCCATCAAAGGTCACACAAGGTGAACAGGCATTTTAGTGGGCTTACTGCTATTTTGTCCCTTCTCTGTTCCCCACAGTATTTTCATGAGATCTTCTGTTTGGAAAAGAAGGAAATGAAGGAGGCAGAGTGGGAAGGAAGGAAGGGAGGGAGGGAGGACACTAGGATAATTTTTGGTGCTAGAGCAACTTCATAGAACTCCATGGTGGAGCCTGGAGGAGAGTAGTGCTTCCTTGCTCGTTGCTCACTCAGTGGGAAGTGAAGGAAAGCTCTTGGTGAAAGGCCACAGCAGAGGACAGTGGTGTCTGGAAATCAGTGACTACTGTGCATATTCCCAGAACATTAAATCAACTATTCTGTTTCCTTTTCCTTAAGTTGCTGTTGTGTCCTCAAAGGCTACTGATGGTGGGAATTTGGGATTCAAGGTCCTTCTTTTATAAGCTTTGCCTATATAATAATAATATTATCAGATAAATTATTTTTGGTTGAACTGATTATTAGGAGTAAAAGCTATGGCTCTATTGATTTTAAAAGAGAAGAGGTTTTCAGTATGTTATTTTAAATGTCTGTAGAAGTTGTCAAATGCTCCTCCAGAATTACTGACTTTTGGTTAAATCCTCATTACATATTTTTGGCTTCTGTGTGCAAATCATTGCATTATCTCAAATGGCAGTCAGCTCCTTTTCAGCTCTTTTGAGTCAATGTAACTCAAACAGGATTCCTTGGCTTAGCAAAGACACCAAAGTCATATTTGACTTTGAGGCAGTTTTCTCATTTAAGGAGAGCAAGATGCAAATAAGCCAGAGGCCTGATCCCTAAAAGTGCTGCCGTGGCCTAATTGGGAGCCTCCACCTCGAGATGGTGACTTGAGGAACCGAGTAAGATAAATTCCAGGCAACAGAACAGATCCACCATCACTACCAGGAAAACGGCAATTCAATATGTTTGCTATACATTCAAGGATCCTTAGAGTTGGAAGGAACGTTGAAGGCCCTCTAGTCCCATTCCCTCCCTTTACCAGTGAAGACACTAGAATTCAGAGAGGTGAAGTTACTGATCCAAAAATGACAGTCTTACAGCTAAGGTACCTTTTTACTTCTCAAATTCCAATCCACTAATGTATCCAGTATTGCATTTTTAAAAATAATGTCATACAGGTTTTAGCAAGGCTCTTTTTAATTCTATTTTCTTCCACTTAGATCAGGAATTATTGATGTTGATGTATATTCCAAAATAAAGTAAAGCCACAAACTTATAATCACACACACACATAAAGGAAAGTAGAACTTGTTGAAGGCACTATCACAAAGGAGGCAGATCCTTTTCACCCAAGCTGATTTTAAATTAGCTGGTAAGAGAGAATCTATCCTAAATGTTGACATCTTCTACTGAAAACACACAGAAGAGCAGTGGAGTCTTCCATAAGTCCTTTAACCTTTCTTCTTTTATTTATCAGAGAGTGGGGGTGGGCAAAGCAGATGGGTAAAAGTAAAGCAGTAGGTCTCTAAGATCCCTTCCAGCTTGCAAACACTGGTATTCTGTGGGTAATTACAATCAAGTCAAAGCAACTCGTCTCTCCTCCTCCTATGAGGCAATCTAGAATTCCTTGAAAAAGGAGTGTCTACCTCCAGTCCCTATTGTTATTTTATCAATAATTGCTCCCTGGAAGGATTTTCACATCAAAATCTTGTTTGTAGTTTAACAGCTTCCCACTCCAATGTGAGCGAGCAAACATTCTCATTAGATCTCCAGGAATTACATGTACCAAGGCATAGAGAGGGGAATTTGTTGCTTCTTTCTCCACGTGATTTCATGCATAATTTAAAAAATAAGGGCCCACTACCTTCTGCTGGGGCCAGGGTGTTTTTGTAGCTGGAACACACTGTTTTACTAGTTGTGCTTGTGGAGGTGCTTGTTTCCCTCTGTGTCAGCAAAACTGCAGGGCGGACAGTGGGGGGACCGTTAGAATCTCAAGGAGATGACTAATGACCATGGGTCCAGCCACAGATGTTTTACTCTCCTGGGTGACGTGGGCCTCTTTCATCTCTTCTTCACAGGAAGTCCTCCCTATCTCACCTCTCTCCCACTCCATTCTTTTGCACTCACCGTGTCCCCATCACTACCTCGCAGCTGTTGCTTTTCTCATGAAATTCCAGGCCACAGCAAAAATAATAAAGGTGTTTTCATATCACAGTAAATTTACTGCAGTCAGAGCAAAAACAAAAACAAAACCTTCTAAAAATGAAATGTCTCCTTGCCACATGGACTCCTCACTGACCCCTGTCCACCTCCGAAGCCTTTTCCCTTGTCATACCAGGTGGTCACATTGACTCAAAATGTAGATTGGAACACTGCTCATTTTCCTTTGTGAGACATTTGTTTTTGTTTCTCCCCTTTATCAATGGAATGTATGACACCAGATTAAATATCACCACCATGTCTTAGAGAATTGAATCCAACTGCAAATAATTTCACATACTTCTCCCTTTCCTTAAATAGTTTCAGTGCCTCCTTTTCTTAGGACAGAGGGATTTAGCTGAGAGGTTTCCTACATGTGAGAAGTAGGGCCACATTGCACCCTACTAGACCCAGGGTCTATAAAATTGACTTCTCCATCCCTCCACCCTGATTTTGCCTGGAAAGACAATAGCAAAGGGTCATCTTTCTCTCTTCTTGGAGATATGCTCCAAAGCCAACAGTTAAAAAAAGGTCTATTGCGTCTCTCAAAGGATCTCTCTGCCCACTAGACCAGCATTTCTGAATATGTGGGACCTGAGTCATCTGTATCAGAAGTTTGTTAAAATACAGTTTCTGGAGTGCCAATCTAGAGCCACACTGAATCAGCTGGGAGGAGAAGGCGACACCAGATCTGTATTTTGGCTTTCTAGTGATTCTGATATACAGGAGCCCACATGCTAGACAGACTATTACCTTCCTGATTCTTGAGGACCTCACATTTTTTCGTCTTTGCATCCCAATTATGAAGGTGTTCCATATATGTTTCCTCAGAGGATGACTGTTGGAAATGTACAAATGACAACACATGGAAGAATTCACTCTCAAGTGAGCTCCTCAATAGAGAAAGAAAAATCCAAACTCAGAATTCTTGGCAATGCTAGATGGAAGCTTAGCTTTCCAGCTGTTCCTGTCATTGGTCTCACTGTCAGTCTCAGTCCTACCTCACCACTCTTTGTCGGGAACAAATGTAAAAGGGAGACCCTTCAGGCAGCCAGCATCACGTCCCAGGCTCCTGGAAGTCTTTCTAGAAAAAGTGTGTATACAAATTATAAACAGACTAATAAATAATATTTCTGGACTTTTAAGTCACCCATCAACTCTATTTGGTATTTTCTTATTCCGAGAAAAGAATGAACGAGTTCCAATCTCTTGCTCCCCCTTCAGTTGAGAAGGGAGACTTCCTGGGGCAGGGAGGGCAGTGCTGACTTGGAAGGCAGGAGGCATGGTTCTGGTCCCACTTCTGCCCTTCCATTGCTGACCGTGGACATGCCACTTGCCTTCACTGAGCCTCAGTTTGCCCCTCTGTGAAGGGAGTGGTTGGATAGTGGTAACTCAGCAGTTCCTTGGAGCAGCATGAACGTGCGCTTGCGTGCGTGTGGGGAATGTGTTCGATGTGACCCAGCTGCACACTGACTAGCAGAAGCTGGATCCCACTTTGTTTGTTTTGTGATTTTGTGTGTGTGTGTGTGTGTGTTTTCTGGATCTCCTGAGAAAGAACTTGGTGGGGCAGAAAGCCTGTCTGAAGTAATGATAGCATGATGCTCCCACAGACGCTGGAGCCCTAAAAGTTTTATTTCTTTTTCAAACTATCTGGTTGATGTCTTTTAGGATATGATTCCTGTTTCTTGTTGTCGAAAAAGGAGTCAGGGAGGACAAGGTAAAAAAACAAAATTTAAAATTTCCTCAAGATATCCCAAAAGAATAAAAGTCCCAAAAGTCGTGCTTGAAATTAAGCCTCTGAAATCATTTCACAAATACTCTGGCCCCTCACTTCCACCACCTAGAAGGATGTTGTTCCCAGGAGCGGATCTGTGCCTCGCAGTATCCTCCACAGCTGCCATTTGCTTAATCTGGGAACCATCCAATTCCTCCCTCATAAATGAGTTGCGCTCTCATTTCCCCTTTGAGGTCGCATGTCCCAAATTATACAGCCAAGGTCTTCAGCCCAGGGGGTATTCTCCACAGGATCTGCAGTGAGTGAGAAAATTTATCTGATCTTCAGATTGAATAATTGTATAAATGGAATTGAAATGCATGTGTTTCCAGACGAAAATGGCCCTTTCCTCACCATGCTGGACAGGATGTATTTAGAAGAACCCAGAAAATCTTGGGTTGTCTGATAGTTTACCAAAAAAATTATTATTATTCTCCTTCTTCTTCTACCTCCTCTTCTTCTCCTCCTCCTCCTCCTCCTCCTTCTTCCCTTATTTGGGACAGAAATCCCTGGGTCAGAAATTTTGCCATTTTTCCATCAATGTGACTTTTTGAACCTTCCAAGAAGCAGAACTGAAGCCAAGTGTAATTACTCTGCTACTCTTCTAAGGTTTCATCATGTGGTGATTCATCAAAAAGAACTGAAGGTGCTGCACATTTCTGAACTTAAATATGTCTTCCGAGAGGCTCCTTTGCTATGTTGCTTTCATGAAGAAAGCAAGATCCATAGAGGGATTTTCACAAGGGACAAAGCAATTTACTGTGCTGCTGGGTTCATCTGTCTTTCCATGACCAGAATTGATATCACTCTGTTTGAATAAGTTAGTCTCACATTTGCTCTTCTCCTGCCCCTTCGTATATGCTATTATCCTGGAAATTGTACACTCTATTGCCTATGGCCTCCTTAGGAACAACTTTTCAGATCATTTTCAGTGATCATTAGGCAAGTAAAAATTTTACCCCACTTCAAAATTCCTGTCCAGCCAATGACCAAATAACCTTGGGCAAGTCAGTTGATTTCTCTGAGCTTGTAACTTAGCAATTCTTAATCTTGACTCTACATTAAAATGGCCTGGGGAACTTCCAAAAAACACTGATGCCTGCACCCTATCCCCAGAGATTCTGATTCACTTGGTGTGAGGCTGGTCCAAGCATCTGTAGTTTTGAACCCCCCACCCCCACCCCAAGTGTTTCCAGTTTGCAGCCATTGTCAGCAAACTCCACTCTAGATTCTTGTTTTTCAAAGTGTGGTTCTTAGACCAACAGTATCAGCACCACTTGGAAGCTCCTTGGAAATGAAGACTGTCAGACCCTGTTGCTGACCTACTGAATCAGAATCTGCATTTTAGCAAAGGGCCCCAGAAGACTGATAGGTACATTATAGTTCGAGAAGCACAGCTCTTATTACTTATCTGTTAAAGGGGGATTATAATATTCAGGATGCCCTGAGCTCTGTGCTGTATGATTTTTCCCCATGTAATCTCAAAAGGTGCAGAGGAGAAACTGTATATCACATATCTCTTTAGACCTTAGACTGTTTCACCAAGTTTATGAGCCCTGGTAAGGCTTGTTGGGGTAGTCGGTGTTCACTTGTGTGTTTCTTCTTAAGAGGCTGATTGTTAAAATTAAAATGGCCATGTAAAATTGTTCTACAAATGGAATATCTCCCTTCGATCCCAGAAATCAGATCCCCAAAGAATTCAATAAAATTTACCTCCTTTTCCTATCACATTTTAGTTTGATTTGGAGGTTATAAATCAGCCCTAATTGGCAGACTGTTTTGAGGAATAGTATGATGTGGTCTTTTGGGTAGAGGTTAGTAAAATAGGCGGCCCAGGAGCTTTATGGGTTGGACTCAAATTAGACAAATTATTTGTAGGGGTCAGCAAACTGTGGCCCACAGGCCCAGCTAGCCACCTGTTTTGTAAATAAAATTTCACTGGAGAGAAGCAGATGTGGCTCAAGCAATTGGGCTCCCATCTACCATATAGGAGGTCCAGGGTTCGATTCCCGAGGCCTCCTGGTTAAAGGCAAGTTGGCCCACACTGCGAGCTGGCCCATGCAGAGTGCTGGTCCATGCAGAGAGCTGGCACAGCAAGATGATGCAACAAAAATAGACACAGAAGAGAGACAATAAGAGATGCAGCAGACTAGGGAGCTAAGGTGGCACAAGAGACTGAGCAGCCTCTCTCTACTCCAGAAGGTCCCAGGATCGGTTCCCGGTGTCACCTAAAGAAAAGACAAGCAGACACAGAAGCACACACATAGAGCAGACAGTGAGTGCAAAACAGTGGGTGGGGCGAGAAAGGGGGGGAATAAATAAATAAATCTGTTTTTAAAAATTTCATTGGAACACAACCATACTCTCTCATTTAGGTATTGTCTATGGCTGCCTTTGTGTGACAACAGCAGCATTGAGAAACTATAACAGAGACAGGATGGCCTGCAAAGCCTGAAATATCACCATGTGGCCTTTTCCAGAAACCATTTGCTGATTGCTGGCTTAGAACACCCACTAAATGAGGCCAAGGTTGAGTGTGCACTGGATGTCTGGGACCACTCATTTATTTGGTACCATGGAGCGGATTATACCCCTAATCCCAACCAAACACTGAACAGTTATGTGGTCACCAGGAGCCAGGTGGCAAGACCAGAATGGATCCAGCTGCATGATGGGGACAAGTAGCACAAAGAGAGCGTCACCTTTCTGTATGAAGAGCAGCATTTGTCTGTCAACTGGGTTAAAGAATTATTTGAACTTCTATCTAAAATGTCCTCTTCAAAAGAAACTGCACTTCAAAATGATATTGGAAAAGACACTAGTAAGAAAACCCAAAGTAAAACACAGAAACACAAGATTTCCAGTCAAGGTGGAAACCAAGGATCAATACTTAGAAAATGTGAAAGGAAAACTAATTTGTTAAACAAAAAAAAATAACCTTGTGAGGCTATCTCAAGCAAGATAGTATTCCCTGGGGAAAGTTTCCTGCACTTGGAACATAGTTGTTAAGCCGATTTTGGATTACATCAAAGAGTTTCTAAAATAAAAGCATATGCACTTCACTATCTCTTTTCTCTTCAGTGAGCTGTGTAAAAATCTAGAATCATGTAAGTTTGATCTCTGCTCTCAGTCTGCTAACCATGTAGCAGTAACACCTCGTGTGACAGGAATTTATTTATTTATTTTTTTTAAAGATTTTATTTTTATTTATTCATTTATCTCCCCCTTGCTGCTTATGCTCGCTGGGCCAGCCAACCAGGCCGTGCGGGTGGGTTCTGCCCTCACCAGGAGGCCCCGGGAACCGAACCCGGGGCCTCCCACATGGCAAACGGGAGCCCCACTGATTGAGCCACAGCCGCTTCCCTAGGAATTTAAAAAGAAGGGAGAGATGGATAAGGGTAGACAGAAAGATGCTCCCAAACTTGGTTCTTGAAGTTGGATTTAAATTTTTCTCTCATAATTCTTTTGTATCCCTTCTCACATACTAGTATATTTGGGTGTGGTAGAGCAAATGGTAGAAACCCTTCCATTTCTTCCAGGAGACTCTTTTGAGGCCAAGAAGTTGGCCATTAGGGGACCTAACAAGGCCCATGGATAGCAACTAGATTTAACTGAAGTATAATTAGCTATTGCTTAATCCCATCCAAATGGTGTTTCTAGATGCACAATGGTGATAAATAGTGATAAATAAATAGTGAATGTTCCATGTGGGGGGAAAAAAGACACTAGCAATCTTGGGTCTAACAGAATGTTTGAATTATGTTCTTGGTGTTTCATTTAGCAAGTTTTATCAAAATGGAAAATTCAAAGTCTTTGCATAATCTCTCTCTACATAAGTGTTTATTGACAATTAATTTTCTCTGCAGCTGGCTCAGCCATTGATCTCTGGCATGAAGATACCAAAATGTGGCCGATTCTGCCATCGGAGCAGAACTTGAAATACATGGTTTAAAAATGTATCAATGATTTGATAAAAATGAAGATGCCTTTTTCTCAAATCATTACAAGAAGTAGATTATTTTTTCAAAACTTTATTTTAATGCCCTGGACATTTTTATAAACAGAATCCATTTGATGGCTTTAACGGAATTGTCCAATAATGAGTTTTGCTATGAGTGAATTTGATGTCAGGAGATTGCAAGAGAAGTAGCAGATGTGAGGATCCCTGTTTATAAAATAGACACTTTTCTCTTTGGGCACTGCATGTGAGTTATGAGAGAGGTTAACATTTTCTTTTCTCTGTATGTTTACATGAAGTTTCTGGAAATCATTGCAAGGATTCTGCACATGACCGTATTTTCCCAGGGGCAATAGATGAGGGATTTAGGGATGAAATTGGTCTGTGCAGCAGGGATGGAAAAGGATTCCAGGCTCTTCATATGCTTTATGAATTAATATCTGTGTGCATTACCCTCTTAATATAGCACTGAGGCAGGAAGTCTTATGAGCCACTGAAATTAACTATAAAACACTCAGGGCCTCCCTTAATTTTTTGTTATATCCTTCTTCAACTTTATTTCTAACTTTGAAGTTTTAGGTAATAATAACTTCTTGACTCCTTTTTTTTTTTCCTTCTCTCCAGATTTTGCATTAGATGCAGTCATGGCCATAAATCTCACTTAAGGCCAGTGTTGTGCAACATCTTGTCAGCATTTGAGTGCACATTCTGCATTTGTGGGCTCTGAGCTCTAATCCCGGACTTCTGAGTCAGTCATAAAAGCTGCAACCTAAGAAATTTTGGGTTTCCCCTCTAGTCAAACCAAGATAAAAACAATTTTAGAGTCTGGAAAACTCTGGTCCCTTCCTGATGAATCCCAAAAGGAACCACTGAATTGGCTTTTAGTTCGCTTCTTGTGTTTTCCTGAGTTGTGGCCAATAATAATAAATGGAATTTGTAAGGTATCTTGCAGTTTGCAATGCACTCTGACTAATCTTACTTAAGCCTTGCAGAAACCTGTTGAGAGATTATCATCTCTAGTATACTAATCAAGAAACTGAAGTCCACGGAGGCTAAAGAAGTTTTCTGGTATTTCACAGCTAAGTAACAGAGGAGGATTTAAATTCATATCCTATGGCTTCAAATTCCATTTTCTTCCCACTGCAACATGCCTTAAATGAGGATAGCCAGTGAAGCAGAGTCCTACTTTGTAATTAAGGAGGCAGTGTGAGTGCAGAGCAGGAGGGAGAGAAAGTGCAGGGAGGCTGGGAATAGGAATAAGTGCACAAGGAGAGAAGTAGAAAGAAAGGTCATTTTAAAAAGAGGAAGATGATGAAATCATGACTGGATCAAGGCATTTATAAAGAAGCTTACCCTCTTTCCTATTTCCTGACACTCCCCACAGTGCCTTTGTGAGAATTTGGAGAGAGTTTTTGAAAGTAAGAAGGAATGGATATCTTCTGTAGTTCCCTCTTTGTTGCTCTTATTACCAGGAAAAGGGCCAGAGAATAAGAATGTTAGGATTTGATGGCCATACAACCTCTGTGACAACCACCCAACTCTGTCATTCTAGGGCAAAAGCATCCATAGACATAAACAAGTGGGCATGAATGTTTAAAATATATATATATATATTACAAAAACAGCAGCCACCTAGATTTGGCCTGCAGTAGGCTGACCCCTGCCTTAGAACAATGGCTTCAACCTCAGCTGCACTTTACCAGCAGCTGCAGAATGTTAAAAAATACCAATGTCCAGGTCCCACACCGTAAAAACTGAAAGTAGAGGCTGAGCATATATATATATATGCCCATATAATTTTTTTTTTTTTTAGTCACCAGGGCCAAGAATGAACCCAGGACCTCATATGGTGGGAAGCTGGAGCTTAACCACTGAGCCACATCAGCTCCCCTGAATTGGTTCCCTCATTTATTTGCTTGCTTGTTGTTTGTTTTTGTTTTCAGGAGGCACCGGGGACCGAACTCAGGACCTCCCATGTGGGAAGCAGGCACTCAACTGTTTGAGCCACATCTGCTCCCCAATATATATATATATTTAAACTTCCCATGAATTTCTAATGTTCAAACAAGATTGAGGACCACTGTCTAATATTCCAAAACAGTAGTTCTCAAAATAGTCCCTCACACCACCCCCACCCCAGACAGCAGCAGTAGCATCACCTGAGAACATGACAGAAACTCAAGGAGTAGAGTCCAGGAATCTGTATTTTAACAAGTCCTCCAGGTGATTCTGAAGCACACTCAAGTTTGAGAGCCATAGGTCTACAGCCTAGAGCAGGGCTTCTTAACAAGGGGTCTGTGAGCTTGAATTGAAATTCAAAAAAACATTATTCTTGTGGGGGTGTGTTGGTGTGGGTGTGATATATTTATTAAATAATACACAGTATGTGGACTTAGTATGGGGTCCATGTTTTTCACCTGACTGGCAAAGGGGTCCATGGAACAAAAAAGGTTAAGAACCCCTAGCCTAGCGAATAAACATCCAGTCCCACAGCCCTTACCTGAAGATCCATTATGGGTAAGTCAGGCATGATGTTGTAGAGCTAGCACTGGATCTTGCATCAGTATCCACCTTCAAGTCCCCTCTCTGCCCTTTACTATACCTCCCTGAGTCCCAGAGTCTTCATCTATAAAATATTAGCATTTACACCCGTACAGGGCTTATGGTAGTAAAATAGTTAAATGTATGTGAAGGCAATTGAGAAACTACTACCTTGAACAGATGTAACCATTTACTACTACTGCAAAGAGATAGAAGGATGTGCAGTTATTGTCCATGGTTCTTGGTCCAAGAGGCTGCTGTGATCCAGAGAGCCGCTGCTGAGCATAATCTAGAAAGGTACTGAAAAGAGTTGTCTTACCCTCATCAAAATCATGGTGGTTCTACCCTCTGAACTGCAACACAGTAGTAAAGAGAGGAGCATGTGAGTAGAGACAGGCACCTGCATGGCCAAGGGGGTGGAGGAGCTCACTACCATATGAAGGCAGGGAAAAGCAGTTAGAATTAAGACTGATAGGATGTGCTGAGGGTCCATAAAACCTTGTATGAAGTGGACAAAGTGAACAATGAATCCTCCCAGAGATACCACAATCTTAAGAGCCACACTGAGTGTTATATTTTGACATACAACACTGGTCAAAAAGTTGCACCAGCTACAATCCCAAATATATTCAAAGAGGTCTAGAGACTTTTATGGATAATGTGCATAATTTTTTCCTAAGACAAACTGGGATGTCTTAGAGGCAAATTTATAGTCCTTTAGGTTTGACATCTAAGGATAAATAGTTGACATAAAATATCCCTTGGAAATACTTTTAGAATATAATGTACTAAAAGAACCAAGATCTAACATGGTGCAGTGATTTTTCAGTTGTTTAAGGCCAAAAGGAAGAAACAGCTTAAGATATCTCCTGTTTTATATATGCATGGATGTGAACTGAATATTTTTAGGAGTAGGACCCTTCTGGAACCAATCTGATATAAGCCCTAGAGTTACTATGTGGAATTTGAACTTTAGGAAGAATATCCATGCCAAAATCAGCACGATGTTTCCAGATCCCCTCGCCATTGTCTTCTTGTCTTACTGAAAGACCCTGATGTCTTCAATGTACATTTTTCCTTTCCTCTTTTGGGTTATCCATGGCTTAAAGGGTAGGGAGAAAAGAATCAGAGAGAAGTTTGTAATCTTTCTTTGGATAGAGGCCCAGGAAAAGTTATTTGAACATTTTCTTATGTAGATTAAATATTAATTGTTATTAGCAAAATGTCCTGAAAGGCATTTTGCTGGTAAATACTGGGAAAGTTGAAGTAAGTTCAAATGAGCCGTGAACACTGGAGCTGCAAGGGTAACACTTGGGAGTCCAGTGAGGGGGGATTACCTCCTGTTATTCTCTTTCCAGCCTTGCTGAAATTGCTTAATCCCAAAGGATACAGGTCCCGGCTGCTTTTCTCAGGACAGCATAACTGCCTTAGTGCAGAGATCTGTTGAAATATGACCCTAGCAGGGTGTGAACTAGCTCAAAATATGCTGATTTCCAGATGTTCTCTGATTTTCTCAAGCACTGATTGCTCCCAAAGACCATCCCGAGTTGGTGGATGTCAGTTATTACTCATATTTCTTTTCCATGATCAAGGCAATAATTTTAAAGCCCCATAGTCTTTCTCATGAACCAATGTCTGGGTCTTGTCTAGGTCATATATTACTTCTCAGTATGAAAATTGCACAGTCTCACTGGATCAGGCTGTAAAATAGCTGCACATTGATGCCGATTTTTTGATTTGTTGCTTTCCAGAATGGAAAACTCAGAAATATGAATGAAGGCTTGGTGGTTTATATAGTGACCCTCCATGAAGGAAACATCATAGAATATCTCCTTTTTCTGCAAGAAAAATCAGGAAAACAAGGAGAGTAAATATTAACATGTTTCAGGGAAAGTAAAAAAAAAAAAAAAAAAAAAAAAAACCCCAAAGCAGCAAATTTGGGTTTATAAAAGAAAAAAAAATCATTTGTAAAGCATGCTTAAAACTAACATTGTTAATTTTTACTTAATTTTTACTTAATTAAATTTAAAAAGAAGTCTGGAGTGTGAACAATTGGGATCACAAATACTAAAACATCTGAGGGGTTCTTGTGAATCCCTATATTTGCTATCTGGGTCAAGGAAAGATTCATAGAAACCCTTTTAAAGAGTTGTCCTCCAAAGGCTTATGGAAGGGACTTAAATGTCCACCACCAGAAAGGCGTTACCACAAGGAGGAAAGAGTCTCCACATGCCCCTCCTCTTCAGAGACAAATTCATGGCCACCTACCTCATCAACCCCTGAACCTTTGACCTGATAGGTCTCTTCACCATTTCTTACAAGGAGAACCTCCCATTTACAGGGTAGAGAGGAAAAGAACTTTGATCCGGGCTCATATGATGCTGTGACCCATACAGGAAGCAAACTTAATGTTTCTGCTTCTGAATTTTCTCTTCTAGAAATTGCAGTTAATGATACCTGATGAGGAGTAAATGGGTCAAACCACAGAAAGCCCTCAGAAGTGGGCCCGATGCGTACCCACTTTCCTTCCTCTCATCCCCTATGCCATTGCCACATCGCCTTTCTCTCCTGAAGCACTTGATCCACTCTCTGACCCTTGATGGTACACACTAAGTCTGGACAAAGGTAATTCAGGTGCCTTTAATGCTTTTAGTTCAAATTATTGCTGCCAGTGCCTTTTATTTGTTTAGGTATTCTATTTGCATTGCAATAGGTTTCTTTCATGTCACTACATAAAATTGTAGTTGAGGCTCTTCATTAGCAATGATCATTTTTAAAAAGGAAAGGAAAGAAAGAAATATGTGTCTGGTAAATTATAACTTTTAGGTCAAGGATGTGTGAAGTAATCTCAACCTCCTTAGAGGAAGATTTCATCTAGAGATCCCTAATCTGCCTCTACAGCTAACCTCAGAGTTTGGGGGGAACCTACAGGCAGCACACAATGCAAAACATGACCGACTGCCCCAGGAGCAGAGTTAACCATACTTGCTTGCTGGCGCCATCTTTTCTGAACATAAACTCCTGGGTGCCAGATTCAACCTGTCTGCTCCCTTTTCTAGGTGACTTCCTTGGATCCAACACCCCACACCCACAGACACTTATTGGATCTACCAAATCCTGTTTTTAGCCACTCTTGGTCCCGGGTTTTTCTGGCCCACTATGTCCCATTGTTTCCAAGCTTTCCAGGATGAGAGCCTTGAGCCCTACCCTGGAGAAGAGTATGCTCTGAAGAAGCCAGCATGGGGATGGCTAGTTTTTTATTGGAAACTAACAGTGTGCCTTGTTCATTAATTTAATCCACATCGCAATCTCACATCTCACAGAGAAGAAAATGGAGTCAGAGTGACCAGCAGAAAGTTCACCAGTTTTAGAAGTCTGTAGTAAAAATCCACATAAACTTACAAAACAATCGTGTAAGATACTTTGATTGATAGTAATATTTTGAGGATGCTCTTTAATCATTAGATAAAAATGTTTCACAACAATGCAGGGTATTGGTGGTAGGGTGAGGTATGATGTCCCTGTTTGAATTTATGTATGTTTGTTTTGTAAGTTCACAACTATTACTCTACACTTACTGTTTATGTTTGTTTATGTATGTGTGACATACTTCAATAAATTTTTTAAACTGGGAAAGAAAAAAAAAAAAAACAACATAAAATGCCTCAAGGAAAGACAAGCCATGAATTGATTTCCAAACTACACACTTGAGGGTGATTTAGGGACTTAGTCATGGTAGGAGACTGCTGATGTTTTGGAAATGTTTTGACCCTAATATTTAGCTGATTAACCTTCTGTCATGTCATTGCTCTTAGCTGGAGAAGGGAGTGAGTCCATGATCTCCGTTCTGAAATGAGATATTGTGCTCTACCCATTGACCCAGTGGGGCCAATCCTGTGTCAGTAAATGCTGTTACCATGGGTACAGTGTGAAGAGTTTGATGTTAGTAGTTTTCTCCTCTAATCACTCCCTTCCTAACTCTTGCTGTCATTCACATATCTGCACAATGTAATGTATCTCTTTGGCTACTCACCTGGGGCCCGTGATAGTCATTTAGGGCTACAAGCTCAGAAAATTTACTGTGAAGGGGGAAATAAGTTGGCTGAATATTTTGCAGCTTAGGGTCACTGTTTTGTTGGAATTCAGGGAGCAGGAATGCATGAAAAGAGATCAAAAGAGTAGAAGAATGATGCTCTTTTTAGGTCAAAATTGCAAGAAAAAGTGGGCTGAAATGGAGTGAAATATTAGTACTTTTGCTCTAGACTTTCTAAGAAGAAAGATCTATGCAAGCTCAAAATCTGCATAATTTCTCAATGTACAAAGCCCAAAGACATAAATCATGAGAAAATTCTCATTTCTCCTCAAGATGGTACCAATACAATAGCTTATAGAAATTTTAAAGGTAAAGAACTGGTTAAATGGCAACTCAGGATCGGGGTTGGGGATAGGCAAGAATGTAAAGAAACCTAATACTCTTGGTAATAGCAGGATCTGGAAATATGAGGAAATTATATCTTAATTATAATGTATTCACACACTTGCTGCTGGAAAATAATAGCAGAATTTATTATTTTACAAATGTTTATACTACCAAAAAGGAAACTCTTAAAATTAGACTGCATTGCTGCTTTAATGCCAATTGATCTATGATCCTGCAAGATATATAGATCTTTCCTCCTGAATTTAAAGACTCATGAATCCTTTTTAATTCTGGATTATGATTATTACCATATTTCCTGTTTCATTTTCTTAGTTTTTACATTCTAATGTGTATGCCATGATTTAGCAAGTTATTGTAACATGACAAATAGTGAGCATGAGTTTTATTTTTATACTCATTTTCAAAATACAGTGGAAAAATCCTTGCTGGTCATATGAATAGACAGAGTTTTAAAATACGTGATGTGTCCATGTGGATAAAACTCCCACATCATACCTAGTGTCAATATTGCCCTCTTCTTACCTCTTAAGTACACAATTTCTTGGATATTATTCTTAAAATAAGAGAATTCACTGATGTTTTTCAGTAGAGCTATGATCTAGAAAATTCATCTGGCAGCACCTTGGAAGAAAGAAGGACACAATTTGGAGGAGATTCATTTTTAAAGATCATGTCCATGGCTCAGAGAAGAGACAATGAGAATCTAATAGGGCAGTAGCAATAGGTAAGACATATTTATAGAAGGAGGTGGGACACTGGCCAAAGCAAAGAATGAGATGGAGGGGAATGAGTAGAGTCAAAGATGAGTGAATTTTGTTGCCAAGAGCATCATGGATATAAGAATAGAAGAATGAATCACAGGGGGGGGGGAAAAAAGGTTGGGATGGGGATGATGGAGAGGATGACTTCAGTTAAGAAATGAGGACACAGTTGAGATGGACCAGAAATCATGGCTGCCAGGCCAGGCCTCAGGAAAAATGCCTGGGCCAGGGTTATAGACTTCATCTCCAGCCACACACATATTACAGCTGAAGTGATGGACGTGGGATAGACAGCAGAGGGACAGTGCAGTAATAGGATATCAAAGTCTGAAGCTCAGGTAGCATCTACGTTCAGGGCCTTAAAGGAAGAAGAGGAGTCAGATAAGGGATGAGGAGAGAGAAAAGAGGAGATCCAGGAGCACATGGTGTTACAGATCAACAGAGAAGAGACTTCAGCAAAGAAAGGACTTGATTTTCTCAAAAAGATGGTGAGGAGGATGAGAACTGAGAGGTGAGGCAGGATATCCTTCCTGGCCAGGGAAACCTCCAGGAAAGCAGACCAGCCTTGGGTCCCCTTTCCTGGACTTAGTGGTTCCAAGCCCTGATTTTGCTCACCATTTCAGTAGGCTTAGAGTGTGAATCTAAGCCTTAGACTCTCCAAAAGTAAACTGCTCATACAATGCCAGCCTACCATCAAACACAGCAGACTGGGTCAGGATTACTAACCTGCCACCAAGTCTGGACTTGACTTGCTGGCTGTGCCACACCTCACAAAAACATACAATCCATTAAGAAAAATATTCCCCAACTACCAAAGAATTCAAAATTAAAAAACAAAAACCCAAAGGAAAGTCATAGAGTTAGGTGGAGAGATCATTCCACTCCCACAGCTATGTTCCTGGGAATTAAGAGACTGAAGTTCTAGAGGCATCGCACAACTGTTTGACTTTTGGGAGTTCCTCTTTCTTTAAAAAGCTATAAAATTACACTCATCCTGAAACCTCCAAAAGCATGTATATACTGCAATAGAAACATGTTTATATCACATAAATGTGCAAATATGTATATCTCTGTACAGAGAGCCAAAGAATGATTCTATGTAAGTAAGACTTTTTTTTTTTTACAGTGCCAATATACTTAAGTTGAACCATTGTATAATATTGTTCTCTTAAGTTTCAATTACAAATATTATTGATTTAATAAACTGAGAAAAAGTTCTGGTTTCTTTTGGTTCACAATGAAAAAATGCGAAAAGGATTACCAAATGTGCAAATATTTGCTACACGGAAATGTTTAAAACACGTCTATATAATGGGTTTTGATATACACCCCTTGCTAACGTAACTAAATACTATTTAAAGAGGTGTTTCCAGCCTCATTATTCATAAATATCTGGAAGACAATGGAAAAACTGCAACACTAATTTATCTTCTATTGTTGTCTCTTGCTTCTCATGTAATCATTTGTAAAATAGGGAAAAAATCTTTTTCCAAAGGAACAGGTTATCTTTATTCAGTGACTAAAAAAAAATAATAGCTCATAGCTAATATTATTGAATGTTCACTCTCTTCCCGGCCCTTCAGTGCTAACAGGTTCTGTTATTCACCCCACTGTGCAGATGCAAAAACTCATTCGACGCTTCATTCTCAACTGAAGTCAGCAGTAGTTTCCATTTGCCTATGACTTGTTCTCTCATGATGTTCTAAATATCATGTTAGAGGTTGTTGCCAGGCTAGAGGATTTATCATTGATATGGATTTTTAAGGTTTTGTAGGATTCAGTCTATCTTCAAACAAAATGACAGCTGGCTTTTAAAAATTCAAATGAAAATAAATTTTATAATTTGAATACACCTCAAAGCAGTTTGGAAAATGGGTAAGGATTACAGTGCTGATTGATTTCCCTGTGTGAGGTCTCAGTTCACAGACCTGCAATTAATGGCTGATATTAGTAGAGTTAGGACTGCCAGTGGAAATCACTTTATGCACCACATCATACAACTGATTCAAAGGTAAATACAGTCATCCCATGTAGAAAAATATCTGGGAATTTATAACAAGACGATCACTTGGGGAGAGTTAAAGCGGCATGGTTAAACAGTGTTGCTCTACAATGAGGTCCCAGATCACTTACACATCCGTTAATACTGTTAAAATGCAGATTATAGGCCCATCCCAAAAGTATGCCCGGTGCTGCTGCTTCTCACTCAAATTTGTAGACTCTGCTCTAAACCATGACTGAGTACTTGGAATAATTTGTATTTATTTCATCCCAGTCGCTGAAAATACACTTTGTTATTTACTATAAGGTGCAAAGCCAAGAGCTGGGATCATGGGGGAGTTCTTGTTTTTCCGCCTTTTGCTCCATTCCTTGCTCCTTCTGCTCTCCCAGTGTGTGCAGAACATTTATCATGGGGCCGCCTCTGCCTGCTTTGACTTCTTGGTGCTTCTCTCCTCTCTTCTCCAGCGAGGCCGTTCTCTGCCCAGGACTCTCCCTGAGTCAGCTCACTATTAGCTCAATACTTGAAGACCCGCTGTCCCGGCCTTGGTGTTGATTTTGCCTGCCACTCTCAAAGGGGAGATTTAAGGGATTTCATAATTCACTGGTTGGCCAATGTCACCCTCACACATGAGGTTTTTAAAAATTAAACTCGAAAACATATCTGAGAATCCCGTGCCCTGCCAGAACTGATTGAAAGGGGGAAAGGCAGAAAATAAAGTAACACAGTAGTGATCCTTGTCATTTTCACCAGATTACATTTCCCCCGTGTAGCAGTGGCTTGTCTATCACTCTGGGACTATCCACTTAGAGGGCAGGCCGAGTGAAGGTCATTTGGGTTTTTATTGATTCTATGACTCTGGCATTACTCATAAGGATTTACCGCATTTAACCCACCAGGAGAAGCCGTGAACTATAAACGGCTTCCCGTTTACCAGGAGAGCCTGCCGTTTTATAAGTGACACCGGCCATGTGGTCTCCTTCTCAGCTGTCTCTAATGAAAGCCTCAGCACAAAGGCTCCCGGCCTCTCGCTTCATGGGGCTGATCCTCCTTTGGCTCCAAACCAGCACGAGGTTGTTTAGCTTACTAAGTAGGATAAGCCAGATACGGGGCCATAGGAAAACCCAAGTTTGTAGACTCAGGCTGTTCATTTTGTCTGTCAGCATCCTCCATGACCAAAACTGGGAGTGAGAAAATGAAAGTTGAAGAGCATGAAATAGGGAAAATTAAGGGCAGGATTTGATGACTTGTGAAGTGCTCTCACATGTGTTTCTCAGGGCCTGGGCCACAGCGGAAGCTAGGTCTGTATTTGCTGAAGAATAAGGGAATGAAGGAACTTGGAGGCTTTGCTTTTAAATAAAGCACTATATCATTATTATTTCATTTCTCTTACTCAGAATAGAATTAGGGGAATTTTAAGTACGTGACCATTGTTTATTAAAGTTGTCCTCACATCATATGTGAACCCAGTACCAGAATGGAGCCTGAGGCAAAAGGAAAATTCAACATTGATCCTGTCGTCATTTAAAATTTGAACATTTTATTCATCAAGGAGTTTTTTGCATTCATTTTTATTATCTTGCATTAAAATATTTGTCTTGATTGCTGAGTTTTCTACCTTTTCCCACCCCACCTCCCACCCCACCCCCGCCCCAAATTTTGCACCTGAAACAGGTACCTTACTCACCTCCCCCTCGGCCCAGCCCCATGTGAACTTTTAGAAATTTTTTTAATGTTTTGTTAAGAGGAGAATGTGAGCATACAGGTTTTCATTAACACTGAATCTTGAAGGTACGGTCCCTCTCACCCAGGGGAGCAGTCTCATGTATGAGCCTGAAATAAAACAAGAGTCTTTCTGAAGCAGTCTTGGCATCACAGAAATAGTTTTCAGTGTTCGCAGACATTCTTTTTACCAGAAACCTTGAATTGAAACATTTGGTGTGGTTACTAATGCTGGTTTGCCAGTTGGTGTTCACAAAATCTATTCGTCCAAAATTGTCAAGGCTCTGGGAATTATGCTCTTCATGATGGTTTGTTGCCCCAAAATGAGTCCAGGCAGTGTGTGCAGAGATTATCAGAGCAGTGAGCCAAACCCCTTACCAAGAACCTCTCCAGCCCCCACTATCACAGAGCATTTATTGTTTGCACATTATTTTTAGCACTCGTTCCTTTACACTGTCTAGAAATGTTATTTAACCCTTCCTTTGTCCACTTGCTCTGTCTCTGGTATGCAGCTATAGCTCCATAAGGAAAAAGATTATTCTTTTTAAAAAATCCTATATAGTGGAAGCATATGGTAGATAGTCAGTGGATTCTGAATGCATTCATGAATTAAGTGGGGAAACGGATGTGGCTCAAAAGGTTCGGCGTCCATCTACCATATGGAGAGACTGGGGCTCGATTCCTGGTACCTCCCGGTAAAAAAAAAAAAAATGAATTAACTGTAAGTCCCTCTGCTTTAGTTATTCCCTTTTGTTGAATTCAGTTTGTTCCCATTTTTTCTTAAGCTCTCAGAACATTCCAAGGAATTTCCTTTTTTGGAAAAATGTGGACTCCTAGCAGTCAAAGCAAGGCTGTGGTACAAAATTAAAATATTCTTATATTAGCAGTAGTATTACTACATTTATAAAGAAAATATATTAACTAGTGTATATTTTCAGAATATCAAATGTTTAAAGTAGAGAATAAAATTCACTGTTTCTCAATTTAGAATTTGCTAGTGAAAAGCACTTAATAAAATTATTCCAAATCTGTCAGCCTGTAATTTCTGAGATGAAACCTTCAGGTCAATCTTTTCCATCTTTTTTAACCTGGCACCAAGTAATAAGATCCTTTTTCCAAATAATATCTAATGCAGGGTTGTGCTCCCTATTTTGAGAAAACTGAGATCAAAAAGTCTGATTTTGTGGGGGGGTAGAGGGGAGTCATACTTGCTTTGCAAAAGAATTTAATTTAAACCACAAGCTGTCTCTGAATACTTAAAATATGATTCAATTTACCAAAACGTTACTGGTGCATAGCAGAGAACATCCTGTTCATCTACTTTTATCTAGGGCTCCTCAACCTCTGTGCTTTGATAGAACATGGCCATTGCAAAGTTATTGTCCTTATCTAAAAGGGAAATAGTACTATCTATAAGCTTAATGAGAAACACACATGTCTAATTAAGTTTGTTATGGGTTTACAGTGACCTAGCTCAGGAAATCAAGAGGTACTGTTTGAGAAAGCTATCCACCCAATAGTCTTGAGAACATGGACCTGTTGAGACGGGCCTGACTGCATGTGATAGCCCATTATTATCATTACTATATTATTATCCTCATTATTTTGCTGAAAGGAAAAATATTGTTGGGGCTGGGAGTGCTAGGCCTTAAACTCATCACACATTGAATGGTGCACTATGGAAGATAATTCTGATAAAAAACAGTACCTGGTTCTGTGACCTCCCACTTATATGGATAGCTGTTCTGAAGCTTAACTTCTAACAAGAATGACTGCAACATATATCATCCGTTGATGTGGTCATAGGACACAAGGGGGAAAGAAGTGTGGATTAGTGGGCACAAAGGAGGGGGGATTTAGTCTAGAGATGAGTGTTTTTGCCATTGCTGATTGAAAATCCAAAAATAAAGGGAGCTTACATTGCAGATAGGAAATATGAAATATCACCTGTTCTGGAAAAAAACTGTGAACTCTCTCTCTCAACAGCCTACACTTTCATCTAGTTCATTATTGCTCATGTCACCTTCTTTACCATAGCATAATACTGACTGAGGTGAACAAAAAGAATCACAATAAGTGTAATTTCCCTTTTTTCCTCTTGAACACCCAGTTTATTTGCATTTCATTTTGTTCATTGTAGGTGAGCTCGGAAAACTAGGGGATGGTGTTATATTGGCACATTTCAGAGGCAGGATTAAAAGAGTCCCAAAACAATGCTGTCTGAGCTTTTGCTTTGATCACAATGTCTTGTTTTCTTCCCATACACATAAGGGCCTTCTGGGAGCCCTACCATTTTTTGACTGGGAATAAATTAAGCGAGAAAGGCCAAAGCCTCAGAAACCGCATGTACGAGAGATCAAAAAGAAACAATTGCCCTGAAAATTTCTCTAGTTTTCGAATGTAACTTCTCAGGTGTTATATGCTATGATGGGGTATGACATTCTTAACAGATAAATTTTTGGTCAGCCCAATTTGCTTTCAGAAATTATCCAGCTAAACATCATGGCTAATAATTTCTTAATAAAATAGGAAATTAAATTTTCCTTTGCGGTAATAAGCAATCCACTAATATTTTTTAAATTGCCTAAAGACAAATTGACTTGACATAATTTAATAAAAATTTAAGAGTAATTTGGGGATATGAATGTGGCAGTGGGAGAAAGTCAAATTGTTCCTTCATTGTCATTTTATTTTCCTTACTCTCTATGATTTATTCACAAGTGATGAAAAAGTACGTTGTTGCCAAACTTATATGAATATATTTGAATGGGGATGGCATATCTAACTAAATGAAATAAACAAAAAAAGCCTGCAGAGGGAATATGTACTGTAATATAGCATCACATTGTAAAGTTTGATTAAGCCACCTCCTTATCTAACAACCATATTTGGGATGGTTCTGGGGAAATCTAAAGAAGAGGATTCGGTTGTTCACCAAAGAGGGGGTGTACCTGGCTTATGAGAGGTGTTATGAAAAGCACGTGGACGTCATCCATCTCCCATCAGCCACCTGTGCTGTTGTGGTTAGATGTGGCCATTAAGTTAATGCTAGCAATGTTGAGTACACACACAGGAATTAACCCATCAGAAACCAGGGCCTAAAGCTAGAAATTTTCCTACTTTATAACACTTTTCCTGGCTCACTGGTTGGTTGAATGTGTGTCTTTTAGCCTAGAAGGCTCTCAGGGCCCTCCTCCACTTCTGCCAAAATGATCTTCCTAAAACGAGTATGCACAGGACGCATACAACCGTCACTGCCTTCTCTCCTGTAACGTACTCCCTGATACAATCCTGCACCATAACTAACACGACCTCAGGCCAGCATTTCTCCAGCTTGCTTGCTCTTCCAAATCACCTGAGGATCTCATTATAACTCAGATTCTAATTCTGCAGAATTTGATTCTAATTCTGGTGTGGGGGCTGAGATTTTGCATTTCTGATGAACTCCCAGATGTTGCCAGTGCTGCTTGTCCTCTTGAGCAGCTTGGATCTAGACTATATCCCATGTACCCCTGCCCCTATAGGTTTTTCCATATTCTTCTTTCAACCCAGAATTTCTTCCCCTTTCCTTCTTCCTAGAACCTATGTACAGGCTTCAAAATCCATCTTTAGTGCCTATTCCGTGGGTGGTATAAGATGGATTTTATACACCATGAGCGCTTCCTCCTCTGAATTCCTGCAGCACAAACTGTCTGGACCATTCGTCTGGCACCCAGCCTCTGCTAAGTTTATCTTTAGCTACTTTGTCCTGTACACATCCTGAATCCCCAATTAGATGCATAACCCCTCAAGGATGATCTCTACATGTCCAAATCTCGCCTTTCTCTTACACTCAGACCAGCAATTCTAACTACCTGCTGTCTTACTGGATCTCCAACAAGGCAAAAACCAAACTCCCTACCATTTCCCGCAGAAAACTTGCTCAACCTCCTATACTTCTTTCTTAGAGAGTTGCAATAATTTATTTATTCAACAAATCTTTTTTATCCAATAAATATATTGGTCAGGCACTAGAAATATAGTGGTCATCTTTGATTCCTTCTTCTATGTCACCCACAGCCATCCAATTTGTTACCAATTTCTATCTATTCTGCCTCTGAAATGTATCTTAGACATAAACATCCCCTCCTCTCTATTCCTCTTGCCACTGTCCTATAAACACTCTCATCCTCTCTGGTCCTGATGATGACACTTTGTCTCCATCCCTTACTAATCCTTCTGGCTTCATCTCCAACTCGTCTTTCACACCAATTCTGGACTCATCATTATTCTGAAGCATCCACCTGAACTTGACACTTCAGGACCCACAAAGGTACACGAACCCATATTGCTTATAGAATCAAACCCCTACTTCACAGCATCGGATTTAATACTTCTGCCATCCAGCTTCCACTGACTTTGCCAGCTTCCTCTCCCTTCACACTGTCCTCTGCTTCTACCTCTGCCCCTGTAAACATGTCTGATCTCCAGATGGCCCCTGCCCTTTGGAGACTCCTTGCCTTTGCTCATCCCAGAAGGTCCTTTGTCTAATTCCCCAACCATCAAAATGTGATATGTTCTTGAAGATTCAGCTCAAAAGTCACCTCCCACAAAGCCGACCTCAGGCATAAGTCACTACTTCGGTAGCACTTTATGTATACCTGGGTTACACACCATTTGTCCACAGTCTTGGATGATCATTACTTATATATCTGTGTTCACAGCCACTAAATTTTAAGACTATATTTAGTTATCTAACCCACTCAGTGCCTAATAAAATACCCTGAAATCCAAGACAAGAAGTTTCTCAACAATTGGAGTTTGTTGACTTGAGTGGTGGAATTACACTTCTTTGTGTCCTTGGTGCCAAACACAATGTCCTACTCTTGGAGGATGCACAAGAATATATATATATATTTTTATATATTCTAAATATGTACATATTTTTGTTTTGCTTGTTTGTTTTTGTTGTTTTTTTAAGAGGCACTGGGAACCGAACCTGGGACCTCCCATGTGGGTAGCAGGTGCTCAACCGCTTGAGCCACATCTGCTCCCATATATATGTATGTATGTATGTATTTTTATCTTCAGTATCTTTGAAATATGCTGTCTTTCCATCTCCATGCATCCTAGCAATTGAGTCTCATTTGTATACCTGTCAGCAGAAGTCTTCCCCTTCAAAGCTAATTGCTAAAGGAGGGTTTTCCAACCTTGGCCACACATTAGACTCACCTGGGTACCTTTTTAAACTCCCGATGCCCAGGTTGCACCCTGTGTGGACCAATTTCATAAAAGCCTCAATGGGTGGACCAGGAATCAGTAGTTTTGATGCTCCCCAGGTGATTCCAGTATGCAGTGTACTATTGAATTATGTGCCCCAACAAACACATATTCTTAATCTTGGTCCACATTCCTATGGGTGCAAATAGAACCTTTTGTTACTGTTAGTTAAGGTGTGGTCACCTGAAGGAGAGTGGCCCTTAATCTGGATTACTGGAGGTTTTGTAAAGAGAACATGGAATCACAGAAGCCAGAAAGGGGAGGACATCACTATGTGACAGGAAGCAGAAATACAAGCCAAGGAACCCCAAGGATTGCTAAGAACTCCAGGAGAAAACAAGCCTTGCTGTCCTCTTGATTTTTAAATTTCTAGCCTCAAAACTGTGAGCCAACCAATTCCTGTTGTTTAAGCCAAAGCCAATCTGTGGCCTTTGTCATAGGAGCCTGGCAAACCAAGACAGCATCCAAGGATGAGAAACTGTACTATCTCAATTCCAGACCCAGTCTTGTGAGTATGCCAAAGAGCAACCCATAGGCCATGGGGCAATTTAAAGGGGATTTTCTTCTGGTGGCCCATTTTACAGTCGCTGTGAGCGACCAGAATTCCCCTTTGAATTATAGCATTGCCTCTAGACGGCAATTATTACATACTTAAAATGCGTATATGTTCCCTGGAAGAATTGATCCATTAATCCTCTAGCTATGTACAGAATGAAAAGCAAACATCTTTGTGGAAGATGAGGGGCAGGGAAGGAAGATCCAGGGGCACCTTCACAGGCAACCCTGGGAGGCCAGGAGGCACAGAGGGAATATATGATGACTCCATAGCACTTGAGGAGGGAGGCTCAGAGCAGGAAGGTGGCTGTGGGGAAGAACCGCCCCACACACTTAGCCTCTCAGGTTTGCCCAGGACTAACCCTGCCCCGAGTCCGTGAAGTTGGTAGACTTTGGTTTTTAAAAAATAATTGATGGTTAGGGAGAAGAAAAAATTTAAACTGAGTGGGTAAGCAAACGCCCAGGCCCTGGGGGGATTAAGTCCCAGCTATCGGTACTTCCTGAGCCTTGAAAGCAATACCGAAAAAATTCCTAAATGAAAAATACAGCATCATCCAGTCAAAACCAGGAAAAAAAAAAATCTAAAGTGAGAAGCCAGGTAAAAATAAAAGGTATCTATATGCGGCAACTTTTCCCAAGCTTACGAAAAACACCACCTGGGGACAGAAAACCATAGTGATCTCCTCCCTAATGAGAATTTCTGAAAGTAAAATATGCCTAGAGTGAGTCCCCATAAGGTGGTAATTTATAAATCTGCCCCAACGCCATGCTGATACTGAAATAGACTGGTTTCCCGGTGCACCAGAGCCTGTGTGGAAAAACAAAGCTTTAGGAAAGAACTTGAATAATGGAAGGCTCCAGAGAGATAAGACAACATATCTGTGTCTGTGATTGCACCTCAAATTCACTCAACCACATCCTTCCCCGAGAAACCTCATAAACTAAGTCGAATGGTAATCACTTTTTGCCTTGAGTTGTACTATCTGCTAAATTACCAACAGCTCTTAAGAAATGCAAATCTGCAGCTATGTCATGGATCTGGTCTCCCTTCTGTGACCTTAACCTACCACCCTAACTCCCTCTGTCTTGGATTTAAACAAATTAACTAGACATGAAACAGAAAGAGGCTATTACTTAAGGGAATCGGATCCTTGTAGCATATCCTCATGAATTTCCCTTATGGGTTTGAGTCAGCAGTGGATGTCTCAGAAACATTCCAGATGATTTCAAGGAGGCAAGGGCACACTGGTAATTAAACCACACGAATCAGGAAGGCTTAGAAATAAAGAACAAAGGGCAAGGAAAGGAGAGAGAGGAAAACAAAAAAGAAAACAAAATAAAAAGGCAGGAAATCAGTGTCCTGCTTTGGCAGTTTGGGGCTGTAGAAATGCTTTTTCACACATCTTATCCACGCCACTCCTCTGACTGT
Source organism: Tolypeutes matacus (assembly GCA_026826555.1). Taxonomy (NCBI): domain Eukaryota; kingdom Metazoa; phylum Chordata; class Mammalia; order Cingulata; family Chlamyphoridae; genus Tolypeutes; species Tolypeutes matacus. The sequence continues at coordinate 10,897,140 of JAKSZT010054334.1, read as the reverse complement.
GCTACAGAGGCTTCTTAAAAGAGGCATGCTTTTGCCTTATGCATAAAGGAGTGAGGCACAGAGCAAATGATGTGAGCTGAGGTCAGCCGGGTTCCAGAGCTGCTCGAGCCTTGCTGTGTTAGATAGACTCAGATCATCCAGGGGAGAAGGCAGCAGGAGCTTAGGGCTCACAAGAACGGGATTAGGATTTCCTCCAGGTTCCCAGGGTCACTATCCTCCACCCCAAACTCCAGCCATTCAGCTGGATTTCTTCTCTGTAACCCTTCAATTCCACCCTGTACTCTTCTCTTCCCTGCTTTGGCCCTCGAAGGCTGACCACATGAGTAATGTCAAAGGTATCCCCCTTGTCTTCAGCCTTCAGTTGGGTTTTCAGGAGGAGCTCCGGGAGGAGAGTGGGATCATGCTATTCATTCCCAAGACTTCCTCCCTGCCACGGACTGCCTGAGCACCTCAACTAAAGGTCACAGTTCCACTCAGCTGCCCCTTTCTCACAGCTCTCTCAGTCTCCCCAAACCTCTCACTCCTGTAGGGGTTTCAGGAGTAATTTTGCACTATTTCCAGTGGCTTTCTTACACTGTGCTCTCACCTTTATATAAAACCCCTTATTAAATTCTACTTAATACCAAATTTAAGTTGTGCTGTTTGTTTCCTGCCAAGACCCAACCGATATCCAGCCCAGGGTAGACTAATTATGCACGGTTTCTGCATTGTTCCATGGAGGGGCAGTCTTCCTGGCAGCTAAGCTACTGAGGCATCAGCCTTAACCTGGAAATGTCTAGAAATGTCACAGATGCCAAAAATGGCTACCAGATAGTCTTTAGATACTAGAAGAAACTGCTTAATGTCTAGAAGACTGCACGGCCCTTGACTGAGAGAAAAGAAAGTTCTTTTTCTTTATGCATGACCTTCTCCTGCTGAGCCATCCAGAATGGGAATGTGCTGTATATGGAACTGAGCCTCAGAAGCCACTGATAAGCAAAAATGAGTGCAGCTCTGTGTCTGTTGCCTTTTCATCATTTAATACAAAACTTAATTTTTGGGGGGGAATTTAGTGTTTAAAAAATCATGAATATTAGATGTAACGTGAGATTACTTTATCCTCCCTGATCCCCAGACCCTCATGAAAATGAGATGCTGCACCTCATTTGGGGATTTAGGAGAGAAAATAAAATAAAACAATCTAGATCTAGGTCAGCAAAAAGACTGTTTGTTCAGTGTAACTAGGCCCCTCCACTAATTAACACTTTCCTGGGGAAAAAAAAAAAAGTGATAGGAGTGTGTGAGGCACATATATATCCGCTATTAAATGGCACCATTTCAGATTCAGTAAACTAGCACTTACCCCTTCAGAGTTGGAGTAGGAATCACATGTGTTGAAAATTAAAATTCCACAAAGTTTCAAAGGCTGAGAATTCAGCCAATCACCTGACTGAACTAATTAGATTTACTAGGCTGTTAATTCGTATGTACTGAATTGTGGTACTGAAGTTTAACTCTGCCATCCTTTCTTCAAGAATGAAAATACTGTGACAAGAGAGAGAGAGCCAGGAAGTTAGCTTGCTAACACTTCCAAACAGTGGCTCTGCGACCTTTACCTGGCATAGCCAGTGATTCCAAAGACGTAATGTCACTTCAAAGAACAAGTCAGAATACCGCAAAATACTCTTTCCTTCTTAATTTTCCAAGCACTGTGGTCAGGTAATAAAGTGCACAAACAGCAAACGAATTTGCACCCATGGCCATATGTGCTTTTTAAAGGCAATATGATGATTTTCTGCAACAGCATAACAAGAATGTTTTCTCTCACAGATGCTTGGCTTCTGAGGCATCTTGTACAGAATAACATATTCAAAAATCTAGTCTTTCCCCAAATGATCATCTGTTCAAACTTTTATTCTCCAAGGAATAAGTAAATTCTGTTGGACTCCACATCAATCTTTAGGCAAGATCCTTTTTAAAATTATGGGTTTCCCTCCATAATCCAACAGTCAGTGAAAAAAATATTTATTAAGTATCTGCCATGTGTTCAACACTCAGCCAACTGCCAAAAAGTTACCCCCCAAAATGTACAAGACATTGTTTCTATAAAGATGTTTCATAGAGATAGTACATATACAAAGGAACAAATAAACAAACCAAATGCACGAGATCCTGATAAAGTAAAGTGCTCATTTGCTTGATAGGATTACCAAATAAACTTCCATCATAAAGGCATCCTCTAGCTCCAGAAACATCTCCAATTCTATGTGCAGCACAAATAAGATCAAAAGAAGTTCACTAATGGTTCTGGACGGTGTGTTTCAATCATGAGCATGTCCCTGTGCTGCATACTTAAAAAGCTCTTGTCAAATACTGAATAAATGAATAAGTAAATCAGTGCAAAACATAAAGAAAGCAGAAAGCAGAATGACTTGGCATTCTCCAGGAAGGCTTCAAGATGGAGACCACTTTTGCATAAGCCTTAAAACGGAAGTTGCAAGCCATCAGCTCTCAAGCCAAATCCACCTATCCAGACATGTTCCATTCAGCCTACAAAGCAATGTGGGGATGGTGAGGATGGTAACTGATGATGGAGGAAACGAAAGAGGCAGATGAAGAGAGAATTTACAAATCAGGAGATTCCATGTTCAGACCTGTATAATTCTGTCATAAAAGAACATTTGCCTCTCTGTGGCACAATGCCTAGGGCTGGGTAAAGTCTGCTTCCTTATTCGGGGTGCTGTCCCCCAGTTTGCACCATGTTCTACCCTCTTAGCTGTCTCTCCAATCAAGGCAAAGTATCAATTACCATTTATTCTTACATTTGCTCTATTGCTTTTCTCATGTAAGAGAAATACTTCTCTATACACATACTTATTAAAATTTGAAAAATGAGAGTCCAAGAGACAGCCACATTCCAAGAAAAAAGTGGGAGAATATATCTCGTGAAATGAAGCAATTTCTATGCTAATATCAAGCTAAATGTGTCTGTTTTCATTGGTCTTGAAATGTGAAAATGTAGGCTCCTTGAAGGAGGGACTGCTGTGATTTAAGTTCCTTTACCTTTTTTCATTTGCTCTCAATTTGATCAACTTTGGGTTACTGCTCTCTGCTCATGTAAATATCTGCAACCCCCAGTTCTACACTCAAGCTTGTATCCCTCTCCATCCAATTCCTGCCAACCCTCACATCACATTATATTTTGTTTTTTGTTTTTTTTTTAATTTTTTGTCTATATCTCCCCCCAGAAGAGGAAGCTCCTGGGAGGTAGGGACCATGGCCTTTTCATCTTTGTAGCTCCAGTGCCTAACAGAGTATCTTACACAGAGAAGCCCCTCAATAAATATTTGTTGACTGGATATGTGAACAGTTCAGCCATGCCCATTGCCCTTGAAAGGGTAGGACCATGAAGTAAGTTATGGCAATAGCACTACATATTCAAAAGATTAAATAAAGTAATAAACACTATATAGAAACAGATTTTTTTTGGAATCACTGAAGTAAGATTTGTTGTTCATGAGAATCTGAGTTATAATCTTAGAAGAAGTGAAAAAGTGAGGTAAAAATATAGGTTAAATGAAAATTAAAATATCTTTCAGAGAAAGAACCCGAAATAGAAGTCAGGGGGCTAAACGTGCCTTTGAGAACTCACACAGTCAACTCCTTGGCCCTGTAGAGGTCAGTTCTAGGCTTCTGTGTATCAGAAGTCATTGGGGGTTATGCCTTAGAAATACAGATTCCCAGGCTATAGCCATACTGGTTTAGTTGGTACTTTCAGAATTTTAAGCTTCCAATGCCATGTCTACCCCAACCTTTTTTTTTTTTTTTTAGGAGGTAGCAAGGACTTCATACGTGGGAAACAGGCACTCAACCACTAAGCTACATCTGCTCCCCTGCCCCAACCCTTTTTTTTTGATCAGGGAAAAGCTCTTTTCCTTTTAAAGGCCACTAGGGAGTTTCAGTAATTTCCCAGGGTACTCATTGTATTTTCTTAAAATCCTCTTTCTAATCAAGTTTTAAGTAAGCCTGTTTCTAGGTTTCTGTCTCTGGGAAAGAGTGTAACAACAACAAAAACTATTAAGCAAAAGAGGGGAAGCTTCCAAGCATCTCTTCTCCTGGAGGCTTCATCTCCTCAGACCAATAGAAATAAAATTGAGTTCTGGATATAAGTCCTAGCTCCTTTGAAATTTGGACTTTCCTCTCAACCATATAAATAAAAAAGAAGGGGAACTTAGTGACACACCTTGTTCAGATGCTTACATAAATAACAGACTACTTTCAATTATCTTTGGGGAAATACTTGAAATACCTGACCTACTCACAAATGAAATAAACTGAAAGTGGGCTGAGCCTTTTTCATGTCTGCAGTTTGGCTAGAAGAGGCTTGGTTTTTCACACAGAAAATAATTTGAAGATGTAAGGAAATGAAAACTATTTTTAAAAAGCTATTTAATTTTCCCTTTATTGTAGTAAAAAGAATGAAGGAAATGAAGCATGTCAGAATTTGTGATTTATGGATCACTGTGGCATATTATAAAATTTCAGAAAAAGCTCCTAAGGAGAAAAATACAAAAATCAAATAGGTGAATCTTACACTTGTTAATTTGGGGGAAATTTTGAAATGTTAGGGTTCTATCCCCTAACACCCCACAAGGCCAAAAGATAATTACACTCACACCCCACTCTATTAGCCTCCTGGATGATGATTATATTGTAACTCCACATGCATCAGGAATAAAACATAACTCTTCCAAGACAGAACAGAAAAACAATCTAAGATTGAGGCTAACTCGACACAATTATCCTTCTAATTATTTACAATCAGAACTCCTTTTGCTGAGATATTTTTTTGAAGAGATGAAGGTTATTCTCTAAGTACCACTGCTTAGCTACCAAATCTATTAACAAAAAGCCCCTGGCATTTTCTCTTTAAGATTCTACTGTGCTTCCAGTACTGTTTTTATACTTATCAGCAATAAAAAGACGATTCTTCAGAGTGCTTTGGATTTGGTTGAATCAGATTTACCGTCTGGTTCCTTAACCTTATTCCCAAGTACAGTGTAATAGGAAAAGGAAAAAGCTCTTTCAAGTCCCTGTGGATTCCTATGTCAGGGTGGTGAAAATTTTGTTTTTTTTACTACTTTCTATTTCATAGGAGAAATAGTCTCAAGGAAAGGATTTATAATACAATTTTGTTAGATTCAGTCCATTAAATATGTAGGGCTGGATTTCCAACCTATCTATGTAGCCCTATGGGAGAGTTCTCCCTTTGTCATGGAAACCCAGGGGAAGAACTGGTCTATGCTATTTTGCGAATAAAATAATCCAGAAAGAGAATGCTTGTCCCTTTGTAAAGCAAGAAGGAGTTTTTAGGTCTTTCATTTTCTCACACCTGCATGTTGGAAAAATGGCCTATATGTTATGGTATAGTGCATTTAGAATATTCTTAGCACCGCCTGATAATTATTTCTACTGAGAGTAAAAATAAATATATAGCTAATGATAACTAGAGAGAGATAGAGATGATAGCTAGCTAGATAGATAGATAGACAGGCAAATGCATTCAAGGACAATATAACCCACTGCTGTACATAACCAGAGGAGTAACCAGACAAATAACATCTGGTCCTTTTACTGTCTTTGGACCTCCTAGGGAAGGACTTGTTGTTTTCCAGTGGTAGACTGAAGAATATGTAGTCTTGTATTTGTTTGAATGGCTCCTCTACCCATGCATGGGCAGTGTTAGAAAAGGTCAAAAATAAGGAAATTACTGGGAAGGCTGCTAGAATCAGAGTGGTGTTGAAGAAGGTCTAGAAAATTAACACAGACAGCATAATTTGGGAACTGTACAAAGATTTTCAGAGGATCTCTCCTGATATATTCTCCATCATTTTTAAAATGATGTCAGATCTACCAACTTGTCACACAGCTTCATGAATGCACTAAAATTTTCCAGCTGGCCAGTTCTGTTGTGATGGTTAATTTAAGACAGTTGGTTTTGGAGTCCAGCTGCCAAGATCAAAACCTGGCCTTGCTACTTGTATTATGGTGATCAAGGCCAAGTGATTTAACCCATCAAGGTTTCAGTGTCTATCTTTCATATGGGGCTGTGACGATTCTATGAGATATGAGTAATGGGCTTAAATCAGTGCCTGTCCAATAGCAAGCACTTGATATTTACAACTGTTGCATCTCACTACACAAAAACATCACAATAAAACTGCAGTTCTCAGTTACCTCAACTGTAAAGGGGAGTCATCAAGAACTACCTTTCAACATTTTTGTGCAAATTACAGTAATATGGATTTTATTGCCGGGCATCTAATAGGTAGTCAATAAACAGTAGCTATCACTATTGTTGCCATGACTATTGTTAGCATCTGACTTGGTAGCTTATATATCAGATATATGTCAGCAAAACCCAACTCAACTGTTGCTTCTTGAGAACAAGCAAAGACGGCTTTATGGGCATGCAACCTAGTGCAGCAGCACAGAGACCCTGGACTTAGTTTAATTTCTCTTCTGTTACCATCTTGAAATTCTTACATTTTTAGCAAGAAGCCCCTCGTTTTCATTTTCCACCTGGCCCCACAACTTACATAGCAGGTCTGGAGGACAAAGGCTGTTTCTTACTGGGCCTTGTAAATCTTCTCTCCCAAGCACAGCTCTTTATACACAGTAGGTTTGCGTTAAATGTTTGCCAAATTTAATTGGCATTGCCACCAATGAATAATTATAAAATATGAATAGCAAAGAGAGATATAGGGTAATTCGTTTCTTTTAGGCCCACTTTCAGGAATCAAAGCTCTTCCTAAGTATTTTTAAGTTCCTTTTGGTCAGGCCTTTGAACAATGATGAGGGTCACTGATGACAATGTTCATTCAAAGAAAGTTCTGTAAATGTAGAAATGGGTAAAAGATTTTCAGGATCTACTGTCATAAATCCAGTCCAGGAGATTGGCTAATTAGTAAAGATTACTTTGTGTAGCAGGTGAAAAGATAGAAAAAATGTTAGCAAAGTCACTGAAAAAAAGTGGCTTCTAATATTTGTAACATTGCCACAGTTACTGACTTTAAATACTTCCTTGATTAACATAAAGAGGCATTTCTAGGGAAAGGGAATAAATTATAATGCCATTAACCATCTCACATTGTACAAGTACCTATTATAAAAACAAATCCTTAAGTTTTACTGTTCTGGATCTAAGCATCTTTCGCAGAAATAAAGAACCAAATGCTATACTTGATTTCATTTTGAAATATTAATGAGATTGAAATAAGTTTTAAATTTCCCTTTAACTCATTAGGCTAGAAAGTCAAAGTGCTAAAAATATGCAGAAATATGTAACTGTAGAAAAGGGTTTTTCTTTTTTTTTTTTTTTTTCTTTGCAGGAATGTAATTTACAATCAAAGTACCTACCGGGGTAAATTTGAACCAAATTTAATGCAGAATTTTGCTATATATAAACATATGGAAATATTTGTCATGTAGCTTTACTTGTCAAAAAATATCTTAAAAATTGTACAGTCAGAGAAAGTATCAATAACATAAAATTTCACAACCCCCTTTTAGAACTATCGCCTTAACATTTTGTAGGGAAATAAAGCTTTGGTTAACCTTGGCTCTGGCAGACCTCATTAAAATAACAGCCTGTCAGTTTCAAGTTTAAAATAACTGGGTTGTCAGTTTTATATGCAATGGAACAATCTACAATTTTATTCCTTAAGACTCTGGGAAGGGGAGGAGGCAAGTGGAAAGACTGGACAAGACTGCCATCTGGTGGCTCTGATGAAGCCAGACTGCCAACAGGTGAGGTTGAACGGATTTCTTGAACTTAATGAATGGAAAAGGTTACAGGATGGAATGCTAAAAGGCTGCCTTATTAATTTCTTTTGTATCAAACAACTTTTTGACAGCCTTTTGTCTTTAAAATGCACACACATACCCAGAGCCAATATGCAATTCATATTCTCAAAATTACAGTAAATCAATAAAAAATTGTGCTTCCATACCCTGCAATCCCTGCACAAAAATGACTTGATGCAATTAAAATTTTTCAAAAAAGTGGAACGAATGGGATCCAACAGAACTTTTAAGATATTTTCCTTTCTAACAAATGCCATAAATCTGGTGGCTTATTACATGAATAATTTTGTGGAAATTCATATATGATTTGTGTATTTTCTGGCTGATTATTATACCTCAGTAAAAATAAATAAATATAAGCCAAAGTATCCCTGCCATATTGATGAAATATCAGCAAGATGTTGCAAAGCTGACTGTAATGTGTTCTCTTTTATATAAATGAAGTAATACTAGAAATAGGCTAGATTTCAACCAGTCTTCAACTGTAAACTAATATAATTCAGCTCTTTCCTGGTGAACTTACAGTGAGGCAGTGGAGAGCAGGAGGACAACTCGAGAAAACAAAGGATAAAAAGGAGTTTTGCTCATTTGAAGCGCAACTTACCAAAGAATTCCGAAGGAGATGCTGAAAGTCGTAATGTTAAGCTAATAACCTACCTTCAGCTCATTCAAGCAACTACCGACAGCCTGGGAGCTGTGTCCAGCCCCTCTCAGTACAAGTCCAACCTCACTCCTCATGTGCGCAGGAGAGATCTTAGACCTGTGCCTCGGTATGGCAGCCACTAGCCACATGTAGCTGTTGAGTACTTGAGATGTCCGTAGACTGAATTGGGATGTGACGTAAGTGTAAAATACAAGACAGACTTTGAAGACTTAGGACAAAAAAATTAAAATAACTGATTAATATTTTTTCATATCGATTGTATGTTGAAATGATAATATTTTAGATCATTGAATTAAATAAAATATATTATTAATTCCACTTTATTTTTAATGTGGCTACTAGAGAATTTAAAATTACATATATAGGTCACATTTGTGGCTCACATTGTGTTTCTATATTTCACATTAGACAATGCTGCCTTAGACCTTCATTGCTTCCTTGCCCAGAATGGCCATTCTGCCATTTCACTAGGTAGTCCCTCTTCCAATGGAGCTTAAAGGGAGGGGGCGAGGGGGGTGGTATCTGAGAACTCTGCAGCCTGTAGGGGACTAGGAGAATCTATTTAGGTTATGAGATGCTTAAGATGTAAAGGTGAAAGTCAACTACTCTTATGTCATTGGACTCTAGAAGTGGGAGGAGTAAATGGCACTCCCTGGATGGTGCCCCATGGGGTAAATTGGATCTTTAAGGTAACCAGATGGCTCTCAGGAAAAGGTAATTTACCTCACAGGGGTAAGAACTTGATTTCCAAGAAAAAGTGTACTTTGCTCACCCTATGCCATCTGTCCCCATGGTGATAGTTCTGCTCATTAAGAGCTTCCAGCTCTCGGTGCCTTAGCAATATATTAACTTACTAAGCTTTTTAAATCCTTAAGAAGATAGTGTTTAAAAGTGCAAGAACTATTTTCTCCCATTGGAAACTGATTGTAGGGCAATTACAAGACTTGCCAATGTCACAGTTAAAGCAAACGAATCTCCAAGCACCTCAAACCTCTGCTTTTCCCCACTACTGAAGGAGCTTCACATCAATGACCCCTCAGGGTCCCAATGCCAAAAAGCTCTTCCCAACCTTTCTACCTGCAGAATTCTACTCATCCTCCAAGGCCAGTTCAACTGCTACCTCTTCCTGGAAGTTTTCTTTGATCCTACCTTCCTCCCCCAATAGGGACTTTTTGCTCACCCCTCCTAATAACCTACTGATTACACTTCTTACACTGGACCTACCACCATTTGTTATGCTTATTTGTGTGTGTATCTCTTTCTTCCACTGGTCAGTAAGTCCCCCATACTGGGGACATCCTAACCAAACCTGGGGTATCAAGAGGAGCTCAGGAGGATGGACAGTGAATTTAAGACCCAAAAAAGAGTTATCCACTAATTATACTCTTCTTTATCCAGTGACTGTATTATATGTTTGAGTTAAGAATTCATAGACAGGGAAGCGGCTGTGGCTCAATCAGTAGGGCTCCCGTTTACCATATGGGAGGCCCCGGGTTTGGTTCCCGGGGCCTCCTGGTGAAGGCAAGCCCGCCCGCACGGCGTGGTTAGCTGACCCAGCGAGCACAAGCAGCAAGGGGGGGATAAATGAATAAATAAATAAATAATCTTTAAAAAAAAAAAAAAAAAAGAATTCATAGACATCCTTGGGTACTCTGACTTACTTTATTGAGTGCATTTATTAGTATCTCATTCTGTTGTTCCTAGAACTTCCTTAGACCAAAATCACTGGCTATTAAACTTGAACCAATTCCCAATTAAACCCGTGATGGAAAATGCAGCACATTGTATGGTCATAAATATAACATAATAAATGAAAAAAAAATAAAAAAGTATGCATTATGCAACACACCGTACAAGTCTATTCAGTTAAGTATAAATCAAATTACACATGTCCAAAAGAGATTTATTTGCTTTTTTGTTGCATAAAAGATTTTCTTCCATAAAAGATTTGAGACAACCTATCTCTACCCTAAATGGCTTTAGGATTCAGATAAATCTGATTTTCACCTCCCAGTTGCTGGATTTTTCTGTGCTGCATCTAAATTACTTTTCCAATGTGTGTACATCTTTATGGGTTCTGTCACTGTTGGATGGAATCATATTTGCAATATCTTACTTAATTACACCACTGCTCAATTATACCACTCTTAGGTTTACAAAAGGATTTCTCATTTCCTGTTAAGTTCCAAATATTTGTAGTGGCTCTGAGAAAGAAACCAGGATACACATCTATTTCTTAGCTTTGGTGTGGAAGAATAAATCCCTACACATTTGGCATTAAATGATGAATTCTAAAATATTCAGAAATGCCTAAACTCTAAGTAGAATGCTTTGCCATGCTTCCTCCCCCTTTTTAAAATTAGTAGGCATGCTTGTAATGTCCTAGATTTCATTCACTGAAGATAAAATTTCAATATTTTAAGAGTAACTTCAGGTTACTGAGGCTTAACAGAATCATTACATTTTGTCAATCACAGATACAGGAAAAGACTTTGTATGGATTTTCTGAATATCTTCAAAGCCGTTATGAAGGGGTTTCACATTGGAAGTAATATCTAGCAAAAAGTCAGAATTTTTTTCAGTAAATCATATATTCAGAACATCAAACTTTTTTAGGATTGTAAAATTGGGCTGTTAAATGATTAAATTCTCTTGGCAGTTTCCTGAATTAGTGTAAATTTCCAGGGGAGCCCTAAAACAAAGGGATCATTCCTTGGCTACTACCATGATCCTATTGGCTATATCAGGAAAATGAGGAAATCCACTTTTCAAACCTAAGAGAATTTCTGAAAGTTTTCATTCTGTAATGAATGAAAATTGTGATAGAATAGATGATCATGAGAGCATAGGTCAGGTTTTAAATACCCAAACTTCTTCAGTAAGCCTTATATAGCTGCTAGAAATATTGAATTATTCTCTTCTTTTGAAAAGCATCTGAGATTTTCCATCCACAATTATGAAGACCACATATCTAGTAACCTAATTTAGAAGCAGCACTCATCACAATTCATGCTCTCGATCAGGGCAAGCTCCTCGGGGGATGTTTGAATTTACACAGTCAAAATAAAGCTTAAAAATACAATATGGACAAAGGTGGCAACCAAGGAGGATGCAAGCTGATTTCCAAGCCAAGAGTAGGGAGAAAGAGAGAAAGCAAAGAATGGATAGATACAAAGTCAGAAATTAACCAAAGAACGAGTTTCCAGGGGGTAGGAGAGAGGAAAACAGAATCTACCCTTAAAATTTGAAGCCAGTTTGCAGTAGCAAAGAAGCAAATCAAAACAAGGGAACAAATTGGGGGTTCAGTCTAAATACCAAATACCAGAGGAGGAACAAGAGTATGCTGTGTGGCTCAGCCTAGTCCACAGAGGTCCCCAAAACTGTCCAGAGAGAGGAAGTGACTTGCTTTAGGTCAAGAAGAAAATCTCAGGCCCTCTCTCCATTAGGCATTGGTATCTGTCATTGGGGTGTTTAAATGGAGTCTGAGCCCACATTGACATTGAGTCAAGAATGCTTTGCTTTGGTCTACCAACTGAGATGATCGTGTATGTTTTTTCCCTGCATTGTGTTAATGTAGTGCACTACATTAATTGATTTTCTTATGTTGAACCAAACTTGCAAACTGGGGATAAATTTGTGGTGCATAATTCTTTTAATATGCTGTTGGATTCCGTTTGCTGAGGATTTTTGAGTCTAGATCCATAAGAGATATTGATCTGTAATTTTCTTTTCTGAAGGTATCTTTATATGGCTTTAGTTTGAGGGTGATATCGGCCACTTTGAATGAATTAGGGAGTGTTCCCTTCTCTTCAATTTTTTGGAAGAGTTTGAGCAGAATTGGGAGTAAGTCTTGGAATGTTTGGTAGAATTCCGCTGTGAAGCCATCTGGTCCGGGGCTTTTCTTTGTTGGGAGGTTTTTGGTTACTAATTCACTCACCTTACTAATAATTGGTTTGTTGAGATTTTTCTAGTTCTTCTTGAGTCAGTGTAGGTAATTTGTGTCCATTTCATCTAGGTTATCTAATTTATTGGCATATAGTGTTCACAGTGACTACAGCATCTCTGTTTAACCTCTAACAGATTTAATGCTAAAACTTCTCCTTGAATCTATTTATAGTTTCAGTCTTGAGAAATAAATAGTTCCACCATATAGGTTCCCCAGTGCAAAGCAGTACTTGGATTTTATATACACTTCCACAGACCTAATGTCTTCCTGTCTTTTTCTTTTCACTCACTATTGAATTCAATAAATGTTAGTTCACTGTCAGATTCTGTCACCTCTCAAAGATGTGTAGAATTTTTACTACACTTAGTTGCCTAAAATGCAATACCACAAGGAAAGAAGCACTATCAGAATGTTAAGAACAAACACAAGGATTTGAAAGTTTGTTCTTGTTTTCTTAATATCTTCTGCAAAAATATAACCTGAAAAGCCTAGAATATTTCTGATGTATTCCATATTTATTCCACTTTAAGGATCAGTGTTTTGCCTGAAAATGGCTCCATCTCTCTCTTCAGGGTTATGTCCTTATAGTCTGATCATCTAGCCAAGAAACTCCAAAGCCAGAAGGGATGACTCAGACTCTATAAATTTTTCATCCAATTCCCAATCCCCTGAGAAACTCAACACAAGCAAGCATTGTTTTTGAACCTTCAAAAATTCTCTCACTTCCTACTGGCTTTTTATCCTTCTTAGTTTTTCCTCCAAAACATGTGTGTTTGTCTCCTGGGGAGTAATGTAAAGCACCAGACCACAGGGAAAAGATAAGTCATGTGACAATAGAATAGAACTTATTGAATTTCCTGGAAATGTATAGTAAAGGTCAGCACGTGGGGCTGGTTTTCTGTTGTGTAGTGACTTGAGGACTATGTGGAGTGCTGGGTGTACTGTGTGGGCAAGGTCAGCTCTGGAGTCACTACTAATTGTATGCTACAGAACCCTGCGTCATCCCCAAGACTTATTCAGTAGTTTCTCAAAAGAAAAACAAAATGTTACAATTATTTATATGCCAAGCATTACAGAATCCACCCAAACATTTCACTGTAGATAGGAACAATCTGAGACATGAAAAATAAGACCAAAGAGTTTCACAAACCCAAAAATTTTAAATGAAAAAAAAAAAAAAAAAAAAAAAAACTGATGTTCTAGTTATTCTGAGAAGACATAGATTTGAGTTTAGGCTTCAATATGGATGAAGCAAGTAGATTAAGCTTGTCATATCTCTTTAGCTTCCTCATTGAGCTAAACACCTATTTCCACTCAGAACACTAGGGAGATTGTATTTATGGATATTTGACCATGTCAGAAAAATTAATATTCCATTTGAGACTTAGGAACTTTAAATACTCTACTTCCGACCATCTGTATGTGAGTGAGAGAAGTTGTGAGCAGGTACATTCACAGACCTTTGTTTGGTGATTGAAGTACTATGTATGACTTGAATTCTGATGCAGGTTCACACAGTAAATTGAATGACTGTTTGCTGTAAGAAAAGATCATTCCTCTCTAGAGTAAAGCCGGATGTGGTCACTGTCTCCAAAGATGGATTATTAAACTCTCAGGTAGGGAAAATGGTGTCATGTATTGTGAATCTCCCTTAACTTGGCTAAGTAGAGTAGCACTCTCTATGAGGTAAAAATGAGACAGTGTTTGTTTCTTTAAATGGACTGTTTTCTGAAGCTAACAAATGACCTTAAGCCTATAAAATATTCACATTGTTTTTTTCCTCTCATTATATATTCTTTATTGTATAATCCTTTAAATATTAATCACATTTTTCTAAAGATATGGTATATATTATTTACATACAGTTACATTATGTTTTCATACAGATAAAATGGACAAATTGAAATCTTTCTCTAGTCATAAGCAAATAGAATATCAGAGCCAGGTGCTCACAACAGGTAGCCAGTGGGGTGAATTCTAGGCCAGGGGTGATGGAGGAGGGAGAGCAGGTGGCCTTCTGACAGCAGATGCCCAAGGAATAGTCCAGACAAAATGAAGGGTCCAGGGTAAATGGGCTTTGGGCCACAGGTGGGCTGATGGCTATGGAAGAAGTCTCTTGGTGAAGGTCACGTGTGCCCCATCAGAGAATCTACCTAGGAGACAAAGATAATAATGGATTTTAAAAAATAATAAAAAAGAAAGAAATCTCCAAATTAGTATTCAACAGGTCACTTGTCTGGAAACCAAAAGGAACCTACTGGAAACAGTGTGCCTTTATAAGGATTATAAAGATTGTTTAAGATGGGATTCGTTCTATTTTTAGTTAAATTCTCATGTCCTCCACCCCCTACCCCACCCCACAAGCCAAGACTGCCTCTGAGGTCTCCAAGGCTCTTCTATCAAACCTGTGTAAATTACACCTGGAATGACATTTGAGCTGACAGGGGACTAGAATCCTAATTAGAGGATTTGAGGGATCATCGGAGATACCCCTATAGCTCAGGGGATAATCAGATCAAGGGAAAGCACTTTTTTTCGGAAGGCCTGGCTAAATTTGTCTGTCCCTTCCTTGCTCTCCAAAGGAAAATCCAGAAGGCATTCTCTGGCAGAAAATCGGTAATTTTGAAATCTCACTTCCCTCAGCAGATAATCAGCAGTGCTGTTCATATATTTATTCATTCAACAAATATTTATTAAGCATCAGCACACACAAGGCACTATTTACCGAGTCTTTGGCTGTGGAGGAGACCTTCCCTGGGATTCAGGAAAGCTAAAAAGTGCTCCTTAGCAAAATGCATAGCTGCAGACGAGAGCAGTGGCCTAAAGGAACTGCTTCTGCATGGGGAAAAAACATCCCATTCTTGGAGGTGAACACTTGAGAGAACATGACACCTTTTTTGTTGTTGTTTGTAATCCCCTCTAGATAGAAATTAGTAATTACCCAGCTTCTGCAAAAAAAGCAAATATAATAAAGCCTTATTTTCTTGGGAGATATGTTATTCCCCAGAAAGGAAATTTCCAGACAAACTGATACCAGTGCTCCCATTGCCCTTTGCTTGCCCATAACTATAATACTGGCTCTCTATCTGTTTTTCCCACTAGACAGTGAAGCTACAAACCCTTGTTCAAGGGCAGCACCTGTGTACTATTCTTATTTGTATCCCCAGAGTCTTGCCTAAAACCGGACTTATAAAAGGCCCATAATAAGTGTTTCATGAATGAATACAAACCACAAAAGCTTTTCTCTTATTTAACCAATGTATGAGAACATTTCTAAATTGTAATCCACTTCCCTGTCTCATTAAGCTGATTTCACTGAATGTTATTGAGTTACTGCTTGCTAAATCACTTATTCAAAATATATAGTGTGATCTCTGTACTATATTGAATGTGCTGTCTCCAGTTTTTTTTATTTTGTACCTCTATCAGCAAAGAATTCAGCATCATAGTCTCACAGAATAGTTATAAGTATTTATGCATAAATTATATATAATTACTACTAAATTAATATATTATGTACCTTAGGAAATAGATGCAAAAATAGAAACTTTTAAAGGATGAGATAAAGATAAAGCAAAGAATATTTATTATTTTCACTTTGTGATATGGTGAATGTACCAACAGTAAGAGAAATATCATGCCTGCCATTTTATTACAAAATGGCAGAAACTGCAATCCAAAGTTTCTTACAAAAAGTACTTCTAAGTCACCTGTCCATTTAGTGAGAGTTAGCTGAAACTAGGTAGTCTCATCCATTAATCCATTTTAACCGGTACATATAGACTGTGGTATATTCCAATACACCAGCAGCAAGCTAACAAGGGAGGGGACCTCTGCCAACCCCTCCCCACTGTGGAAGTTTCACTCTTTTCACAGGACACTTGAGGAAATGGCTGTTGCCATATGGACTAATTAAGAGGCATATCAATCTGTAGATTAAATATCGGTAGAGCTCAATTCCTCTTATAATTTTATATTTTTAAAAAATAGGAATAGGTAAGGGGATGTGGCTCAAGCTATTGGTCTCCCATCTACCATATAGGAGGTCCAGGGTTCAATTCCTGGAGCCTCCTGGTGAAGGCAAAGCTGGTCCGTGTGGCAAGCTGGCCCATGCAAGTGCTAGCCCACGCAGAGTGCTGGCCTATGCAGAATCCTGGCCTGCACATGAATGCTGGCCCGCGCAGAATGCTGGCGCAGCAAAATGACGCAACAAAATGAGACACAGAGGAGAGACAATAAGAGACACAGCAGACCAGGGAGCTGAGGTGGCGCAAGAGATTGAGCGCTTCTCTACCACTCCAGAAAGTCCCAGGATCAGTTCCCGGTGCCACTTAAAGAAAAGATAAGCAGACACAGAAGAACACAACGAATGAACACAGAGAACAGACAACAGAGTGGGGTGCGGGGCGGGGAGGTAATAAATAATCTTTAGAAAAAAAATAGAAATAGAAGTCCTAACATTTTCTCCTGAATCACATTGAGTCATCTTTCACACCTTGACCACCAACCACAAAACACACTTTGGAGACCATTGCTATTGGCAATGGCCAGATGAAACCCTGTGGTTAAGAGGAAGATTCTGAAGACTACATTTGAATTTGAATACCATCTCTACCAGATGTGTGGCAAATTTTTTAGCCTCTCTAGATTCCCGTTTCCCAGTTGCAAAAGGGTATGATAGCACTACTTCAGCACAGAGCTGTGAAGATTGACTGTGAGTTCCTTAGCTCAAGACTCACAGTTAGCCTCAATTACTTTGAATTAATTATTGCTCTATGTTGAGTTCAGCAAGGCCCTAACAACAAGGTCTTACTTCTTTTCCTAACTTTATATTAGTTTCAACTTTTTCCAACAGTACTGAAATGGTTGAAAAATAGTAAAATGAACATCCACATATCCTTCACATGGAATAATGTGACTTTTTCCCATTTTCAAGTAAGTAAAAGACATCATGACAGTTTACCCCTAACTGCTTCAGTGTACATCTCCTAAGAATAAGAACAGTATCCTACACAATCACAATACCATGAGCATACTCAGGAAAATTAACAGTAATTTAATAATTTCATCTAATACTTATTCTATATTCAAAATTCCCCAGTTACCTTAAAAGTCTCTCATATAGTTGGGTTCCCACTCCCAAATCTAGGATACAGTTAAGGTTCACACATAGCATTTAGCTGTTATGTTCTGGGTTTGTTTTTGTTTGTTTGTTTTCATCTAGAACAGTCTTCCTGCACCCTTTTATTTTATCTTTTTAACATTTGAAGAGTCCAGGCTGTCATATAATACCCTATACACTGGATATGTCTGATTGCTTGTTTATGGTGTGCTTTAGTTTGCTCCTCTCTCCCAAGTGTTTCCTGTGAACTGGAAGTTGTCGAGTCAGAAGTTTGATGAGATTTAGTTTAAATATTCGGGACACAATTACTTTTTTTTTGAGGTACCGGAGTCAGATTTGAACCCATAACCTTGTATGCAGTAAGCCACTGAGCCACATGACTTCCCCTACAATTACTTCTTAAGTGAGGTCAGACAACAATGCTCAGATATTCTTTCTCTCCCCCTATTTTTCCCAATACTAATCCTTTGTTTATAGCAATCTATTCATGTTGTCAGCTTCCTCCCTCTTTTGTCTTATTTGCACTCAGTTTTATCAGGATAAATATGAGAATGGTGCTACCCTCTTCCTATAGAGTCAAGTATTCATGGACTTTTTTTCAGGACTTTAAGAGTTTATATCTCTATTGAAGCCAGAAGTTGAATGAAATGAGAATAAACTCCAGATAAGTCCTAAAACAGGGCTCATGTTTTCCCTGTGGACCCCAACAGTATATATTTAGATCAGATTCTTATAGTATAACAGAAGTTGTCGATTAACTTTCAGGATCCATCAATAGCATGTATCAAAAATATTTAATACTTAGGTATTAATAATCCTGGACAAATGGTAAAATTCATTTGCAAGTATTAGAGGAAGTTGATTTGCCCTAGATTAGCTCATTTGGGAAGCAGAGAAAGGAAATTGTTATAAATTTCATATTTGATCCCATTTTTGCTCCCAACAGGTTTGCTTTATTAATGAATTAGGGCTCACTTGTTATTGTCAGTAATATATCTGTACTATCAGTGCTTGCTTGTGAACATAAAGCCTACCTTACTGTTGTTATACTTAAGTTTCAATGTAGGAGTGTGGGGGCTCAGGTCTGGAACAACAAAAAGGTTACATGTATTTTTAGGAATAAAAGAAAATGAGGGACTATTTCTAAATGATGTTAGAATTGAAAAACATTCTAGATACTGAAAAATAAACTGCAATCATTCACACACGCTTTAGAATCAAAGGCATGTTCTTTTGTGGTGGCTAATAGTGTCCATTTTTTTTCAGCTGTCTGTATCACTATCACAGTCTGGAAGTGAATTGGCCAATGTTTCTGTGCAGAATGTTAAAACGTCATTTACATCTCTCACTGCTCCTTTGCTGTTAGCTCCTTCAATTGCACAATGATAACAGTCCGCTACTGAAATGCCAGTATGAGCACATCCCAATTGTAAAATGTGCCATGGTTAACAAGCAGAGAACCCACACGCCTATCATCATGAGGGGCTCCTCCTTAGACAGTACATCTCCACAACCTGCTCCCCCACCCCCACTCTTTTAGGACCAAGAGCTCTCATTATCATGATCTCCAACTACTTAGTGTTAGCAATATTATCTATGACCTATAATAGAATGGGACAATTATGTCCAGTTTCTCAGCCAACAATTATTGAGCCCCATCTGTGTGCTGAGACCTGCACTTTGGGTTACCAACTTGTCCTGGTTTGCTTGAGACTTTCCAGTGGGCCTCCTCAGCCCCAGGCAAACTGGAATGGTTAAACTCTGAAATGACTTCCTACACTTCCAACACAAACTGCACTACAATTCTGATTTGAACTACCAGAAGTTAGCTAGACTTCACAGATTAAGGGCAAACCTCCACAAGATTGCCCTTCAGACAACAGCATAAATTGGTGGGTTCCCAGGCTACTCTCACTCTAATCAACTGGCTACAAATTCAGGGGACTTCCACCATTCCTGCATGTTCGATAATTCACTTGAACAACTCACAGAACTAAGAAAGCACTATACTTACAATGAGAGTAATTATAGCAAAAAGGATACAAATCAGAAGAGATGCACAGAGAGAGGTCTGGGAGAATCCCACACTCAAGCTTCCCTGTCCTCTCCACATGGAGGCAGAATGCATCACCCTGGTGGCATATAGCAGTGTATTATTAACCATGGAAATTCTCTGGAGCTTCAGTGCCCAAGAGTTTTTACTGGGGTAACAAGAAGTAGGCATGATTGATGCAATCAATGTCCACATAGTGAACTCAATCTCCAGGCCCCCTCCTCGGGGTAAGGCTGCTTCACCTCAAAGCCCCAACTCAGTCATTTCTTTAGCAGAAACCTCTCAGGTGTGCTCTAGGGTCCACCATGAATAAGAAAAGATGCTTCTATCATAGAAATTCCAAGGATATAGAGGCTACCTCCTAGGAACTAGGGATAAAGACCAGACAATTTCTTTATTATGCTACTGTGGGTCACTCTCCTATCTTAGTATTTCACTGCTAAAGCAAATACCATACAGTGGGTTTTCTTAAACAACAGGAATTTATTGGCTTAGGGTTTTGAGGCTAGGAGAAGTCGAAAATCAAGGCATCAGCAAAACTATGTTTTCTGCCCAAAGACTGGCATTCTGGGGATGACTGCCAGCCACCCTTGGCCATTGGCTTTCCCATTACATGGCAACATGGCATCATTTTCTCCTTTTCCAGGTTCTGTTGACTTCCAGCTTCTAACTTCTCATGATTTTTCTTTCTGTATCCAATTTCCTTTGCTTATAAGGACTTCAACCGCATTAGATTAAGGCCCACCATCATTCTGTTTGGGCACACCTTAACTACTTATATCTTCAAAGGTCCAGTTTACGGATGGGTTCACATCCACAAGACCAGGGGTTGGGACATGAAGATACCTAAAGTGGGGGACATGATTTGATCCCCAACACTCTACCTATACTGAGAACTGAGGATAAAGACATATTTGACCCTGTTCCTGCCATCAAAGAGAATATGTTCAAAGAGGAAAACAAAAAACTAAGCCAATTATTATAATTTGGTGCCATCAGTCCTTAGAATCATGAAGGGCACTGGGAAAGGCAGAAAGTTGAATCTAAATCTGTCCTGGGGATCAGAAATCGCACTTTTAAGTACATAATACCTGAGTTAGATTTAAAGAATTAGTAGCATAACATACACAATTAAAGTTTTACAGATATTAAAAACAGACATGCCTGTGAGACAACCTATACTTTTATTCTTTCTCTGTTTCCCAAACTACATACATATAGTAGGTTCATATTCCCACAGTATATCATCAGTATTTTAGTATGAAATAAGCAAAAAGAGAGGGCTTAGTGTATAGTATTATAGACAGAATAAATCTTATGGCATTTCAGCCCTAAAGGTGATGATCATTTTTTGAACTAGATATGAATATGTAATACCTATTTTTTCCTCTGGGGTTTGTTTGTGAGAAGAGTAAGAATAAATGGCTAGGGTGGTAACCCAAGTTGGAAGTTAGGAACACCAAGATGGGCACATGCAGAAAAAAATTGAGGGATTTTTTTAAATTCAAACTTACCAAAATAATTGCAAAGTAGTACAATAAATTCTTGTATACGCTCCTTCAAGATTCATCAATTATTAAAAATGTATCACGTTTGCTTTCTCTCTTACTTTCTCTATGCATATATTTTATTGTTATTTTTATTTTTCCTTATTATCATTATTATTATAACTAAATCATTGGCAAGTAAGTTGTGGCTATCATGAGCCATTACTTCTTAATATTCTAGCATATATTTTCTAAGAAGGACATGTTCTTATGTAAGCACAGTATGATATCAAATTTAGAAAAGTTAACACTGATATAATACTATTGTCTAAGACAGAGTCAGTATACAAATTTTGCCAATTATCTCAATAATATCCTTTATGTTAACTATTTTTTCCATCCAGGAGCCAATCTAAACTCATGCACCACATTTTTATGTCAATCTCTTATTGTCCTTAATCTGGAGGAAGAATTCTTTGTTATGACTAACGATTTTGAAGAGTACAGGACATTGTTTTTAAAATATCCCTCAGTTTAGATTTGTCTGATGTGTCTTCATCATTAGATTCAGGTTATGTATTTTTGGCTGCATAAGTTATTCTATGTCCTTGGAGCAATCACATCAGAATGCAGAATGCATGCATTATCATTCTGTCCCATTTTGGTGATCTTAAATTTGATCACTTGGTTAAAGTAGGGGTGTGCCAAGTTTCTGCACTGTAAAACTACCAGTTTTCTTTTTGTGATTTTCTTTTTGTGATTAATAAGCAATCAGTGGGGAGATACTTTGAAGTCATGTAATTATCCTGACCCACCCCCCAAACTTTCACCCAACAGTAATTGATCACCCATTGATAATTGATTCCATCTATGATTCTTGCTGCTATCAATTATATGATGGTTGCAGAATGGTGATTTTTTTCCAACTTTATCAATCTTCAACATTTTCTAGTTGTGTTTGATGGAGACGTTTTTAATAATTGAAAAACAGAAAATGCATATCATCTCTGTACCTATAGAATGTGCATCTCTAGGACTGGATAGAAACCGCCAGCATATATTTAAAGTTAAAAATTACATATATATATCTCTATATATATCAAGATATATATATATCAAGAGACTGTAGTTCACTACAAACCCTTTATGCAGTCAGATTGCTTGGAAGTATAGCCAGCGTGGTACCTGTTTGGGGTCAGCAGAAACTGGGAGAATTCAGAGAGTATAAGTTTCAAGCCATCCTAAACTTTTGCTTTGCAAGAGGCAGGTGTTGAAAGTCATTACTCTTGATTTTTTTTCACCTCTTAAACAAAAGTAACATCGCATTATCCAAACACATGTACCAGGTTCTAAGACTCAGCATTGTGATCATCTTCAGCACTTATGACTGAACAGACAATTCCCAGTATTGAAGCCTCTGTCATCATCATAATCACAGATAAGCAAGGGCCCAAAACTGTATAATTCAGGAACTACTGAGAAACATGACTGGAAACAAAATAAAACATCAAAAGCCTTTTATTTCTTTGTGTTCACTCTGAAATCTGATGAGAGATCTTTGGAAATTTTCCACAAATCTCTATTCCGCCCACAACTGACACAGACTACTTTGTTTCCAAAGGTCATTTATCTCAAATATACAATAGTGCCCTTAAATCTCTGTAGTTCTCCTTTCTAGGATACATTTCAACCATCCATGGACTTTCCCAATGGTCATGTAGACAGAATAAGAAACAAGGGCTGTGACTGCCTGAACCTAGACGTTCCTTATGGAGTCAAAATGGTATTGACTCCCTCTCCCTACCCTTCCCACAAGTGAGATGTCAGTGCTGAGCCTGAAAGATGCTGGTGCTAAGCTTCTCTTGGCCAACCATCCACAGGGCTATGAAGTATTCACCTACCTCTCTTTAGAATGACTTTTCTACTTCTGGTGCCAGAGATTTTTAGGTGGATTTGGTTTAATGTTTGCAATCCTGGTGCCTGCTGTGAGCCTGTGGATTGTACAAGAGCAGAGGTTATTTGAATTGGTAATAATAAGTATTTCTTGCGGAGACAAGTAGACCATTGGGAAAAGTGTTATATCTCTTGGTGCATCATTTAGGTGCATTTATCCAACAACCTGGCAAATGAATTCTAAAGGCTGTATTTAGGCTGTTGGCAATAGGGACTCCAGCAGAAATGGGATCCAAAGCCAGTTTAGCTGCT
This sequence comes from Tolypeutes matacus, assembly GCA_026826555.1. Lineage (NCBI taxonomy): Eukaryota > Metazoa > Chordata > Mammalia > Cingulata > Chlamyphoridae > Tolypeutes > Tolypeutes matacus. The sequence goes on along the minus strand of JAKSZT010054334.1, from coordinate 10,873,818 downwards.
TCATAAGTTTTTAATTCAAAGAATGTAAGGACAGAAAAGATGGAAGACAAAAAGCCAATTACCTGATAACTCTCTGCCAGAAGCTAAGAGTTTGAAGGAGGGGGGTGGGGGGCTTTCCTAACAATAAATCCTGTAGCACCATGTCTGTCCCTTAAAATGATTAAAAGTTTATGTTCAGGGAAGCGGCTGTGGCTCAATCAGTAGGGCTCCCGTTTACCATATGGGAGGCCCCGGGTTCGGTTCCCGGGGTCTCCTGGTGAAGGCAAGCCCACCCGCACGACGTGGTTAGCTAACCCAGTGAGCACAAGCAGCAAGGGGGGGGATAAATGAATAAATAAATAAAATCTTTAAAAAAAAAAAAAAAAGTTTATGTTCATGATACCACAGGTTCTTTAACCTCCACCTGCATTTTGTCCTTGTGTAGAAATGGACAAAGCCTGAGAAGAATATTCACTCCCTTTCCTTGGTTTCTTTATCAGGTCACAGACATAAAAGAGAAATTGAAGCTCTCAAAAAAGGTCTGGTCAGCTTTACCCTACACCATCTGCAAGGATGAGAGCGTTACAGCGGGCACGTCCAATGAAGAGGAGTGCTGGAATGGGCACAGCAAAGCCAGGTTCGTGTGGACAGGGGCAGTTTACAGCTAGCCCTGGAAGATGCTCCTGCAGAGCTCTGCAGACCTGTTTATGGAAAAAGCAGCAGAGGGTGGAGGGACAAGCCATCACTTAACGACAGCTGTTCAGCGTGACAGGTGTGATGGGCACTTGGGAGCACTTTCTCTCAAGGCGCCATTATGTGTGGAGTCCTTGCTCTGAATGCCTCGCCTCTAGATGAGGGCAGAGGGATGGTGACAGATGCCAGAGCACAGATATTCTGAGATCTCAAAAAGCCCTTTTATGTTCGCTTAATGACTCTAAGATAGTGGAGCTATTTTTATCTATAGTTAAATTTATACATCTTTTTTTTTTTAATCACAAGTTAAAGCTGGAAAGGAAAATTCCATTGTAATTTTCTTCATCCATAGAGGAAAAATTTGGCTGAAGTTTTCATGAGAAGAATGAAAGTAAATAACTAGGAACAACCAGGGGAGAGTTCTAATAGCTCCTTTGCCTTGGGAAGTCTTTTCGGAATCTCCTAATGAGAGGTGGCTCTATTTTCTATCCTTCTGCTATGCTGACCCAACCAGTGCTACAGCCACTCAATATGGAATTTCTGAAATTCTTGATGCAGCCTAGAAATAGGGTTGGCCTGGGTTTTCATAAAGTGGAGAAGTTGGATGGGGGAACTGGTTGAGAGTTGGCAAGCAGAGAAGTAGGTAGAGCCCTTATCAGCAAGGATGCAGGTGGATAGAGCAGATTGTAAATTGGACTCAAGACATCTTTGGGGATTGGCCAGCAAGTGGAGGAGGTAGGAGAGGAGTCTATTCTTGGGCCTTCTTGGGTATTTTCAAGCATATGAAGCAGATGTGATCGAAAGAGAACAAGAAAGTGCATGAATATTAAATTCAGAAGAAACTGCAAAAAGTAACTATGGGGTGCAAAGTGAGGTGCTCATTAGGTGTTGATTCTTACACTGCCAAGTTGCATTTTTAGCATCTCTTTGGTAATGAACCATATCAGCAAGAGTTTAGCAAGGTGAAAATAAGACAGCTATAGAAAGAGCTATAATCATTTCAAGATGCATGAAAACCCAAATTTTAGATCATGATGGAAAAGAAGGAAATTCATGTAATTAACAATATGCCACTCAAAAATACTTAGTAAATTACCATGTCTGGCCTTTTAGGAAGGAGATCTTTGGTCACAAATTCAGCTGTGATTAACAACTTCTAATGGGTTTTTTCCTAATGACTGTACAGAAAGACATTGTAAAGGAAGACCAGATGGCCTAATGATGAAATAGTTGATTTCTTGGCCCCTTCTGTGATTATCTTTGAGCCTTAGCTAAAATGAAGGCCATGTTTTAAACTGCATTCCGTGGATAATTATGCAGGTTGCTGGGCATTTCTTATAAAAGGAAATATAAAGAATTGTAGCGGGGGGGGGGGGTAAGGGGAGGGGGAGAGGGGGCTTCACTCCACCAAGAAAAAGAGGGGAGAAGAGAAGGACCATTGAAGTTAGAGCTACAGGAACAGTGAATCTTGTCTGTCTCCCCCATGATCTGCTGGGAATGTTGCTGATTCATATGGATCTTACAAAAAGGCAAAAAATAAAAATTGCCCTATTTTGAAGTTATGCACGTGAGAAGGAGAGAGAGAGAGAAAGGAGAGAGACTGCTTCCTGAGAAATCAGTAAGAAGTTGGGAGCACCCAATGGTATAATTACTCTGAACATTTGATGAATAACAGCAACATCATCATTTATTGCTTTAGTGATGAAACATGCACAGCTGCTAGAGGTATTTTATGGGGCATGATTCAGCCAATTTCCTCACTGTGCTGATGAGGAGCCCAGTCAAGGTAAACTATTAGTCCAAACGTGCCCAATTAATGAGGATGAAAGCTAAAAGTCTCCCAAGTCCTAGCCCAGTATACCTTTTTACTCCAAAACTTTGCCTCTGAACAAAAATATCAAAATACTGCCCTTCCTAGGTAAGGAGAACTGAATGAAACAGATTCTTAGCTCTGTAAAAGATTTAGTGGGTCCACATTAGTTCCTTTGGCCCATTATTCCATCAGCAATGTTATTTAGCACCATCTCTGCCCCAGGCACTGGGGATTTCACACTATAAGACAGCAAAGGGCTCAACTCATGCTAAGGCACAGGAGCTGAAGAGGGGACTTGGGGATTTGAGGACTTCAAGTACCATATGGCCTAACTGTAGGTTTGAGAAAGGACCACATAAGTGGAGAAGCACTAGGTTGAGAAATTCTCAGGAACTAGATTTGAATTTTTGAAGCCACTGGAGGATTTTTGGAGGGGAGGGAAACGATCAGGTTTAATGTAACAAAATCACTTGCAGGAATATTCCAAAAAATAACTCAACCGCAGGGTATCTTTTATTCTGTAATAAGTATATTATTTGAAAGCTGAGTTTGTCAATTATTTGTGACTCAAATTATGTTCCCATAGAAAAATTATAATTTCATGGTTTCTTGTAAAGTTCCATTTTTTAAAAATTATTCTTCCAATGGAGTTGAATCTTAACATTATAACTAAGTTTAAAAGCATAATAAGTAGATAACAAATAAAGACTTGTTGAGTTAAATTTAATTGAGTTTTCTTCTCATCCAAATATTAATTGATATACAAATGCATGCCTAAATGCATGAGGTAAGTTCTTCATTTAAAGAAATTTTAGTGAATTATTTTGTAAGTTGAAGAATCTTTTGAAGTATAGATTCCTAGATGACAATCTTCTTAAAAGTTGAGGGATGCTTATAAAAAAGGAAGGAAAGGAGGAAGGTTTAATCTAGGTTCTTGACTTATGCTGCAGACATGAATTTCACAGCACAAGTCAGGTGAGTGAGGCCAGTAATTTATTAAGGTAGGGAGGGAAGAGAAATGGGAGAAAATAACAGATCACGGGTCCCTGTTAGAGGGTAAGGGGCTGAAAGTGATAGAGAGGGCTGATTTATGGACTACAATTTCCCATTATAGATTATAAGTGCCCAAGTTTTACTTGCATGTTGATCCGCGCAGGGGGGACATGGTGAGAGCAGGGTGCAGAAGCCACGAGGGCCCCAAGAGCAACAGGGCATGGAAGCTGCTAGGAGCAGGAGCAGGGGGGCAGGAGCAGAAGGGGTGATTTGATCTTTGCACCTGCTTTTTAAACAGTTAATTATTTCACCCTTTTGCTAATGGCTTGGGAGGAGTCCCAGGTGGGGCCAATGATAATGTCCCAGGAGAATACCTGGAGAATCTCTCCGGAATTTCTGGGAATCTCATTCTACCTCGTGGAAATCTCACAAGGATCTTCCAACAGCCATCTTGGGGCATTGATGTCTACATGGACCTTTTGCCAGGTTCCAGATCCATCGATTCATTCCCTATATGAAGCTGCTTCAGAAGGAAGGGAAGAGGGAAGGAAGGAAGGGAGGGAGGGAGGGAGGGAGGGAGGGAGGGAGGGAGGAAGGAAGGAAAAAAAGAAAAGGAGAAAGTTTAAGTTATTCTTATCTCCCATGTGAGATGAAATAACCAGAGCCTTTATTTAAAATTTAAATTATTTAAATTATTTAAATTTATTTAAAACAAATGTTAATGGATGTGAAACAGAGACATGTCCTAAGATTGATAGAGATTTGTCACAGTCTAGGGTTTATTAACTCAAGCCTGTGGAATGAGGCCACCAATAAAGCAGATATGTCTCCTATGTTTATGTTTTATCCATCAGACTCCTGCAGCCACATTCTTCTGTTCAGACCCTCTCCTGCAGCCCTTTGGTCCTTATCTAAGTAACTGATCAGGTTTTTCTTCCATGGCTCATATTTTTCCTTATTTTCTGAATCCTACTCCATAGCTCTTTACCATACTCCCTTGATTCAGAAACATACTTGTTTCACATTTTAATGTTTCTGAAATCAAAATGACTCTGATCACGGGTATGTACATTACTCCATTAATAATCTTATTTTCCCAAAAATGTGTTATTAAATTAATGGCACCCACTGAAATCGATGATGACTTGGAATTGAGAGAATAAGATAGACATAGACATAAGGTGAAATTTGCTGGGTTGAGATAATGACAAAAGTGTGTGAGCAGTGGCCCCCTGGGATAGGAATCCACCCCCATTCCCTCCTCCACTCTCACTCCATCTTCACCTCACTTTGGCAGCTCTCACTCTCCTACTATCACTAAATAGGCCATAGAAGGAGCAGATGGGGTAAAAAGAGGAGATTCTACCCATTTGGGGGAGGAGATTGCTTGGTGCACAATGACCCTGACAATGAGTCTAGGTGGTAAAGGGAATCTCCCCCCTCCTTCCCCTTCCCTTTCCAAGCTCCTGGGACAATGCGAAGATCAGTGCGATAATATCCATGAAAATAGGTTGTAAACTCTAAAACAATGCTTTTCAAACTTTAACATGCAGATTAAACAGCTTGGAGGATCTTTTTAAAATGCAGGCTCTAGTTGGGTAAGTCTGTGGTGGGCCCTGAGAATGTACTTCTAGGGAGCTTCCAGGTGTTGCAGCTGCTGCCGATCCAGAGACCACACACGTCTTTAAGGAAGGCTGAACATAGTTAATATAGGACACCAGTGGGGCACATTTATACTTCAAAAAGTATTCATTATTTACCTGAAATTCAAATTTAATTGGGTGTCCTTTATTTCATCTGCCAGCCCTACAAAAAAGCCCTACTAAAACGTAAGATATGCTCTTCTTCCGTCCACACACAAGTCTCAGGGAGCATGTTACAATTTTTGTTCATTTGTTTGTTTTCTCTTTGCCTCCATGGATAACCTCAGTGTTTCCTTCCATGGGACTTTGCTCGTATTAAAAACCATAATGGCAATGGAGAGGCCCCAGGGTTTGGTTGTAACTTCACCCACTAAGGATAGCCCAGTGACCGGGCAAGGTTGATGTCAACTCCTGAAGGAATGGCTTGGGCTTCATGTGGGCATCAAGAGAGAATTCTGAGTTGGAAATAGAACCCAGCCTTTACGGCGAAGGATATTGTCCACGGTAACCTCTGGTCTCCATTGGGATGCCACTGTGAGCTAAGGATAAATACTTAGAATCCTTGGTGAGGACTTGTTTCAATTAATACTCAGAATCACATCCTACTTATCAGGATAGCTAATTAAGGATTTTCCTCCAAGTTCACTGCAGTTCCTGTCAATGAAGAAAGGCAGCCTAGGATGCATTTTCAGTTGACCAGCAAGGCAGTCGATTTGGAAGTGCAACTTCTCCCGTGTCTCACTTACCTCAGCGACTTCTTAGGGAGAAATGGGAGAAGACTTGGCAACACTCTTACTCAACTCAGACAAATGGGAATTGAAAGGAAGCTAGTAAGTAATGGAAGAAAATCAATAATAATCTAGAAGGCCAAAGCGGGGGGTGGGGGGGCGGGGGGCGGAAGAAATGAAAGACTCACGATGCAGGTTACAAATCTAGGCTCCCTAAAGTTCCCAGGGTGAACCTAGAGACCTTAGAAGGACATTTGCAGTCATTTATCATCCCTAGAAAGTGCGTTCTGGGCAGCTGGGTGGCCGGAATGAGCTGTCTGCACTGGTGCTAGAGAAGAATGATTAGATGGGAGACAGGAAAGCTTAGGCTTGGAAGGAAATAAAACTCTTCTCTGGTTAGCATGTAAGGGTTAGAATTTTGTCAGGCAGCAGCAGAAGCAAAAACATCAGGCTCTAATGGTGGTCACATATTCTTTTTGCTCATATAAGGACAGATTCCTGCTTTTTTTTTTCTGGACATAGCCACATCAAAGTATATCATCTGCATCTTCCTTAGGGATATTTTATCTTCCTGGGCATCCTTTTCCTAAACTCAGAGGGATTGAAAAGAAAAGGAGAGGATACAGACAGGTGGGAAGAAGGCAAATGAAAGTCCCTCTCACGGCCAAGTCCCATCAGCACACGGGTTATATGAAAGGACATGAGTTATTTCAGTCTTCAAGGTTTTCTCAGTTAGTCATTTCCAGACCCATCCCCTATATAAAACTGACCAAATAACTTTCCACTTTGTGTCTTTTGTAAGCCAGGTTTTTACCATCACTGTATATTTTCTTTAAAATGCCTTCCAGGGGGAGGTGAGCAAGGAGTTGGCCAAGGGACGAGGATTAATTGAGTCTGTTGGACATTTAGGTTTTTCAGGGAGCCTCTGCTGTTTATCACATCAGCTGATCCTCACAGAAACAACTGTGTCCCCCTGGAAATTCTTCCCAAGGCCAGGAGGTAAATACTGTAAATTGAAAGAAATAGGAAAAGTAGAAAAATCTAGAAAATAAATCAGTCACTCTCCCCAATCACTGAGTGGATTGACTAACCAAAGAAAATAGCAAGTCATGACTGGATAAGTCTGAGCAGATGGAAGAGGGGCTAAACGATGCATTGTGATGAGAAATCTGTCAAAGACAGTGACGCGGCAGGATCTGGCATTACAATATTGTTTTAGTCTGATTGCCAGATATGTCCCAAAGCACATTAGCTGCAGTTTAAAGAACTGTAAAAAATTCAATATATACCCAGTCAGGCAAACACCTTGGAAAGGTGGGAGTTCTGTCTAGGAGAAGAACTGGTAACTGTCAAGCATGGCATTCCAAATTGCCTGTTTCCCTTTTCCTGGCATACTTGGGGAGGGAAGACTCCTAGAAGTCTGACTGTCCTGGGGGAGAGGGAAGCTGCATGAACCTCCTGCAAGTGGTAAAAATGATGGGAGGTGACAGCTACAAATAGGAGGAAGGGAACATATTGCTTGTCAACAACTTAGCAACCCAGAAAACTGGCTCACAGGCCTTCTTTCCTATCCATTCTGTAGTTTCTCCAGTGCTACCAAGAAAGGATGGGTTTGGGCAGCTCCAGCCAGTTAGTTAAAAGGCCAAGTTAAAAAATTTAGCCTCTACTTACTCCTGCAACCAATGTGAGCTGCATGTTCTCTAACAAAGTGCCCAAATCGTTTCATGCCATAGATTCTCCAGCTGGAAAAATGCCATTTTCATTTTTCTCTACAGTAATTCAGGCTTAAAACTCCTGTCAGCCACTCCTAAGGAACAAGCTCAGCATTTGGGGGTGCTGTTTTAGCAACTTAATTTTCATCAGAATACATTAGAATTACATTGTAGAGTTATATTTTTCAAAGCACTTCCATATACCATAGCTCAATATGTATCTTACGAAACAAGGTAAATATTATTTCCAATTTACATATAAAAATAATTATATATAGATATATAAGATGGCTAAATGGCACATGGTCACTCTGCTCATCCTAGAGTCTTGGATATCCCAGATGGAGTCCTTCTGCCCTCCCTCAATGGCACGTCTCATGAAGCAGCTAATGCCACAGCCAACCCTAGCCTAACAGCTTCAAGAATTTGTAAATCCACTTAAAACATAAGGTCACACTTTCCAACCAGGAAAAATGGAGAGGAAAAAAAAGAAAACTATATCCAGATGCTTAGAAGAGTTCTACTTAAACCTTAGATTTTAAGAAAGCTTCTGAAAGAGCTTACGGATACCACAGATTCACAATCCCTTATTTGAAAGCCTTGGGGCCATATGTGCTCCAAAATACAGAATTTTCTTAGATTTTTGAAAATCACTGTATATTCTATAATATACAGTGTATATTCTATAATACTCCCAGTGGGGTCTGAGGCTGCAACCACAATCAAACATATTGATGTTTCTGCAGCAAAATACATTAATATCCACAATAAGTGTGATAAATGAAGACTATAATTAGCCTCATTGCAGATCAAATTAGATTTTGCTAGCAAATGGATTGCAGAAAAAATTTGGATATTTTTGAATTTTGGAGTGGCAGATAAGGAATTTTGGATCTGTATTAATTATCATTATATCTACTTTGAAAGTAAAACTCTTGGAGCCCTGAAGATGAATGAATGAATATGTAGCTTAGAATTAGAAAGTGCACTTGGGCTCCATATTGAATGGAGCTAATTTGTGGCAACAACTAGGATTACAACTGCATTCACATCACCCTTCCCAGTATGCATTGAGGCAGGAGCAGTCAGAGGAAGGACTGGGCACTGGGAAACCAACCCAGGCTAACAACCCATGTCTCCCCACTGGTCCCTCAGCACCACTTAGACTCACGCCCGCCCCACTGGGCCCCACTGAGCTGACCTTCTTTGGGAGTGTATTGCTTCTCAGACTTTTACTAGTTCTCAAAACCCATTAGTACTTGGGAGTGTGTGCTGCAGCTCTTTCCATGAGAACAACTACCAACATTAACGTGATGATGAGAAATACTGAATATTGATGAGTTAACATGCCTCTCCTCCCAGCAAACTCATTCAAACTTCATCAGAGTCTTTCTGGGAGAATTTCCTTAAGTAAAAGTAAGGATTTGAAGCTGAGAATCATAGGCACTATGGATGGCCAGTGGAAACCCACTGTGAGGACAAGCTGTGTTTGATGGCTCTCAAACCACGAATAGAGTGGCTGTCATCTCTACAAAGACACCCACAAGGTTGAATGTGTCAACCTACCCTAAATTTCCATAAGATTCTTCTACCCTAGTCAGCTATAGAGTTTGAGTGTAATCAGGGAAGCAAAGAAGTCAATATTAACAGTTTAAAATTAAATGTGAAGAAAAATAATTCTGAAAAACTGCCGAAGATTTAGTTCCTAGCCATGCTCTGGTAAGATAGAAGGCAACCAAAATGGGGAGGCTGTGCTTGGCAATTCATGGTGCTGCCCACGTGCCACATGGAGGACACCCCTTTCCATCCCTCCAATTCGCCTCTCTTCTGAGTTCTTCCTGCTCCATGTAATCATGCATCCAGGCTTGGAGATGGGCTATCCATGCCAAGACTTTTTCCTTTCCATTCTACCAGAGATAGGATGATGCAAAAATAGAATGTTGTCATTCCAAAGAGCCAGTGCAAAATCTAGTAAAGGGAAGAGCACTGTGGACTCAAAGATGATTCCATCTTGCAGGAGATGAGGGTAATGGAAAGAAACTAAATATGAGAGGCAACAAATAAATGGGCTTGTGAGATCCAGGTGCTGAACTGGGGTTCCGTCCTTCAAGCTGCACTCTGAAATCCACGGACTTGGCCTCAGGATCTACTCAGGATTTAGCCATTTTCTTTCTCAACTGTGTTTTAGTTTAAGTTTCCACATTGTCTCTTAAGTTGCCCTTTGAATACATGGAAAGGAGAAAGGGTCCTTGAGGACACGGGTGTTTGGTTACTTGTTTTTTTTGTTTGGTTGTTTTTTGGGTTTTGGTGGGGTTTTTTGTGGGTTTTTTTTGTTTTTTGTTGTTGTTGTTTTTTGTAAGTAGTGAGCATCAGTAGGCACAGTTAGAGGCTGGGTTTACTTGGCAGTCTTTTATTGTTCCTGGATGTTCAGACTCCCAGGGGTAGCATTCCCATGTAAGCTTCTGATAAATGAGTCTCGGCTAGCCTGCAGTGCACACAGCATCTGAAAGAAACAAAGCCCGCCTCTGACTCAGCATAGGTTCAGCTGCAGGGATCATTTCCCAAAATGTATCAGAGCAACACCAGGACTGACACTTACCTTTCAGCCCCTTCAACTTCAGCATCAGCAAAGAATGGCATGCCCTTGTTATTATTTACTCCTTTGGGCTTTAATTATTAGGAGGGCTCTTGGAACTTGGCACATAAAAGTGCATGTCAATCACAGTCAATCCAGTGTCCTATTTTAGAAGTTATATCAGGAAAAAATTTTCAGAATTTATTTATATATCAGATATATTAAAAGGCAGGACAGAAGTTATGCTTTACTGCAAAAACAGATATGGTTCCAAGACTTTAAAACAAAATTTTATTAGGACATTTTTCAGGGCAGTAAATATTGTAAAGCTTCATGGAAAAGAATTTGCAATGTACTCTATGTATTTTATTATTCATTATTTAGTGAACATTGTGAAGTCAATTTTGTTCAAGATATGGATGAAGACATGGAACTTATTCAGGGGACCTCTGATTTAAAATGAGTAAGCCAATTCATTACAAATACATCATGCATAAGATTCAATACCTGAGAAAGGGTTTAAATATAAACTTTTTCTGTGTGTTTCTATTTCTTCCTTTGGAGACTGATGGATAGAATCTTTGGTTTCTAGAACTTGGAAAATGACTTGCAAGAAGGGGAAGAATGTTAAGTATAAATATATTTTACTGGAGTATATAAATAGAAAGGAAAGAGAAGAAAGAAAGTTTTTTCTGCTTTCAAGCAATGGTAGTAGAGGCAGTAGGCAAATAATAATAAAAACTTACCAGGAAGGGCTGCCACCAGCCTATGGTGACTGTACTAGATGTTCAGATTCCCCTTGAGGTCTCCTCATCACCCCTCTGCCTTGGCCTGTGCCCGGGAGGACACCTGAATCTCCTCAGCTCCCTTGCCTTCTGGCTCTCAGTTGGGTTCAGCCAATGGGAAGTGAGGCAGCAGCCAGAGGTCAGAAGGTGGAAGGAGAGAGCCCAGGGTATCAGTTCCCAAGCTCCCTCCCAGCCATGGTTTGGCAATTGCTGTGTCCTTCAGCCACTCTCTGTGGCTTTTCTCCCCTTGCCCTCTTGGCTTCTCCTGCTATAACCAGCCCCAGGGAACTTCACTACCCCTTGCCGGTTTTCTTTAATCCTGTCCACACCTATGTAAACAGCCTCTTCTTTAAAGTCTCTTAATCTCCCCCTTGGAATATGCCGTTTGTTTCTCCCCAGGCCACAGACAATTTGAGCATCTTTGTAGGAAGTAGAGAAAAGCACCCAGATGCATACATGGGAGTTGATTATACTATTCTCTCTCTACTTTCATAGATGTTGAAATTTTCTAAAATTCTGGGAAAAAAAAAAGAAAAGAAAAAGCACCCCCAACTTGGTGAACAGTGCCCTGTAGGCATATGGCTTGATGAGCACAAAACTCAGGCTGATTTCAGCTCCCATAGTTCGGTGTGACTGTGCAGTGCACAACATGCCCAGCCAAACCCGGCAGTCCTACAAAATGGACCAGGAGACCTTTAGGAGCTAAAGGACTTTGGAAAGACCTTGAGAAGAAAATGAGGATAAACCTGGGTCTTTACACCTATTTGGGACTTAAATAGGAAAGGGCATTTTTTCGTCAAGGAAAACCTGAAGGACAGGCAACCATATGAAGCATACAAGCATAAATTCCATAAGAAGAGGGTCCACTGAAAGGACTATTGCAGCATAAGAAAATAGAGACTGGGTGGAGATGGTCAACCCATCGAGTATGAATTGCAGCTCATGATCTGCCAGGCAGTATGGTGCAGTATCTGGAGCCAGACTGCCTGGGCTTAAATCATGGTTTGCCACCTATTAGCTCTGTGACTCTGGGCAGTTACTTATCTTCACTAAGCCTCATTTTCCTATTTTATAAAATGGGTATAAAATAGTACCGACCTCCAAGATTTGCTGGCAGACTGCATCGAAAAATGCATGCACAATGCTGAGCACAGCACCTGGCTTTAGTAAAGGCATTAGCTACTATCATCAAAAGTTTCTAAACAGAAGAGTGACGTGGCAAAAGCAATAGTTTTAAAGATTACTAGGCACGTGTGCAGCATGCATTAGGAAGGAAAGGAGGAGGCCGAGAAGTCAGTTCCAGGCTGATGTCTTCATGTGCATTCTGGTGAGGGTCACAGGAAATGGGAAAAAAACAGGTGGGAGAAGCTTAGGGAGAAAATGTGAGAAGACTGGGAAAATGACAGGTCATGAGTACAAGAAGGAGTCAGAGGGGGCTCCAGGCACTTTTTTGGCTTCTTTAGCTTCCACTAGTGTAAATAACCGAGGCAGCTCAGATGGACTGGCACCTTCGGCATTTTAGTACAAGTACGAGAAATATTAAGCACAGGACTGAGATTTCACCCTTGGGTTTTACTCTATAATGAATTAGTCCCAAGATTCTAATACGAAGTTAAAACCACAATAGACACTTCAAACTTTCCAGTAATTACTGTTTGTTCCTAAAGCTTTCCAAGGTTTCTTCTGATTATATCCAGAAGTTTTTTCCAATTTTTTTTACATCCAGAAGTTTCTCCTGATTAAAACCTAAGGTCAGCCCTCCTGAACTGAGAAAGAGCTTCCTCATACACAAGAACTCTCTAAGATCACATGTTAATTATAAATCCAGTTCTTATTATCATAAATATGAAGGAAACTGGAGGAGGCCATCCATGTTTCTTAAGTCCTTCACTTGAACCATCTAACAGTTGAGTGTTACACATTTGAGAAGAAGGGAGGGAAGAGTAGTTGATACACGTGATGATTTCTGTTAAGTCCCCACTTCAGCTTTTATTTGTAGTAAAGTCTACCTAAGAATTCAGTGCCGTTCAAAAAAAAAAAAAAAAAAAAAAAAAAAACAACTCTGCAGCTTTTTTTAGCCACAGCTCCATTGGTGAAAATTTATTCCATGTTTTTCCTGTTTGGCATTTTTGCCAGGAACCGAGCATCACTGTTGCATCACTGTAGCCTCTTCTCTTCCTTTTGGCCCTGCAGATACTTGCCTGAGATCATGAACGATGGGCTGACCAACCAGATAAACAATCCAGAGGTGGATGTGGACATCACACGGCCTGACACCTTCATCCGGCAGCAGATCATGGCTCTTCGGGTGATGACCAACAAACTGAAGAATGCGTACAATGGCAATGACGTCAACTTCCAGGACACGAGTAAGAAAATCTTTACCAGTGTCGGTAGCTTCCAGAGTCAAAAATGATTCTTGAAGCTAAAACCATCATTTTCTTCAAGAGAAATGTGCACCTTTAATCTTAACTCATTCTTCTCCAATCTGAGAAGTTGCTTATCACCCTTGGGACAGAGAGCTCTGATCCATAAAACTAAGGAGACTATTGAAATCATAACTGTTCTTAAGAAATAGTTTTGCTGGGTTACATTCAGTCATTTCAAAGCTACAATTGAGTTTCACTTGCCAGTTCATCTAATAATGATAAAGCAATAAAGTAATGTTTTCACCTTTTCCTTTCCCAATTAGCATTTGTGGATCTGCTCCAAACTCCTATCCCCAAGAAGAGAAAGAAAAAATGTTCTAAAGATTGCCCAAATACTCCTGGACTGGAGTCCCTGTTTTATCACATAGTAACTGGAGTCTGGAACAAATTCCACTACTTCTTGAGTCTCCTGCTCCTCTTCTTTAGAATGGAAAGCATCCCTGCATAAGGGATTGTTTGGAGGCTCCTTTGAAGCTATATGTAATGGAGCTAAGACAGTGTCTGATGGGTAGTAAGCTCAATAGCTTTACCTCTATCCACATAACATAAACCATAGGTATTTGTATCTGAAATATTAAGAGAAAGAGCAAAATGCTGATGTAGTATTAAATGTTAAACGCAACTATTAAAGATCACAAAAGCATCAGAAGTGATTAAAAGACTATTTTTTTAAAATATATTTTTTATTTTTTTAAAGATACTTAGATTACATAAATGTTACATAAAAACTATAGGGATTCCCATATGCCCCACTCCGCACACCTCCCACATTTTCCCACATAAACAACATCCTTCGTTAGTGTGGTACATTCTTTGCAATTGATAAATGCATTTTAGGGCATTGCCACTGAGCATGGATTATAGTTTACATTGTAGTTTACACTCTCTCCCACACAATTCTGTAGGTTATGGGAAGATATATAATGGCCTGTATCTGTCATTGCAGTGTCATTCAAGATGATTCCCAAGTCCCAAAAATTCCCCCATATTACACCTCTTTTTCTCTCTCCCTGCCTTCAGCACCTCCAGTGGCCACTGCCTCCATATCAATGTTGTAATTTCTTCCATTGATAGAATCACAATAAGTCTATAATAGAACTTATAGTAAGTCCACTCTAGTCCATAGTTCATTCCCCAAACCTGAGGATTCTGGGATGCTGATGTCCACTCCACCTCTAATTGAGAGGGGGCTCAATCCCATACAGCTGATGGATGGGACTCTCTTGTTTGCAGTTGTAAGCTCTCTCATTTCCTTGGTATGGTGGTTGTCCATCCTCACCTCCTTGTTTGTCGTCCTGTGGGAGTCCAATGAACTGGGGAGTGGTGATGCAACTCCACTGAGGCTCAAAACCCAACTGGCACATGAACAGCCCAAAGATTTAAGTCTCTTGGACGTACATCCCCAGGAGTCATGTCCCATTCTGGGGGGAAGGTAATGCATTTATAACCTGAGTTTGGCTGAGAGAAAGGCCACATTTGAGCAACAAGGAGGCTCTCAGGAAGTAACTCTTGGGCACCCTACAACACTAGGCTAAGTTTCAATTTCAAGAGCAAAGGCTCATAAGCATAGTCATTAATATCCAGGGCCTATCAATGGACCATCCTCCTTCGCTAGTCATTGCCCCTGTACTTGGGGGATTGTTGCTGTTCCATTAGAGAATGTGGCAGAGCTCTCCAGTATGGGAATTCATTATTCTTTCGGTTATTGTGTGAATCTCCACCCACTGTGACAATGCCCTGTGAACATTTGAACACAAGATTCATAACACCAAAGGGAGGTTTCTTTTTTTTTTTTTTTTAAGTTTGTACCTTTACAAATAGAGTTTCTAGGATAAGATATCTTGAGCATAAAATATGGAGTTGCCAGTGATTCAGTAGTAATTTGACTGAGGCAAAAGATGATGCCTGTGTGCTTGAATTAATGAGATAGAAAGAAACAAGTTACAGATGGAAGACATTAAGTCATCTAGCTCTTAGCCATCGTCAACCAACCGAGTTGTCCACTGCAGAAAATGTTTAGTGCTTTATTCCCTTTTAAATAACTCAAAAAATTAATTTTCTGAACACAAGATAATTACCAACCTGGTGGACTTTGTTGCTGTAAAATTTCTCAGAATCATCCCATTATTTCTGTTCCTCTTTTCTAAAGGCCTTCTTTCCTCTTCAGAGGAGAACATTACACAAGGCTTAGTCTTTGCTGCTTCTCCCTTGCTCATTACTAAGCCTCACTCATCTCAATTTAGTCATTCTATATTCTGCATCTAAGAAAATGCTTTATTGTATGGAAAGTGACTATTGAAATTAATAATTCGAGATACCCAAGAATTAGGTAATGTTGGCCTTATTGTTTCTCTCTCCTCTCTGACCTAAAGAAGTTACATACATGTTGATTCAAAGCTTAGGGAATGTCCATGAGGCAGAGATCTTGCTCTGTTTCCCCTCAGAAGAAAGTAAGAATCAACAACATTTAAGAATATCACTTAGTTTTAATCCAAGCACCAAATGTGGCTGTGTCTCAGGATAGTGTCTGTGATACAAACCATTATCACATTTTATAGCCATCATCACACTTACTGCTTTTGACATTTTTTTAAATCACCTATCCTGCGCCTTAAATACCTGTAAGTGTGATTCCTTTTCACAAAGACATGGGACCATTATTTTTCTCAGCTGGAATCTCCTGTCATTATTTGCTGCCCACATATTTAATATTCTAAATCGCTTTAATAATATCATTGCAAAGGTTATATTACTTCTTGTTCATAATACCAGTGTTCAGAACAATTCCCTTCGCAATTCTGATATTTTTGAATTTAATTAATGGGCCTTTTCCCCCTTGTAAAGACCACTAAAGATAAATCAGAGAAAATGTTAAGAACCTGGTATAGTGTATTCAAATGATCTTATCTGATATTTAGATGTCCCATTAAAAAGAAAGAAAAAAATTTTGAGCTGAGTTCTGCTTTTCTCATTCAGGAACATATTAGAAGAGTCCCTGCATTAGCTTGGCTTTAAGTAGCATCTAGCAGCAAAGATAATACCAGTCTTTGAGGAGCAGCTCACCAGGGCATCACCATTTCAGGCCGGCTGGGAGGAGTTCAGACCATTGATAACATTGAGCAAGTGGGGAAAATAGCAAATGTCATTACAAAGTTTACTGTTCCCTGAGTCTTTCCAGGAACATTAACTCATTTATTCCCCATAGCAATTCTGTGAAATAGATATTACCATTCTCATTTTTATGGGTGAGGAAACTGAGCCTAGCGAGGGCAACTGACTTGCCCCAGTTCATTCAAATAATAAGCAGCAGAGTGAAATCTAGGTCACCTTTGCTGTAAGGCAGCCCTTTTTTTTCTGCCAGGCATCATGGAAAGCACTGGGTTTGATGTCCTCACATGCTTTTTTGTCACACGTAACTTCTGCTAGATAAATGTTATTGTCCATATTTGTTTAGATGAGGAAACTGACAGAAGTTGAGTGAACTGTAAACTGCTCAAGGCACATTTATTTTATTCAGCAAGTATTTATTGAGCTCCTGCTCTATTTCAGGGACCATTCCAGGCAAGGAGGACACTGAAGTGAGCAGTATACATAAGTCTCTACCCTCAAAAAGTTTATATTCTCTTGAAGGAAACTAATAGTAAATAGGCAAATGAGCAAATAAATAATCGAATTGCAGGTGGTGGCTAAGTACTTTCACATAGCTAGTAATTCATGGAGGCTGACCTGTCAAACAAGAAGGAACTGAGCAGTGGGAATACAGCAGGGCAAGAAGGCATGTTGGGCAGGGTGTTGGTTACCTAGGTCTGCTGTAACAAATTGCTGCAAACTGAGTGGCTTCAAACCACAGAAATGTGTTGTTTCACAAATTTGGAGGCAAGATGTCTGAAATCAAAGTGTCAGCAGAGTCATGCTCCCGCTGAAGTCTGTAGGGGAGAATCGTGCCTTGCCTCTATTAGCTTCTGGCATTTGCTGGTAATCCTTGGCATTGCTCGGCTTGTAGATGTATCACTGAAGTCTCTGCTTCCACCTGCACATGGCATCCTCCCCTGGGTCTCTATGTCTCGGTCTGTCCTTCTTTTCCTATAAGGATGTCAGTCATATAGACTAGGGCCCACTCTAATCCATTGTACACTCACCTTAACTTTATTACAGCTACAAATCAGGTCACATTCACAGGTACCAGGGGAGAGGACTTTGACTTATCTTTTTAGGGGACACAATTCCAACCCATAACAGGCAGTGAGGGAAGTTGGCACACTAAGATGGTATACTATGTGGGCAGCTGGGCATTGGTTTAAAGCAGGGAATGGCAAACCTTTCTCTGTAAAGGGTCAGATAGTAAATATTTTCAGCTTTGAGGACCACATGATCTCACTCACAACTATACCACTCTGCTGGGGTTGCATGAAGGAAGCAATAGACAATACATAATTCAATGGGTATGGTTGCTGTTTTCATTTGCTAAAGGTTGCCAAAGCAATATACCAGAAATGGGTTGACTTTTACAATGGGGATTTATTAACTTATAAGCTTAGAGTTTGAGGCTACGAAGATGTCCAAATCAAGGCATCCTCAAGAGATGCTTTCTCCCCGAGCTGCAGCTGAGGGTGATAAAAAAAAATAGCATACAGTGGCATCCACTTATCACTACCCTCTCCTCCAGGCTTCGTTGCTTTCAGTTTCTGGCTAAAGTGGTTCCTCTCAGTTTCTGTATTCCATTGATTTCAGCTTCTGGCTCCCAGGGACTTCTCTTACAGCTGCTGTGTTATGGCTATACTCTGGCTATGTAGCTTTTTTCTGTGTCTGTGGCTTTTTATACCTCCATTTATAAACGACTCCAGTAAGAGGATTAAGACACACTCTGGGTCACGCAATCTAATCAAAGGCCCTTAACTGAAGTAATTTAATCAAAAGATCCCACGTACAATAGATTTACATGCACAGGAATAAGTTAGCTTTAAGAACAGGATTTTCTTGGGTCCCCAAAACCTTCAAACTACCACAGTCATGTTACAATAAAACTTTATATATGGACACCAAAATTGGAATTTCATATGTATATACTTGTCACAAAATATTATTCTTCATTTTGATTTTTTTCCAAACCTTTAAAAATATAAAAAGTATTCAAAGGTTGTGGGCCTTACAAGAAGTAGGCAGCAGGCCAGAATGGCTTGCCAGTAGTAGTTCGACAACCTTTGGTTTAAAGAAGCTCCTTGAGACAGAGCCCATCCTTGCTCTTAGGAGGAGAACAGAGGTGGAAATGCGTTAGCATTTTTGACCATTAAAAAGTGGCCGCATGGAGAGCAGATGTGGCTCAGCAATTGAGCACCCACCTCCCACATGAGAGGTCCTGGGTTCAGTTCCCAGTACCTCCTAAAGAAATAAAAAACAAACAACAAGCAAAACAAATGAAAAAAACAACTCAGGGGAGCCAATGTGGCTCAGAGATTGAACCCCGGCTTCACACATACCAAGTCCTGGGTTCAATTCCCAACACAGTACCTCAGTAAGAATTGGCCACAATTACTTGTGGCCACAATTACTTGTTGCTGTACCTCTGGTTTCCTAGTTTTAGAGTCCAAGGTATGAGAGAACTGCAGTACTTGTTTTCCAGTTCCAGGTTTTTCTTTAAAACATCCTTTCAAAATCCGTTCTGAAAGCATGATATCTGCTAAGAACAATGGATCTTTTTTTGAGGTACAAAAAGAGGGCAGAGGGGGGCGGATGTGGCTCAAATGGTTGGGCATCCGTCTGCCAAATGGAGGGACCTGGGTTCGATCCCCGAGACCTCCCGGTAAAATAAAAAATATATATTTAGAAGGTGCATGGGCTGCCAGGCTCTGTGTGCCGGTGAGCTGCCAGGCCCCGGGAGCCATGCAGCAGGATGATGACGTAATAGGGGAGAGACAAGATGAGATGCTCCGAAAGCTCCTGAAGCCAGGAACCGAGGTGGTGCAGGTGGCAGAACACCTCTCTCCTACATCAGAGGTCTCCAGCATCGAATCCTGGTGAAGACTGGAGGAGAAGGATGAGAAGAGATGGCAGGAAACAAACACAGAGGATTGCCCAGCGAATGGACACAAAACAACAAATGGGGAAGGGGGGGGTTAAAATGGATAAAGTAAATAAATAAATCTTTAAAAAAAAAAAAGAGGGCAGAATGGGATTCTTAAAGTACTTTAAACATTGGCCAGAATAAGAAATAACTCTCTAATGCCAACATGGTAGGTTTGGGCTCCTTTTGGCTCTGGAATTCAGATGTTCCTTAGGCTGTGTAGCTGGATATCAATTAATACTGTGTTTTAAAACCTATGACTATATTGTGCTTGCTTTGGCGGCACGTATACAAAACCTATTACTATAGAGTCCACATGTCCATCACAAACCCGCCCATTAAAAACAAGCATATTGGGGTGAGGCAGGAGACTCTTGGCTAGAGAGATGCCCCCCAACCCCACCCCGCCCAGCTCTGTTGTGTTCTTTTCTGCCACTCTTCCGTGGTTTTTGCACTCACATTCTTTTTCCATCTTCCCACCCCAGGCGATGAATCCAGCGGCTCAGGGAGTGGCAGTGGGTGCATGGATGACGTGTGTCCCACGGAATTTGAGTTCGTCACCACAGAGGCTCCTGCAGTGGATTCCGACAGAAGAGAAGTGGGCTCCTCTGCAACCCAGCTCAGCCACTCCCTGCTCTCGTGGTCTCTCCTCTGCGTCGTCCTGGCCTTGCAGAGACTGTGCAGATAATCCTGGGTTTTTGGTCAGATGAAACTGCATTTTAGCTATGTGAATGACCAACTTACTTCTTTTCTTACACTATCGGACAATGGACCATGCCACAAAAACTTACCGTTTTCTATGAGAAGAGAGCAGTACTGCAATCTGCCTCCCTTTTTGTTTTCCCAAAGAGTACTGGGTGCCAGGCTGAACTGCTTCCTCTTTCCTTCAGCTGTCTGTGGGGACTTTGTTTATTAGAGAATTCTTACTCAAATCTTTCGTACCAGGAGATTTTCTTACCTTCATTTGCTTTTATGCTGCAGAAGTAAAGGAATCTCACATTGTAGGTGTTTTTTCTTTTCCCATTTAAAGAAAAAAAGGTAGAAAGAAAACAATTTTCCTCATAAAATCAGGCCAAACCCCAAGACAACTGCATTTTTAACAAATAAACAAATGAGAAAAAAATAAAATAAAAGACCTTTAACATTCTAAATTCTGCATTGACAGCCAACTCCCAGGGAAAGCTTCTCTGGGACAAATCAGGTTTACAAAATGCTTAGGGGAGAAGTTTCCATTTTTTTTAAAGGTAGTGAAAAGACTGTGTGTCTTGGAGGTATTGTCTTGCACTCTAACCACACAATACCAAGTTAATTTGGAGGTACTGAAATTTAGAATTCCATCTTGAATATGAGAGCAAAAATTATTACAACTCAGCACCTCTCTCTCACCCTGCCCAGTTTCAATTTCAGTAATGGCACCATTTTTCTTAATTCTTTTAATGTCTGTCCATTGTATCCAACTGGCACAGATTTTTCCCTTCTTCTTGAGTTGATAGTGAATGCTCCCATCTATTCATCTCCTCAAGGATCTGGATTGAAAATAATCTTCAACAATACAATCACTTTACTTTTGCCAAGGTTTGACATTAATTAGCTGTTTCTGCCCCTGTGCTCATTATCCTCCCCAAATACCAGTTCTTTTAATGAATTGATAGGCAATTAGATCCATATGTGAGTTTTCATTTTTAACTATTTGCTTTGTGTCAATTGGTTTCTTCATCACAAGGGCATTGTCTTACATACTAACTCACAACAAAAAAGTCAAGACAAAAAAAATATGTATAGTATTGACATGGAGATTTCTTTCACTTTTTTAGTCTTAGTATGATCATCTATTTTTATATCTCTATATATATAAATCACAGATTTTAACTTCTTAATTCCAAGCTCAGGGTTGACACACCTTTGTAACAAAACTGTTTTGTCAACCAGCTCTTCTTGTTTTGTGCTGCTCAGAGAAGAATTCCTCAATGACCTGTGAGCACCAAAAATCAAGAAAGAGAACTTTTTACGTATTTGTCCATTTATTAAAAGTTTGCCAGGGCACACCCTGTTCACATGAGCGTGATTTGTCCTGGGTGCTCCAGACTGTACCAAGCTCATGGGGAGAGCCAGGGGTGTGCAGGTCTTTACTGGCGATGGAAACTGTATGCAGACAGAAGCTGTCATCCACTCAAAACCATTGCTTTCATGTACAACGCCTCCGGCCTAGGCTAACTGCTTGGCATTTGCTTAAATACCTGACTCAAGAGGCCAATTTAGAGCCGCAGCCCAAACAATCCACCTAGTGCGCCAGTACCTGGTCCTCTGCTCCCCTGACAGAGAAGCAAACTAAACTAAACTGGGGCTTTATGAATATAGTTGGCTATCCATGTGTTTCTTGGTTTTTATGATGCATCTGGAGTTGGGAAAAGTAATGTTTTATGACACTATAGTATGCCGATCACATTTTACTTAACTCATTGACAGTAACGACACATAAATGGTGTTTTCGATCTCCATTCTCATCAAAATTATAATTAGTTATTGATTTAGTCATCGCATTTAAGTAGAACACATGCGGCACAATAGTGTTAAGTATATTTGAGCACTTTTACAAATCAAAGTATTTACAGGCATCTATTGCTATTTTATGCCTAATGAAATATGAAATGTAGGATTTTGAGAGACTTGACGCATCCTTTCATTTAAATCTTTATGAAATTAACACAATCTAATTCAGCATTACATACTTATGGAAAACCATCCATTTCACTGCCAGACTTCAGCTTCCTATCACCCATTACACATAAAACATCTCTATGCAGAGCCGATCTTTTATGTCGCTCATTTCGTTGTATGTTCAGAAATCAGTATTGTCTATCTTCAATAATTAAGGTGCAATACAAATTCAATCAACCTTGATTTTTCCAGAATATCTGAGTAATAACTTGTTTTTATGGCTTTCGACTCCAAGTCTTTCCATTTTTAAAAATATTTCTTCATCACCTTCTATGAAACAGATCAGGATCCCCTGTGCTTTCACTCCGAAAAGTTTCTGTGCATGTGTATGAGTGCACACTATATTAATGAATGTGAACTCATGCTGTATACACACTAAACACACACACACAATATATAAATGCCTGCATCATTCGTTTCAACACCTTCACTGTCAATATTGTTCATGTTGGTGAGAGACGGTGATCCATATCAGCCAGGCAGACAGCCGAAATGACCTTCAGGAGATGATGTCACCATGCTTGTCATCATGCATGGATACGGTCAAACTATTACTCAAGGTGTACTTCCTGGTTTTTTAATCATCATCCTACTATGTCATAGGATTTTCAAGCTAACTTAATATGAGGATTTTTTTGGTTTTTATCCCTACGAGAATTAGTGCAATCTAGTTACCACATTGCAGTATGTATTTGGGACTCCCCTCTCCCAAATGAGTTTCTCCCCTTTCAGGAATAGACAACGTGATAACGGATGCAGTAACGCTCCATTTTTTTTTTCATGACCTGCTCTCATTCGCTCTAATGTCCCCTAAATTCTGTAATCACATCATAACCTCTGTTATGAGTAGAGAGGAATGGGCTCACTGAAATCAGACCCTAGAAATTGGTGGGTGATGCTCATAACTGCAAACACTTAGCTTATTGAAGTGCCTCTATTTACATGTTCTTTAGTTATAATATGTATTTTTCTAACAGAAATACACGTCTATAATTGGTGTATATTATGCTTTGTATATGTTATAACAAAACTAAACAGAGGTTAAAGTCTTTAGCAAAGAAGAATGAATTGCAAATTCAAGAATTTGAGCTGTGTTTAAGGTTCTGTATTGAAGGACAGACATGACAACCTTCTGCCATTTTAATGAAGGGTATGGCTGCCACAGAATGTTAGCATTAGCCATTTGATTCCCTTACAGCGAGTTACCCAGATAGGATAAGTAACTTTCTATCACCTGCTTTAAATGCAAGGCATAGAAAATATTATTTTGTCCACAATGAAAAGCACTGTTATTCATCGAGAAGAAGTAGTAGCTCTGGAAATAACAGGCTTTAAATCAAACACATCGAAAATAATATTGGAAGCGGACCGCTGATGTTGAATTTTTAAAATATTGCCATTAAAATGTTTTAATTTATATTCCCTGCTACAGACATTAGCCTACTTTAATTTTTAGCCATTATGCGTATGTTTTGGCTACTGACTGAACACCAACTGAAGTCCCCAAAGGAGGAATAAAAGTTAACAGATTCCTGGGTTGTGATTTTCGTAACTTCTCTTTGCAAGGCTAATTATCCAATGGTAGAAGTGTTATTAGTAAATGCAAGTTTTGGCTTGTACAAAACTTGCAGAAATTCACTTTTTCATTTACTACAGTCACTAATAGACTTGACTTTTAACTTTAAAAAAAAAAATAGATAAATAAATAAATAAAGGCAAGTGAGCTTTGCCAACAGAAGAGTAAAAGAAAGCGTAACTTAGAAATTTGCAATGTGTTCTTCCTTGTTGAGACGTCCGCCAGTGTTTAGTTTCAGACCAAGTTATACAAATAAAGTATTGATTTGTATGCATCCTGGAGCCTTGCTATGTCATGGTTGGCTACAGCATGGTACTCAGCTTAGCATGGGGCCATTCTGAACCTCGTTCAAAGTTGAAGAGTTACTAGAATTTTTGGCATTGCCTTGTAATGAGGTGCTTCTGCAAAAAGATACCTAAGGATGACATAATAGTGAGGTTTCTGTGTGCATAGACATAATATATATGCAGGATAAATGTGTGTACCAATCAAACCTAAATTTTTATGTGACTGTCAAATGAATATTATTTGGGTTAAGATTTTTCATTTCTGATTTGGATAGAAAATTGCTAATAATCTTGTATTAAAATAGTTTTTAAAAATCTACCCATGCCCTTTCTGTGTTTTCCTAATTATTGTCATAGTCTAAATTTCAGAATTTTTAATTTTTCTTTGTTTGAGATCTTTTTAGAAGCTACACTATTAAAAAAAAAAAGGAATCAGACTAGAGCAGCACAGCTCACATAAGTATATGCAACATTTGAAATCACTAATTTGAAGAACGTTAGAACATTTAGAGCTTTCCAGATGTGAAAGGAAAATACATCTCTCTTCTTCCGTATTGTTTTCTTCTCTTTAGTGGTCTAAGAACTATGTCAATACTTTATAAATGAGGTCAGAAAAAGAAGACAATAAGTGAAAAGACAATCCAAATTCAGCAAACTGCACTGATTTTTATATTTCTGAAAGGCTTCCATGCTCTCAAGAATGCTAAATATTACTTAACATATTAAAGAATCACTTAGCAAATCATTATTGAGCTCCTTCTCTGTGCTGAACCTAATCTAGGTTCCATACCACTCGTTGTCAAAACTGCCAACTGAAAATCATTCATTCTTTAATGCAGTTAACCACAATTATTACAAATATGTCATTTATTTCAAGAATGCCCTTTTTAGTAAAGGAGCCAATGCAAATAAAGATATCAATAACACAATATTGTATTCCTGTCAGTAATACTATAATTTAGATCACATTATTACTATTTTGGTTTTTAATGAGAAAAGTGATTTCTACAAAAATAACTAGGGAACTTTGGGATAATTCCATCTACAAAATCACAATATAACAAATTTTACTTGGAAATCAACTGAAATCAAGTTCATGGGAGGGAAAACCTCCAAACATTATTAGAAAAATAAATAAATAAAACCACGAACACTTTTATCAGGTGACAATAATACTTTATTCTAATTTGCTCTTTGGATTGATGGGCTAGAATATAGTCAAACTATGTGCACAAATATGAAAGATGACATTGATTTTTAAAATACTAACTTGTAAAATGGTGGAGATTAGAGCTGGAGTGTGATTGAGTATCTTGAGAGCTAGAAAGACGCAGCCACAATTTTAAGGGTCTATTCAAATTGATATTCACAATTCATTTAGTGCAGACATGTTTCCATTCCATAGACATCTTTATTTGCTGATATAAACATGCAACCAAACATATTTTGTTGGCTCATAAATGGAACAGACAGCAAAGCCAGGATGAATTGGATGTCTGCCTTTGTAGCTTGCTTAAGGAGCACATGCTCTTGTACAGCTTGAAACATAAAGCAGAGAAACAAAATGGGAAATTTACCCTTCTAGGGCTCAAGTTTGGAATGAAGCAGAAAAAAAGACTAACAAACAGGGTTAGAGGAGAGCAGAAGAATATTTACGTTGAATGAAGTAATCTTCTCTTCAGTAAGAACAAGCATCTGGATTTTTAAAGTAAAGGAAACCAATTGACTTAGGCAATAACAGCCACCTATTCTTTCAAAGGATACATAATGAGCAATTACCATGTGCTAATTAAGGTTCTTGGTGCTGGGGATATAGACGAGAGCCAGACAAGATCTCTGCTCTCAGCTTGCATTTTAGTTAAGGAGAGATGGACATCACGCCAATAAGTAAATGAACAAGATGATTTCAGAAAGTGGGAGGGGTCCTGAAGAAAATAAAACAAGCAGTTGGAGAGTGACCCAGGAGGAGACTAGTGGTCCTGGAGAGCCTCCTCAGGTGATATTTGAGCTGTAACCTAATGACAGAAAGAAGACAGCCATATACAGACCTGAAGACCAAGATTTCCAGGCAGAGGTAAGGCAAATGCAAAAGATCTCAATCCAAGAATGACCTTCGTGTACCCCAGTGTGGCTAGAGTATGGTGAGTGGGTCAAGTGGTGGGACATGGTTGAAGAGCTAAACAGGGCCGCCATGCTAAGTTTAATGGCCAAAGCTAAAGTCTTACCACCTGTGGAAGCCAGAGCCCTAAAATAACACAACCCTACACAACAGCTCTGCTGATAGTGCTCCTTGCATTTAAAGCATGTTTTAGCAGGAACTATTCTAAGATCTTTACGTACTATATCTTTATAGTATCTCTATGATGTAGGGATGATAAATGTCCATTTTATATGGGATAAATTGAGGCACAGTGAGATTATTAATTTACCCAGTCACAAAAACTAGGGCTTGGGAGGGCTGTGATATCAACTGAGATCTGCAAGACCTAGGCGGAAAAGTGACGGCACACAAGGACGATTTTGTTTTTTTTATTACAAATTCAGTTAAATTAGCCAAGGGTTCCGAGACTTGGCAGCAAGTGTGAGAAGTGGCAACAAGGGTAAGAACAAGAATCTGTGGACCTTTACTTGCACAGAGGGTGTGTATTAAAATTTTGTTATGAGATGTATTGCCATTTAGTTGCTTTTTTTGTTAAAGTTTCTCAAAATCAAAGTCATAAGTAATAAATTATTGACCCTTGGTTCTTGCATACCTCTCCTCTTACAGATGCTATGAATCAAAGTTTTTTTGTTTTGTTTTGTAAAGATTTATTTATTGACTTTTTTTTAAATCCATTTTTACCCTCCTTCCCCCCATTTTTGCTGTTTTTGTGTCTATTCACTAGGCAATTCTCTGTGTCTGTTTCCTGTCCTCTCTTCTCATCCTTTTCCTCCCGCCTTCACCAGAATTCAATCCTGGGAAACTCCGATGTGGGAGAGAGGCGTCCTACCACCTGTATCACCTCAGTTCCTGGTTTTTTGGCGTGTCTCATATTGGCTTTCCTTTGTGTCACTCTCCTGTTACATCATCATCTTGCTGCGTGGCTCAGCGGGACCTGGCGGCTCACCCATTCGCAGAGCCTGGCGGCACACCCACTCACAGGGCCTGATGGCACACCTGTGCAAGGGGCCTGACAGCACACTTGCAGGACCTGGCGGTGCACCTGCACACAGGGCCTGGCCGCGCACCCGCTCGCGGGGACTGGCGGCCCACACCTTCTATATATTTTTTTATTTTTACCAGGAGGTCCCAGGGATCAAACTCAGGTCCCTCCATATTGGAGATGGGCACCCAACTATTTGAGCCACATCGGCCCCCTTGAATCAAAGTTTGAGACCTGGGACAGGCACATGTGTGTCAAATCTGTTTTCCCCTTGTTTCTAAATTTGGCTTAAATATCATATTCACATAAAGCAAACTATCCACAATATCTAGCCCAATTGTCATTGACTCTTCCCAATGTCTATAATTTAGTTATCTTTCTGATGATCAAGTTGACCTAAAATATAAATCAAAACAACCCAATAATAGATCAATTCAAACATACAACTAGTTTGGCTATTTTGTTGACTAAACTGACTGTTATAATATCTTGTCAGTTAAAATAAAGACCAGGGTGTGCGTTGTAGGTATGGGGGGCTGGACTCCTCCTGCCTTTCTTTTTCATAGAGTTAAAGCTGCCTCTATTGTTGGATTCCACCTGATGCTTGATTAAAAGTCAGGGGCCAAGTCCCAAATGCCCCCCCATCCAACACCCTAAACCAGTAGCCCTCCCTTGTCATATTGCCAAATGAGCTTTCCCAACATTGTAGTTTCTACCACATATCCATCAATCCCCAGGGTTCACTGCTCCTCCCCCAGCCCTCCCCCTAGTTCCATGGACAGTCCAACCTACCCTCCCCACTCTACCACCCTGTCCAACTTGCACTGCCCAACCCAATAGTATCACTCCAACCCTGTCATATCTCTTCACTGCCCAACTACACACTTCTGCCTTATCATAGATTTCATCCATATGGGCATTGGCTCACAACCTTCTATTTTCTGTAAACCTATATTCCAGACTCTAGCTCTCTGAGTCTGCTCAATTTGCTTAATTCATTTCAGAGAGGTCACGTAATATTTGTCCTTCAATGTCTGGCTTGCTTCACTCAACATAAGGTCCTCAAGATTCATCCATGTTATCCCATGTGTTAGTACTGTATTCCTTCTTACATCTGAGTAATATTCCATTGTATGTATATACCACATTTTGTTTATCCATTCATCTGTTGAAGGGCATTTGGGCTGATTCCAACTTTTGGCAATAGAAATTGTCCTGAATGACATTGCAATGACAGATACAGGCCATTATATATCCTGCCATAATCTACAGAATTGAGTGGGATAGAGTGTAAACTACAATGCAAACTATAATCCATCATTAGTGGCAATGCTTCAAAATGTGTTCATCAATTGCAATGAATGCACCTCACTAATGAAAGAAGTTGTTAATGTGGGGGAAAGTGGGAGGTGTGGGCAGTGGGGCATATGGGAATCCCTTATATTTTTTTTATGTAACATTTTATGTAATCTAAGCATCTTTTAGAAAAAATTAAAAATATATTTAAAAAATAAATAAATAAAGATATATATCGGGGAGCAGATGTAGCTCAATGGTTGAGTGCCTGCCTCCCACATACAAGGTCCCAGGTTCAATCCCCAGTACCTCCTAAAACAAACAAACAAATTAATTAATTGTTAAAAGTCATGGACCATTACCCTCCTTGCTTGAGAGAATTGGGGTTGTTGATTACAGGTTTTGTCCTTGCTGAAAAGGTTCTCCTTAGACGTTTCAGGAAGGTGAATATCAAGTTAGGGAAAAGTTTGTCTATAAAAATCTGTTTATTTCTCACTCTTCATATAAAATGCTTTATATTTGCACAAAACATTCAACTTTAAAAGGAGCTTTCAAATTCATTTTTTTATTTTATCTTCACCACAAGTCCATAAAGTAGGCAGGAGTTACTTTATCCTGTTTTACAGATCAGAGAAGTACATGGTGGAACCAAGGTTTCCTCACTGTGTTTTTTGTTTATTCTTCCCCTTTCTTCCTCATTTTCTCTCCCTCACTCTAGCCCACCCAAATCCTAAAGACTTTAATGTAAATTATTCTGATCCCTAGCAACCTCTTAATAATTTATGGACTCAGTCCAGCAACTCAGCTGCAGGAATCCAGTAATGAATTCTCCTAAGCCTCCTCTGGTAGAATAATATCCCTGCAGTCTTCTGATGCATCTCTGGTTCTGAATCACATAAGGTAAATTACCATCTACCAAGAAGCTGAGTGTGAAAAGTTAGATGATCCCAAATTTTATGTTAAGCCAAAGAAGTTACATCCAAACAACGTCATTAAAAACTTGTTAGTGATACAACAATGATTTTAGTGGGTTTTGTTGGTTTAAACCATTGCATATGAATTAGCACATTAAGGCTATTTTTATACAATCAAAAATAAGCCTAGGTTCTTTGCACATGGATTCGTTTTTGAGGTTGAAGTTTCTTTTTTTAATGGAAAGGGAAATTTTTACATTGAGTAGTATATTATTAGACAAAAAGCATGAGAAATGTGCAAGCAAAATGCTTTCTCTAGAAAAGAACAAAAAAATATTTCCCCCACATCCCAAATCTTTCTACTGATGGGGCAATCCTAAGACCCCTGTGAATCCTAAGACTTCTCTCTGGTCCCTCATGACAGAGTGAAATAGGATGGGATAGAGGAGGTAAAATAAAGAAGGAGAGAAGAATGGGAATTCAGTGACATGGACACCTCATAATAAGTTTTCTAATTTTATCAATTCATTTCTGACCCTTCTACTATGAAAGTCTCCTTCTCTCAAAGAGGAAAACTCCCTATGGATGCTATAAAATAATGGCACTTAATGAAAAACTTTTTAAAAGAAATTACAGAGGAACCGTGGTATGTTGAACAAATAAATATTCTTCTACACTCACCAGGTATAAATAAGAAGACAGTATGTCACAATGGACTGAAACAGTCCTGATTATCTGCTGTCTTAGTATAATTGTTAATGGGGAGTGGGTGTGGCTCAGTGGTTGAGTGCCCTCTTTCCATGTACAAGGTCCAGATTCAATCCCCAGTACCTCTTAGAAAACAACAACAACAAAACCACTCTACAATGTCTCTGGTTTGAATGATAAACTATATACACACTAAGTATCAGTAATGGCTCTTGCCAAGATCAATTTACACTCAAATATATATGGCACCTTATAATTTTCTACATGTCCACCCAGTTGAAGAAGGACTAAGTAATGTTATTCCACTGAAAAACATGCGGAATCAGAATCAAGAATCTGAAAACAACTCTGACCTTGTCAAGTATACTCTATAATCGCATCTCATGAATGCCTGACTCTAAAAAGCCTGTTTTGTCTCAGAATGGACCACACTTGGAACTTAGCTCCAAGAGATTGACCTCTTCTGCTTTTCAGCAATTTACCAGATGTTAGTGAACAAAATCACTGACAATTAGTGCTGCCCCTGAAGTTGTAGTTTGGTTCCATTTGCTGTTTTTAGAGAGATGGAATTTGGGGCATGGCTTCTTCTTTTTCTAATCGCAACATACTGCCAACAGCTATAATCATTTTCTTTTGTTTTTGAGTCGCATGTACAATAATCAATTTCTTCACTCCTATTGCTGGTTTGGCCATCTATATCAGAGACCTCTACCTTTCTCCTACCCTAGCACACAGGACACATGACATTCACATCACACTAAATGTAACTCCCCCATTTCTCTTCTCAAATGAGCATGCCAGAATGCAAGGAAGTAATGGTGAAGTTAATGTAGAGCTAATGATGAATCACTCCAACTTATCAAAAAATAAAGCCATTCAAAAATTTTATTACTTCAATTATTATTTCAAATGAATTACTTGCAACACTTCCCAATTGTTTCCTATATTGGATTTATAAAAGCTGAGTACTGCTCCACTTAACAGTGAGGAGGTACTGTTCCAAAGAGAACAAGGTGTACTATAAAAGGTGCCACCTGGTGCTGCCAACATCTAAAAAGACACCTCTTAGATTGAAGGCCATTGGCAGAAAGGAGCTTACTGTTTGATTAACTCACTCAGCCCTTCAAATGTTCAGATTCCCTTTTTCAGGAGTACCTATTCCTAAAGATATTCTTTAAGGATCAGTTGGGCATAAAAGCGTAGAATTGCATTGTCTACAGAATGGAGATGAAGGTTTCTACTAAAATTAAAGATATTTTACAAGACTTGCAAAATCTAGCCAGAGACCAGAGACTAATTGAATAAATTCAATTCATATATTAATTGCTCGGTACCCTGCAGTATGACATATGTTTAATGAGATACATGATTGATCAAGGCATACTATCTCTTTACAAGGAGAAAATAACAGCACCTACTAAAACATAATAACCAAACCAACACCAGTAATAATAATGCTTAGGTACTGTTCTAAGCCACTTCCATATATTAGTTCATTTTATCTTCAAAAATAACACCATGAGGTAATTCCATTATTGTCCTAATTAGACAGATGAGGAAACTGAGGCACAGAAAAGTTAAATGACTCACCCAAGGTGACACATAGCTAGAAATTAGCAGAAACAGAACATGCTGGAATCACCAGAGCTGAAAGTATGGTTATTTTAAGAGGTACGTAGCTCTGAATGAATGGGGGGCAAAGTACAGCATAAAGAAAGGAGAGGGGCTACCTTTTTGGAAAAACTACATAGTGTGAGCTCCACTGCAGGCAAAGTACATAAAAAAATATTCAATGATTATCTCATTTCCATATACACTTTTACTCTGCCAAGATTTTAAAAATGGTGTTTGCTGTACTTGCCCTGGAGTCTGGGAGGATAAGCATAAAGCTCTATGTATATGTATATAAATATACATGTGGTAGAGTAGAATAAATGATCAAGTGGGGACCTGCCCGCCCCCATTTGCTATACTCCAAAGGAACAAACAAGGCAAAATATTGACTAGCAAAGTTCTCGTTCAATCTTAAGGTCTTAATGACATCAAGACAAACCACAGTGGCTTTGTGCTGCCTGTTTATGAGATCATCCAACCCCTTGACTGAATTATAGCTTTATAATCATACTCTCTCAATTTATTACCCTGTGCACAGCACTCCATTATCTAGAGTGCTGAAGAAAATACCTTTCCAGCTGCTGAATTATCCTAGCCACAATTCTTTTCTTACCCAGCACTGCTCTTGGCCGTGGGGGTAGGGGAAGAAGCAGAGGGGAGCAGAGAGTTCTGATGTTTCAGGGACCACTGGAAGATGGTGCTTGACATTTCCTCCATGCTCTTAGTCGGTGCCACTGCCCATTCACTCTCTACTTCACCCTGAGCCTTTATTAACCCAGTGTGGAATACAGTAATTTCCTAAGCCCCAATCATTCAAGGAAATACCATGTCTCCCCATAAGTCTCCCTTTAGCTGCTGGGCTCCTCATGCTTGTTTAGCTCATGATATTTCATGCCAAACATTTTAGAGACTGTTCTGAAATCACCAGGCAGCTAGACTGTGAAATGCGGCACTCGCATCCATCAGGGGAAGGAGTCAGACTGCAGGGAGGTTATGTTTTGTATTTGCTTTACATTCATTATGTGTTTCTTGCTGAGCCTGCCTTTCCCACAAATATTGAAGACTGAGCTGACTAATGACTCCCTATTAACACCAACTCATGTTGGTGATTATGTATCTTCGGAGAGGACTTAATATATACTATTAAAAGATTTTGCTTTACAGCGATGGCAATTATGCCAGATGTGATATTGTGTTATTAGACAAAGGCAATCTTGAAAAGCTTTCAAGGTAACATTTAAAAAGTAATCCTTTATTAGGTTGCTTAGCAAGATGCCCCATAAGCGCTTAAAACACATAAGAGGTTTGAGTTCAGTTAAAGATTGTGTTACCAGATGGAGACAATAATTACCCTGTCCCCAAACTCGAATTGTATTTACTCTGCCTTTTGCCTACAAGGTTGCCAACACAATATCCTGCTTTTCATCTGGAGCACACCATTTCATATTTCCTGTGGCTGCACATATATTAATGAATGTGTGCTTTTATTAACAATAGTGTAAGACAAGAATATTTCAATCATGGTGTTGCACCTACTGCCTGACATAGATCACAAAGGACAAGAAAAAAATTAATTTGCAATAACTCTTTGGAGCCAGAGTAATAGTTACCCAGGAGTTCTTTGTCAGAGGTTCTTGGCTTTTCATTAAGTAGTCAGACACTAAATTCTTTTCAACTCTGGCAGAAGCAGCCAGGGAACACTTTGGGAGCTCTATAAAAGGCATTCTCCTAATCTTCAAATCGTTGGAAAGACTCTTTAGCATCTGTTAAAATATTTTTTCCTTTTTAATCTGCCTGAAACTAATAGGGAGAAAATTCTGAGATGTTTCTTAATTAAGCAATAAGAAATGGTAGAGGGTGGTCTGTGCTGAGTTAATCACAGTTGCAAAGCATGAAAAAAGGAAACGCGTTAAGTATCCTTAAATCCTTAGGCATCTGACTTCCCTCTGGATGTGCCATATTGCCATTATTAAAAGGCTTTATTTCAACATAGGAAGATCCAAATGTGGAAAAGCCCAAATGCAAGGGAAGGCCAAGGCTGGGGATGATGCAGAAAGATCATGGCCACCCTCCCTTTGGCATGGGAAGGGCAGTGAAGGGAACAGTGCCAGGGCCAGTTCTGCCTCTGCCCTATAATCATGTAGCCAACAGCTTCCGGGGGTGGCCCAGAGAACCACCTCCTTTCGCAGGGCAGGTCATATGTTAGTGAGAAGCTGTCAGGTGGGAGCCTGCTCCACCCAAAGGAAACAGATCTGAGAGCAGAAAATCCCCTTCCCCCAAACAAGTTTGCAATCCCCTCTTTAAAAATCACCAAAAAGGTAAACACTTAAACCCTTATATCTATTTTGTAATCCCCACTTTCAAATCCGGACTCGGAGTCCCTAACAACTCCTTATTGCCAAATCCTGGGAGCCTGCCATTTGTTCAAATAAGACATGCTTACCAGTTCAGGCCCTTGGCCTTGCTATGTTTATTCAACCCCAAGAACAACAGGAATTAATTCCGGGACAGTCTTTTACACTGAAGAGAGTTGTATACACTTCTCACCTCTGTGAAAAATTTACCCACGGCTTATTTGACCTGATTTTTAGGGATGACTAAATACATTTTGATAGATTGCTTTCTTATCATTAACATCATTAACAAAAGCTACAATAAGAAAAACAAAGACAAAAAAAAAAAAAAAAAGAAAGAAAAAAAGCCCTTTTTCTGCTCTGCCATTATAATTGTCCAATTCATCCTTATAAAACTTGCATGGAATAAGTGCAACATGTTACTCATTTACTTCATGTTGTTTATCTTTTCACTTTCATTTGACTGAATAACACAGTTTGGTCTCGAGCAGTCTCATCCATGGACACCAGAGACACACCCTATTATTATTTCTTAAATATGTTTTTATGACAGAAGTTGTAAACTTACAAAACACTCATGCACATGTACAGAATTCTCAAACAGCACCCCTCTATCAACACACCACACCATGGTGGCACATTTGTCACAGATTATGAGATAATATCATCAGATTATTACCAGGTCCGTAGCGTACATTTGGCGCACTTTTTCCATACTCCCCATTATCAACACAGTACATCTTTGGCACAGATGCATGAATATTACATTATTACTGTTAACCACAGTCCATAGGTCATTCCAGTTGTATTTTTCTCATGCTTCTCCACATTCCCACCACCCTTCAATAGTGATGTACATCTGCTCTAGCTCACAAACGACACTTTTGCATCTGTACCATCAACCACAATTCTCATCCACCTCTGGGATTACTGTGTTATTGAGTCCCTAGATTATTCTCTAGCTTTCTGTCAATTGGCATTTACATCCCTAGACTACCCTTTTCAGCCACATTCCCATTTATAAACCAGCTGTTACTCACTATAATGTGTTCCCATCAACTCTATACACTTCCACACTTTTACAGTAATTAAAACTTCTACATACATTAAACATCTCAGTCCTCCTCTTATCTCCTTTAAGAAACCACCACCTATAACAGAGAGAGCCTGCAACTGCAAGCAAGATAGTTCCATCCATCTTCCCCATAGGATATAAGCCCCCTCTCAATTAGAGGTGGAGTGGATATCACCATCCCAGAATCCTCAAGATTGGGGAAAGAACTATGTACTAGAGTGGACTTACTGGTATTCTACTATAGACATATTGTGAAATTACAACATTGATGTGAAGCCAGTGGCCACTGGAGGCTCTGGGAGCAGGAAGAGGAAAAACAGTTGTAATACAGGGGCTTTTTTAGGACTTGGGAGTTGTCCTGAATGACATTGCAATGACAGATAAAGGCAATTTTACATCATCACATAACATGCAAAACTGTGTGGGAGAGAGTGTAGACTACAATGTGAACTATGGTCCATGCTTAATGGCAAAGCCTCAGGATGCATTTATCAATTGCAATGAATGTGCCACACAAATGAAGGATGCTTATTTGGGAGGGTGTGGAAGGTGTGGGGAGTGGGGCATATGGAAATCCCTATATTTTTTGTATAACATTTATGTAATCTAAGTATCTTTTTAAAAATTAAAAAAAAATTATTATTGAAAGAAAGAAAGAAAGAAAAAGGAAGGAAGGAAGGAAGGAAGGAAGGAAGGAAGGAAGGAAGGAAGGAAGGAAGGAAGGAAGGAAGGAAGGAAGGAAGGAAGGAAGGAAGAGAGGGAGGGAGGGAGGGAGGGAGGAAGGGAGGGAGGGAGGAAGGAAGAAAAAGGACAATCCACCACCTACCACCAGGTCTTAAGATATTTTCCTACATTTTCTTCTAGAAGCTTTATGGTTCTTGCTTTTATATTCAGGTTTTTGTTCCATTTTGAGTTAATTTTTGTATAAGGTATTAGATAGGGGTCCTCTTTCCTTCTTTTGGCTATGGATATCCAGTTCTCCCAGCACCATTTGTTGAATGGACTGTTCTGCCTGAGCTGGGTGGGTTTGACAGGCTTGTCAAAAAATCTCTTGACCCTAGATGTGAGGGTCTGTTTCTGAACCATCAATTTAGTTCCATTGGTCTATGTGTCTGTCCTTATGCCAGTACCATGCTGTTTTTACCACTGTAGCTAGGTGAGATTTAAAGACTGGAGGTGAGATTCCTCAAACTTTGCTTTTCCTTTTTAAGATGTTTCTGGTTATTCAGGAACCCTTACCCTTTCAAAGAAATTTGATAATTGTGCTTTCCATTTATTTTTAAAATGCTGGTGGAATTTTTATCAGGATTTCACTAAATCTGTATATCAATTTGAGTAGAATTGACATCTTAATATTTAGTCTTCCAATCTGTGAGCATGGAATGTTTTTCCAATTATTTAGGTCTTTTTAAATTTATTTTAACAGTGAGTTGTAGTTTTCTGAATACAAGTGCTTTATATCGTTGGTTAAATTTATTCCTAAATATTTGGGTTTTATCCATTATATTTTATTTTCACCACTCTTTTGAGACTTTTAGTTACTTTTACTGATATAATCTTCATTTCTACACTCTCTTCCAAGCCTCTTTCTCCTGTTTTTCCTTTTCAGGCTATAGCACACCCTTTAGTAGTTCCTGCAAAGCTGGTCTCTGGGTTATAAACTCTCTCAGTTTCTGTTTATCTGTGAATATTCTAAACTCACACTCATTTTTGAAAGACAGTCTTGCCAGATATAAGATTCTTGGCTTGAAGTTTTTCTCTTGCAGTAAATTAAATATATCATACCATTGTCTTCTTGCCTCCATGATTTCTGATGAGAAATCGGCACTTAATCTTATTGGGTATCCCTTATATGTTATGCATTGCTTTTCTTTTGCTGCTCTCAGAATTCTTTTTTTGTCTTTGGTATTTGGCATTCTGATTAGTATTGTCTTAGAGTTCTTCTATTCGGACTTATTAGGATGGGAGTACGTT
Source organism: Tolypeutes matacus (assembly GCA_026826555.1). Taxonomy (NCBI): domain Eukaryota; kingdom Metazoa; phylum Chordata; class Mammalia; order Cingulata; family Chlamyphoridae; genus Tolypeutes; species Tolypeutes matacus. The sequence continues at coordinate 10,836,748 of JAKSZT010054334.1, read as the reverse complement.
GTGCTTCTTGGACATAGATATCCATGTCCTTCAATAGGGTTGGGAAATTTTCTACCTTTATTTCTTCAAATATTCCTTCTGCCCTTTTTCCCTTCTCTTCTCCTTCTGGGACACCCATGACACATATGTTTGCATGTCTCTTGCTGTCATTTAGTTCTCTGAGACCTTGTTCAACTTTTTCCATTCTTTTCTCCATCTGTTCTTTTATATGTTTGCTTTCAGAGGTCATTTCTTCAAGATCACCAATCCTTTCTTCTGCCTCCTCAAATCTGTTATTATATGATTCAAGTGTATTTTTAATTTAATTTATTGCACCTTTCATTCCCAAAAGATCTGCTATTTTTCTATGTATGCTTTCAAATTCTTCTTTGTGCTCATCCAAAGTCTTCTTAATATCCTTAATCTCTTTAGCAATGTCACTGAATTTGTTAAGGAGATTTGTTTGAATATCTATGATTAGTTATCTCAACTCCTTTATGTCATCTGGAGGCTTATCTTGTTCCTTTAACTGGGCCATATCTTCCTGTTTCTTGGTGTAGATTGTAGTTTTTTGTTGGTGTCTTGGCATCTGGCTTACTAGATGTATTTATTCTGGGTGCAGTTTCTCTCTTTAGTTTAGGGCTTTCTTGCCCTTTCTCCCTTGCTGGTTGTGTAGTAGGAGCCAAGGATGAATTGGTGCTGTAAGCTTTGGAGGTTCAAGCTGCCTTCATTTCCCCAGGGACAGATGAAGCTTCTCCCAACTTTCTCCTTTGCCAGGGTAAAGGACAGAACCACAGCTGTGTATAATAATCCAAGTTGTGCAGGCCTATACTGTAGTTGCCCAGAGAGACTGATAAAGCTTCACGGTTCCTTTCTCCCCTGCCTGGGGCAGGGATGGAGCTGCAGGTGTGGGCAGCAATCTATGCCATATGGGTCCAAAATGACCACAGCTGCCCTGGTAGACTTCTGACTATTCAGTCTGCCTGCCGAATGTACCTGCAGTTATCTGGAGAGACTGGTGCAGGCCCAGCCAGCTTCGTCCTTGCTGGAGGTAGGACTGAAGCCTAGGCTAGGGCTGCAGGCCCATCTGGGTGAAAGAAGCCGGTCCCTATCTTCACTGTGATTTTCAGTCAGCCAGGCTTCCCCTTATGCTAGGGACAAAGTAAAAATGATGGCTACTGGCCTCTTTCTGACTTGGGCAGGTTCAAACTTTAGCTGTTCTTAGGGTTATACTTTAGCTTGCTGAATTTACTAATCAGTAGCTGAAGTCGGTGGTCAACCGTCTCTTCCTCCCCTGTTTTTGGGAAATGGAGCCTCCAATTCCAGGCATAAAATAGCTCCTGAGGCAGTTTGCGTAGCCAGAGTAGGATGATCACTGGCCTCTGCGATGTGGCCTGTATTTTCCCAGAGAGGCTGGTGCAGGTCCACAGCTTCCTCCCTGCTGGAGATGTGGCTGGGGCTTATGCTAGAAGCTGCAATCTGATCTGGGTGGAAAGAAGCCGGTCCCTATCAGAACGGTGATTTTCAGTCTGCCCCACTTCCCCTCATGCCAGAGCAGTGTTAAAATGGTGGCTACCAGCCTCTTTCTGACTTGGACATTTCAAACTTTAGCTGTTCTTAGGATTTTACTTTAGCTTGCCGAATTTACTAATCAGTAGCTGAAGTTGGTGCCCAATCATCTCTTCCTCCCCCATTTTGGGGAAGTGGAGCTTCCAACTCCAGCCACAGAATAGCTCCCGAGGTGGCTTGTGCCGCCAGTGGAGGATGGGCACTGGCCTCTGTGGTGTGGAGGGCTCTACTTGGGAATCTTTTTGGCAGATGGGCAGTCTCCTCCTTCCATTCTTTCAAGGATGTTGCAAGATGCTCTTCTGGTCTCCTGGAGCCCCCAAACAGGTGCTTTAGGTAGCCCTGGGTGATTACTAACTGTCCTGTGGCACGAGCTGGCTCTAGGAGTGCCTAACTCTGCCGCCATCTTGCTGGTTGTCCTTCCTTGTCATTTTAGTGTCTTAGAACACCATGGCCTTCTTTCTGCACTTGAAGCAAGTTCTGGTGCAAATGGAAAGTGTGCCCCTTGGGGTGGTCAGTGCCCTGCTTACTAAGTCCTAGATCTTAATAGGCTTACATGGTGCTTTCCTGGAGTCTCGCTGAACTCCCACACGTTATAAGTCCACCAGCATTCTGTGCTCCTAGGACATGGCAAATGCTGCATGTGAAAGAGGTGGCAATGGACAGCAAATACACATATGTGTAATTCCTCTTCTCACACACATGTTCCACTGTCGCATCAGACTTCTCATATAAAACTCAAGTTGAAAGATAAAATTATTAATGATTTCAAGATGGTGACAGCAAAGCATTAAACCAAGTATGGGGGCCTTCTGAGCATGAGATGCCCTAGTACCTAGCCTGCACTGGGCCCTATACCTGGAGCCCTTCCTAGGACCTAAGTGTAGCTTCTAGAATTGCTTACAACTCACTAACCTCCACCCAGCAGTCTTGAAAAGAAGAATCCGCTTCCCTGAGAAAAAACGAACCCTTGAAATGGTGAATGTGGTCATTCAGACTGGACAAGTACCAGCTATCAAAAAGGAAGCTCAGATCCTAACTTACAACTAGCGGAGCAAATTGCAGGAAGTCACTTGAAAAGCCACTGAGACGATCTTGTACACAAAAAAGAAAAAGAAAAAATCCTGAGATCTGGACATGAGTGAGATGCCACACAGATCAGATTAGCTCAGCTCTGAAAAGTCCATACATCTCTAGAAAGAGGAGCATTCGCAGGTTTTTCAAAACCAGTGGTGCCTATAGGGAACAATTTAAAGAAAAGTTATGTCCAGTGTATAAAGTGGGGGGGAAAACTGTTCAAAGCAAGAAGATTAAAATGGGGGCAGGGGGATGGGGTAAACAGAACACTGCCAAGAGAAGGAAGAAAGGAAAGAAAATGGTCTGTTTTAGAGGCAGCAACATCAGTACTCTTCAGAAGAGGGAGGAGAGAAGATTTCATGGGAAGTGCCATTATTTGAACTCTGAAGGTGAGAATCAAGAGTTCAAACTTCAGAAAATGAGAGGATGCAATTGCCAGGACCTGTGAATGCAAGCAGTGAGGAGAAAAAGCTGAAAGGGAGGCCATGTTTGCAGAAGGCTCTGAAGGCTAGACAGAAGGAAGAGCTAAAAGGCAGAGGCCAGAAATTGTCATTAATTGATTATTCAGCTTTGCTGAGTCGATTGTCATTCCAAAACCATGTGTGCCTCTTTTATTTGGAATTGATTGTGTCACACAGTTGTTTATTATGGTGGACAGGCTCTAAGGTGGCCCCCATGATCCCAGGCTCCTGATTTCATGTCCTGTGTGAACCCCTCCCCTTGACTGTGGGCCGGACTGACCCACAGAAGCTATGAGATAATAAATGTATGTTATTTAAGCCTCTAAGTTTGTGCTAAGTTTGTGTGCAGCAATAAATAAGTCATACATGTACACAGAATTTTATGAAGTTTAAAGTGACTTTAAAGGTCACTTAAAATTCCTACCAATTTTTATCTTTTCTTCAAACCATGCCTCCTTTTCCCTGCAGAGATATAAATCAAGTCTAGTAAGAATCAGCTGCAGACATCCTTTTTTAATGCTTGAAAGATAATCATATTATCTTTCAGAGTTTTAAAAATTATATGATAGTATGGTATGCAGGGGGCAGGGGAAGGGACAGACTGTGTTAAATCTTTACAGTGACACAAATGGAAGAGACAACTCACTTCTGTATATAAAGCATTCAAGTTGTATACAGTCTTTATTCCTTAAGTAAATTGTTTATGTTTTCACACTGGAACTAGTGAAATTCTCATAATTTAAAATGAATAGCAGAGAATCTAGGTGGTTTGCTTAAAAATATAAATCAGGTACTAAACTGTCAAGTCTGTTCTTTATTCAAAAGTAATATAAGTGGTAGCCAAAAGCTAAGGAGTTTATTTTTTACTTCATTGTTTTCTATATATTCCTTAAAGACAATGTTAGTTTATTATGATTCTATTTTGAAATACTCTCATTTTCCCACTCCAAATAGAAGGAAGGAAGGAAGGAAGGAAGGAAGGAAGGAAGGAAGGAAGGAAGGAAGGAAGGAAGGAAGGAAGGAAGGGAGGGAGGGAGGGAGGGAGGGAAGGAGGGAGGGAGGGAGGGAGGAAGGGAGACAGGGAGGGAGGGAGGAAGGAAAGAAGGAAGGGAGGAAGAAAAAAACATACTCCATCTTTGAGATTTTTAGTTGTTTAGTTCAGTTTAAAACCTTGGATGAAAACGCTGCCCAAAGTTATCAGCGTTCCTTCTGGAATGATATAACTATATATGTCACCAAAAAATTTTTTTTGGTATAATCAACTATATACATTACACAAAAAAAGTCTCTACAAAGGAACATGTGTGCTTTCTTGGAGACTCTACTGCTAATTGTAAAAGTCAATGTAGGGAGCGGATGTGGTGCCTCCTAAAAAAACAAAGACAGACAGCAAGCAAAACAAACGAAAAAGCCAACTCAGTAAAGCGATTGGCTCGGTGGTTGAGCACCAGCTTCCCATATATGAGGTCCCAGGTTCAATCCCCAGGCCCTGGTATCTCAAAAAAAATCCTAGATTTCATTTAGCTGCTAAGAGACTCAGAGCTGGATTCAGTGTCCAACTCTGTAATTAAACTATGTCAGGAACAAGATATTGATTTCTCTGCTCTTTCTGCTTCATTTTTGTCCTTTTGATACTTTTAATTGCCATGTTTACATCTTATTTACCTTTGTCAGCCATAGTTTTGAGAGATAAGTAAGACAAAGTTCCCAAGGAAACACCTCCAGTCCTTTTTATAATCACAAAATATGAGCTTCAGATTCATGAATATTAGTTCAAAATCAATGAACTCTGTGGGTGTCAGCCACAGGTTTCTATGTCTTCATATAAGTCACCTGACTTAATCCTTGCACCTGTCGTATGAGGGAGGCACCATCATCCATTTACTAAACTTGAGGCTGTACAGCATTGGTGATTGCATTTTTATAGTGTCTATACCCGGGTATTGCTTCTAACCCTGTGAGCCCTTACCCTCATCCTCCTTCCTGCCCTAGTTTTCTTGTCAAGGTAATGAGTACATACATTTTTTTGGTGATGAAATTCTTAAAAGTTAATTTTAATATACTGATAGTATTCCTCACATGTGCTAGAAAAATGGCTACAAGCCTGTTTTTCTTAAAATTACATTTTCTTTAACTTAAAGATAGTTTTAAAAAGAAGTGTAAATTGACTTCCATTTTGCAATCTTTTTTTTTTTTTTTTACTTTACTATCTTAATTTGCTTTGTCATTCATGAAAACGAAACCTTACTTGAGTTGTAAATTAGACAATGAGGAAACACTTGAGGCTTCTGCTGTATGTTATTTTGTTATGGTTATTGTTGTTACCCAGTAACTTGAATATTGTTTAACGTGTTGTAAGACATTGTAGAGGGAAGCGGCTGTGGCTCAATCAGTAGGGCTCCCGTTTACCATATGGGAGGCTCCGGGTTCGGTTCCTGGGGCCTTCTGGTGAAGGCAAGCCGGCCCACACGGTGCGGTGAGCTGACACAGCAGGACAAGACACAGAAAAACGCACGGCAAATGGACACAGCGAGCACAAGCAGCAAGGGGGGATAAATGAATAAATAAAATCTTTAAATAAAAAAAAAGACATTGTAGAGCTTATCTCAAGCTGTTAAAAATGGTAATGTACAAATGTGAATAGACACTTATCTATAATATGGGTAAGTTTTGTTTCACCTATAATAGATGTTTATAAACAAGTGAGGGGACAAGTGGTCTTTTTGTTTACTTTTTTCCTTTTTTTTTTTTGCTTGCACAAGTTGCACTATTGAAAAATTGAGATTGTATAAACCTGATCAAAAGCTGCAAGATACTAAAATCTTGTAGATGTCAAATAAAAAGTTGTTATACTAACAACAACAACAAAAAAGCATTTAGAATTTCCCCAAGGTCTAGAACAAGCACAGGTCAGAAAAAGGTCAGTGCTCTTTCTGTTATATCATGCCATTTCTCCTTTTTCGCTTGAAGGGGACTTAGAGATCATTTAATCCCAGTCCCCCAATTTTGCAAATGGTTAAAGTGAGTCTCTGAGAAGTTACCCAAGTCACTCTGCCAGGAATGGAAGCCTTGGGATTAGATGCTCCCAGGCTTGTCTCCAGTCCTCCGAATTTGGCTCTTCATAACCTTTCTTTCTTTACTGCCCTCTTGTGGTTTGATCCTTCACATCTTCCGGACCTCCGGGGCCAGCTTACAGATCTCATCTTTTTTTTTATTTTTATTTTTTTATTCATTTATCCTGCCCTTGCTGCTTGTGCTCCCTGGGTCAGCTAACCACGCCGTGCGGGCGGGCTTGCCTTCACCAGGAGGCCCCGGGAACCGAACCCGGGGCCTCCCATATGGTAAACGGGAGCCCTACTGATTGAGCCACAGCCACTTCCCATACAGATCTCATCTTTACCTTAATGGTTTTGGTGATCACCTCCTGCAGATGAATTCCCAAACTGGTAGCTCCAGACCTGAGCTTCCTCTTGAGTGCAAGTTTGCAAACTTAATTCCTAAAAGGTCACTAATTAAAATATTCAAAATTGTAATGTATTCATTCAATTAGTCAACCAATATTAATAAAGCATCTACTATGTGCCAGACTTTGTTTTGGGCATGGGAAATGAACAAAAATCCCTGTCTTCATGGTACTTACTTTCTAACATGGGAGAGAGAAAATAAACAAAATGTCTCAGTAAAATATGCTAGATAATGTTAAGTTCTAAGAAGAAAAATAAATCAGGGAAAGAGATATAAAGTGCCAGGGTAGGAAGTTGAAATTAAATATAGGGATGTCAGGAAAGGTCAACCAAAGGTTTAAGTTTGTGATAAAAAGATGAAAGTAGTGAGAGAGCAAGCAGTGCATGTATCAAGGGGAAAGTATTCCAAACAGAGGGAACCCTGAGACAGGAACATGCTGTTTGAGGAATAGTTAGGAGGCCCGTGTGGCTGGCACAGAATGAGCAAGGAAAGTGAATTCAGACAAGGAAAGATAAAGGACAGATCATGCATGTCTTTTAAGTCGCTCTAAGGTTTGGGCTTGTACTCGAGTGAGATGGGTGTCATTGGAGGACTTTGAACAGGGAGTGGATTGACGACATGTGCTGCTGTGTTAGACTGTCTAAGCCTAGACCAAAGAAGGACGATGGCAGAGGTAGGATGTCCTGCTTGGACTGGCTAAGGAAGCTGTTACAGTGATCCAGAAGAGGACAGTGATACACCATAGGGGATATGTTAATGCTAGAACTGACTAGATTTGGTCATGTCTGGACATGGGATATGAAAAAAAAGAGGAGCCAAGGGTAAGTTTAAGAGCATTAGCCTAACCACTGGAAGGTTGGAGATGCCATTCACTGAAATGGGGTTATCACAGGAGGAACAGAACTGGGGGGTTAGACAATCAGAGACTCAGCTTTGGACATGTTAGATATAAACTGCTTATTAGACATCCCAGTGGGAAGGTGAGTAGGCAGTTTTGAAGTTTGTTGGCACCATTCCCCCAATTTTTTTCTCAAAGAATTTATCAGCATATTACTTATCATATATTTTATCTTTTTTAAAAATTTTATATCAATGTTACAAGTTACTCTGGTAACACAAGATAATAACTACACTAAATCTGCTTTGGTCCATGGTTATACTCCCCCCTTATTTTTGATCCTTAGTCTTGAGGGATTTGGGGTAATGTCCACTCTGACTGCTTCAGGCTGAGAGGGGACTTAGATATTATAGGGAAGATAAAAGGAATTGTTTTGCTTGAAGTTGATAATACTCCTTATTTTGGGGATGGGACTGATCTATCACCATTATTTTGTTAGTTATCCAGGGTAAGACCAAAGAACTGGAGAGTAAGAATTGGCTGCAACTCTACTGGATTTCAGGCCTCAACCAGCATATGAACATATGAACAATCAAAAGATTTAATTTTCTGAGCAACATATTTAATATACTTACCATATATTTTAAATGTTTGCTAATTGTCCATCTCACTTCTTCTGAACCAATGGAAATAAAGAAATTTACATAAAGAAGTAGATTTTTATCTTTTTGTTTAATGCTATATCTTGAGCTCCTGGAATAATGCTTGGCACATGATTGATGTTCAAAAAACAAATGTTTGACCCTTGAATGTTGCCAAATATATTGATCTTTTACTATACAATTTTTATTACAAAGTGCCTTTCCTACCATTAGACTTAAAAAAAAAAACTTTTATATTCCTCTAGTACTCTCATAATTTCGTTTTCTAAATTTTATTGTTTATCCATACGCAATTTATTTTGATGAAAGGGATAACATTAAGAAGTCAGGGGACAGATGTGTCTCAAATGGTTGGGCATCCGTCTCCCATATGGAGGGACCTGGGTTTGATCCCTGGGACCTCCCGGTAAAATAAAGAAACATCTAGAAGGCATGGGGGCCACCAGGCCCTGCGCAGGGGTGCATCACCAGGCTCCGCACGCAGGTGTGCCAGGCCCTGCCGAGCCATGCAGCGAGATGGTGACGTAACAGGAGAGTGACACAAGGGAGAGCCAAGACGAGATGCACCAAAAAACCAGGAACTAAGGTGTCACAGGAGGCAGAATGCCTCTCTCCCACATCGGAGTTTCCCAGGATCAAATCCCAGTGAAGACAGGAAGAAAAGGATGAGATGAGAGGGCAGGAAACAGACACAGAGAATTGCCCAGCGAATGGACACAAAACAGCAAAAATGGGGGGGGGAGGTAAAATAGATAAAAGTAAATAAATAAATAAATCTTAAAAAAAAAAAAAAAAAAAAATCAGTGTCAGAATTTTCCAAATGGCTAGCCATTTATCCAAGCCATATTTATTATATAACCTGACTTCCTTCTACTGAAAACCTGGAAAGATTTAGTTTCAATTCTGATATTAATTAAAAAACATTTCAATGTGCTGATTTTGCTATGACATTGATATCCCAAAGCAGAGGCATCTATGTACTATAGAAAGTAGTTCATGAAAAGGCACTAAGAAAATTATCCACTAATCCAGTACCTAACAGTTATGTCATTTACCTTTGCTAACCAACAATTACTCCCTTCTGATCTTCTGGTTTAAAAAATTTGGAGACTATATGATACAGTGCATGCATCCATTCAGTGCAGGGCAAATCAGGATGATCTGTTGAACCCTGCAATGTTTCCAAAATTCACACAGAGTAGATTAATAAATTATCAGAAATTTTTCCCTTAGGGATAGAAGTCAAACTGAAGACTACATAAGCTCCAGGTAGTTTTTCACTAATTCAAGAAGGAGACAGCCCCAAGAAGGAAATCTTAGATTTCTTGCTAATAAAGCAAGTGGGTCATGTAGCAATTAACTGTAAAAAAAAAAGAAATGTGACCCTATCTCGACCCCAATGTTGTGATCTCTGTCATATACCTATTATTTTTGGAAAGGGCTTTTTAATAATGGTTAGAAACACAACTTCTGGTCGGTGGCTGTGGCTCGGTCAGTGGGGCTCCCGTTTGCCATGTGGGGGGCCCGGGGTTCGGTTCCCGGGGCCTCCTGGTGGGGGCAGGCCCGTCTGCATGGCGTGGTTGGCTGACCCGGCGAGCGCAGGCAGCAGGGGGGGGGATAGATGAATGAATGAATAAAATCTTTAAAAACAAACAAACAAACAAACAAAAAAAAAAACACAACTTCTATTTGTTAAGGTTTGAATTGGTAAAAGTGATTAATGATAAAAGGGCCAAATTATATTTGCCTTGTTTCTTTAAATTTCGTTTGGTAAGTGTGTAAACTCCAGCAAAAAAAAAAAAAAGTAGTTAATTTTTTCATAGTTTTGGCAATTAGCCATTATAGTGTTACTTTTTAATACCATAATGGAAAAGAATAGTCCAGGTTTAGATCACAGATTAAAAATAATTAACCTCGGCCAAATACCATTTACCGTCACAGCAGCTGATTTTAATTCTAAAGATGATAATTATCCAAAGAAGTTGATGTTGACGTTGAAAGTTCAACAATAATATACATTTCCAGAGAGTTAAAAAAAATACTGCAATATCCCTAATTATGCCTCACTATTTTAACATAATCTCTGATGATATATTTTCAGGATTTTTGTTTTGTTTTTTTTTTCTATCCTTTTCCTTCACAATTAAACTCAGTGAGCCAGCTTACATTCAAGGGAGGTTAAATCTCTCTCCATTTGTCTCAAATGTATTAAGTTCATGAAACCCGTCTCTAGTATTAATCCTCTTCTTTTTTAAAAAAAAAAATCCATTCACTTTTCTAAAATATTGAGGGTTAAACATGATATCAAATATCCAAATTATTGCACAAAATACTTCAGAGGACAAGGGAGAAAAACCTGACAATTCTGCCAAAACTGAGCTGTTTGCTGGCAGCAACACCTGTGCAGCGTAGCTCACAATTTTCATTGGTTCAAGGATATATGCAAATCTAATGTGCATTTATTTGTAAAGCAGTGTAAGAGGGCCAATGCATAAATTCTGAAAGAATATATTCTGCAACAGTCAAGTATTGGAAGACAAATACTCAAAGACAAATAAACAACACCTGGAAGGTTAAACTTGGAAATGGAAGCACAGTACTGGGGAGCACACGTCAAGGCAGGGGCCCCGCTAGGCAAGTGGCTAAGCAGGGGAGAGTTTCCTCAGTTCTCCTGCCTATTCTACCAGGCAGCAAATAGCTCAAGCTCCAGATGGGACAGTCGGGGAACTAGTCAATCCTTTCCCTCCTGATTACTCACTCCGTTTGTAACAAACGATACAAAACAAGGAAAGGGCAGATTCTGGAAACCTTCTTTAAAAGACTGTGTTAAATCCAACCTCAGCCCGCCATTGAAATTCTTCATCTCTTAGAAATAACTGGAACCTGGGAACATTTTCCCAGGTTTCACTGTCAGAAAAAAATGAAACTGGTAATGAAGCAGAAGTACCATGTCAATTGCTTAAAGTTCACTCACATTTAACATTTCACACACCATTTACATTCCAGTTCTCTCTCCACCAAGTAGAAAAGGCAATGGTGCCCTTTGGGGCTTAGCAGGATGCTTGGCTCTCCTTCAAGTGTGTCTTCTTATTTCTCTCTCCCTTCCCTTTTTTCCTACCTGGTGGTGAGAGATCTTCACGCACCAGCTGAAACCATCTGTGGCTGGCTGACTCAACGGAACACCAACAAATCACACAGGTCCTTTCATCATGAAGAAAGAGCAGTGATCCTACCACAGAGCCCTGCTTAGCTTTTCAGGTAGCTTCTTGTACTCTGCAGTGCCTACTTGTGAGTTTAGGAGCCAGGATTTCCTGTTGGACAATGAAATTTCACCTTCTGTAGCCCTGGTTTCACCTACCAAGCTTTCCCAAAGGATTTGGCCAATAATATCAACATGCCTTGAGTGACTTCTAGGTTCCAGGCACTGTTATGAAGAAGTTTCATATATTAACTCAATTCTTAAGACAGCCTGTGGGTATATGGGGCAGGAGGAGTATTATTATCGTTATTTCTCAGACAAGAAAATTGAAGTCCAGAGTTATTTAAAAATAAAAGTATAAAAGATTACATGGTTAATAAGTGATTGAGCTGGAATTTAAATGCCTATACTTGGTCTGCTTCCAGAGGTCACAGGCTGAACTACTAGCCCTCAACACACAGAGGAGCCCTGATTATTGCTGTTACAACTGAAATCTGTAAGAAACAAAGAAAAAAAAATTTTTTTTTTTTACTAAATTGAAGGTATGGATTATGGCTTCTGTAAAAAAATAAACAAGACAGCTTATTATAAACAACCTAAGTTTCATTAATTTTGAAACTCTCTGTAGATGTTTATCAGTTAGAACTCTTTAAAGTGTGAGAGAAAACCCAACTCTAATTGGCTTAAAAACAAACAAACATGAGGGGGACCCTCTATCTGATTCAAGCTCTCTCAAGATGACAAGATGACTGCGATGATTCCAGATTTCATGTCTTTACCCTGTATCACTCAGGGGTACCATCTCCTCTGGCTTTATTTCCTAGAATCCTCAGCAATGGTCTCATCCCATTGCTTTGGCTTTCAGTTTTACATCATCACTGAAATGCTGCAGCTAAGTGTATGCAGTAGGAGACTGTTTAAGACAATTAGGTCCCCACCCAAATAACAGTGCTACAAGTCTCAGAACATAACAGTAAGGCTACACTAGGAAAGAGCAAGGAGGCAGAGGACTGGTCTCCACCAATGGTAACCTGATGTCAAATAAGAACTGAGGAGTTGTGACTAACACCTAATCTTGCCGGTGGGGACTGGGCCCTCTAAACACCAAACGAATTTGATCTGCATGGGCAAAGGAGGGTATAAATTTGCACGTGGCCAAATGATTAAGAGATTTTAAAATACCAGGTCAACTCTTCTAGCTGATTTTTTAAAACACTCAACTCTTTATTGAGATTGTTTTAAAACTCTGAGTCTGAAAAGGAAAAAGAAAAATAATTTTTCTTTTTTTGGGAGATACCGGGGATCGAACCCAGGACCTCGTACATGGGAAACAGGTGCTCAACCACTGAGTTACATTTGCTCCTCAATGAGAGTTGGTGTTTTCATTTGTTTTTAGGAGGTACTGGCGATCGAAACCAGGACCTCGTACATGGGAAGCAGGCACTCAACTACTTGAGCTACATCCGCTCCCCAATAATTTTGTTTGTTTGTTTGTTTTGTTTTTAATTTTTTTATTTTTTAAAAGATAATTGGATTACATAAATGTTATACAAAATATATAAGAATTCCAATATGCCCCACTCCCCACACCTCCCATACCCTCTCACATGAACATCCTTCATTAGTGTGGCACATTCATAGCAATTGATAAACACATCCTGGGGCTTTGCCATTAAGCATGGACCATACTTCACATTGTAGTCTACACACTCTCTCACACAGTTCTGCATGTTATATGATGATATAAAATGGCTTATATCTGTTGTTGCAATGTCACTCAGGACAATTCCCAAGTCCCGAAAAAGCCCCTGTATTACAACTGTTTTTCCCTCTCCCTGCCCCTAGAGCCTCTAGTGGTCACTGGCTCGACATTGATGTAGTAATTTCTTCCATTACTAGAATCACAATATGTCTATAGGAGAATACCAGTAAGTCCACTCTAGTCCATAGCTCTTCCCCCAATACTGAGGATTCTGGGATGGTGACGTCCACTCCACCTCCAATTGAGAGGGGGCTTATATCCCATGGGGAAGATGGATTGGACTATCCTGCCTGCAGGTGCAGACTCTCTCCATTCCCTGGGATGGCCGTTGTCCATCATCATCTCCCTGCCAGTTGTCCTGGGTGAGACCAATGAGCTAAAGTGTAGGTGTTGCAGCTCCACCAAGGTTCCAGGACCAGTTGGCACATGGACAGCCCAAAGACTCAAGTCTCTAGACGTACACCTACAAACTCCAGCGCCAAGTATAGGTTTAAATAGAAGGGACAGAAGAGTCATGTGCAGGGAAGGTATAATTGAGTCCAACTCTGTCACTCTCAGGAGCACAAACTCCAAAGTACAGCCCACTGGCAAGGCACCAAACTCCGGAGCTATCCGTGCTGACCCTAGAACCTGGGTGTCTCCAGAGCCTTCAGGAGCCCCCAATAATTTTTAAAAGAAATTGTATCCTTTGTAAGAAACCTGTTGCCAGTAAGGACAGAAAGAGACTGCTCTTTTCAGGATTCTAATTCTACTTCCAACAAAGCATTACTAAGCAAGTACCATCAGTGTTGTCTATTCCCAGCCCACAGGAGAGTCAGAAGGCTAGTGGTGATCTGACTCCTCTATCAAAGTTCACTATTAAGGTAGCATCATGGGTCATACCCAGTAAGCAGGTAGGCAGGGCTGCAGTGCTGCACAACTCCAGGGGGCTCATTCGCATAGAATGCACTGAATGGCATCCCTTGCAGTTGGGCAACATGGCTGCCCTGCCGGTGGTAAGCATAGGCGATGCTCAAGATACAAGAGCCCAGTCCAGGGGCAGTGAATCCTAGATAGGTAGCAAGGCCTTCAAGACAATATTTTCAAAAAGGTGTTGATCCCAGGAGTGAGTGGATGAACAGTCAGAATTGGGGCCTACTTAGAAGGCAAGGCTTAGTATAAAGAAGTGAAGGTTCAGATCCTGGAGAACAACAGCCTCACCATTCCAGGGACTTTGCTCATGGGAAGTAGGTCCCCACGTTCAAGGCTGGAGCTCTAACCCACCCAGGGAGTTGTTTTTGTCAACAAGGCTGGCAGCAAGGAAGTCTTCTGCCACTAGCATGGGGTTCAAGGCAGAGCTCTGGTTGAGGGAGTGGTATTGAAGGTAATGGGCAGGGCATTTGAAAAGAAACATAGTTGGAACTCAGTGCTATGCTCTTTCTCCAGAAGAGTGGAAAAGAAACTGCTTCTTCCAATGTCCTCAACCCACTATATTCTTCCAAGCTTCCATGCCTTTGGGCATGCCATTCTACTTTGTCTTCTCCCTTCTTCACCTCAAATGTGTCCCTCAAGACCCATGTCAGGGGTCAAGTCTTCGGTAAATAATTTTCTTTTTGTAAGGCAAGGTTTATGTTCTCTCAGTGGCTCCCAGATTAACTAGCTAGTTGCACTCTACTTGGAAAATGGGATGTTCCTGTAAATACTGAGTCTGAGTCTGACTAGCTGCAAGGTGACTTGGAGAACAGCATGGAAGCTGAGCAGTTGTGACTCATTCTTTATGTCTGGGTAGAAAAGGTAAATCTAAGTGCTTCCTGGAAATGGCACGGAGGTCCTTTCCTGTCTTGGGAGGGACTGTTTCCTGTCTTGGGAGGGACTGGCTGAGTAGAAAGACATATCGGTGGATCAAGTAGTGAAGAGCAAGGAAAGACAGGGATGGAGAAGTAAAGGGAAATTGATGACACACTCAAGACAATTTGGAAACTTGGATCAAAAGTCTATGTAAACCAAATGTTATTCACTTTATCCTTTTCTCTCCTTTTGTTATCATGTCCTTGCAGTACAGTAGTACCCAGTCTTAGCTATGCATTAAAACCCTTAAATCTATGTGGAACTCCTGGTGAATTAAATCAAGATACCTGAAGGTGGCACTCAGGCATCAGTACTATTTGAAGCTCTCTACATGAGCGTCCACGGTTAAGAATCACTGTTCTAAAGCAACTCTAAGTCTTTGCCTCCCGAATTCACCCAAGTATCTGAGGAAATCTGCTTATATTCCAGTCTCATCTATCTTCCATTCCTCCTCTCCTTAAATTATCTCATCAAATCGCATGGATTCAGGAAGGGGGCAAATGGCAGCAAAGTAAAGAGCTTGTCCTACAGGGCAGTTAGTAATCAGCCAGAGCGATCTAAATCATCTGTTTGAGGGGCCCAGGAGACAAGAACAGCATCCTGCAACATCTTTGGAAGGACAGAAAGAGGAGACTGCCCATCTGCAGTGAAGATTCATGAGTAGAGAGCACTCGACACCATGGAGGCAGGTGTCCCATCCCCACTGTTGGTGCAAGCTTCCTCAGGAGCTATTCCTTGGTTGAAGTTGGAAACTCCATTTCCCAAAAATGGGGAAGAAATCAATTTTAGGAATTGATTAGTAAATTCAGCTGGCTAAAGTTCAATTCTAAGTAAAGTTTGAACCTGTCCAAGTCAGAAAGAGGCCAGTAGCCCCCATCCTAACTCTGCCCCCAGATGAGAGGAAGCAGGGCTGATTGAAAATCACAGTGAAGGTAGAGACCGGGTATCTTTCCACCAGGTTGGATTGCTGCCCTAACCTAGGCTCCAGCCCTACCTCCAGCAGGGAGGAAGCTGGGGGGACCTGCACCAGCCTCTCCAAGTGACTGCAGGTGCTTTTGACCTGCACGGTCTAGACAGGTGGGCAAACCTGTGGATCCATCCCCACCCCTGACAGGGCAGAAGGGAGAGTACTCCCTCAGCCTCTCCAAACAACTGAAGGTGCTTTCAGCCCACACAAATCAGATTGGTGGACACATCTGTGGCTCCATCCCAGTCCCTGGCAGAGCAGAAGGAGAAACAGTGTTCCCTCACCCTCTCTGGACAACTGCAGTTGCTTTTGGCCTGCACAGAGTAGATTGCCTGGCACACTGGGGGGCTCCATTCCCACCCCTGGCAGGGGAGGAAGGGGCATGGAGCTTCATCAGTCTCTCCAAGCAACTACAGATAGTCTTGGCCTGAATGGCTTGGATTACTGCATACAGCTGCAGCTCTGTCCCAACCCCCGGCAGTGGAGAAAGATGGGAGAAGCTTCACCATTCCTGGGGCAACACGGACAACTTCAGCCTCCATGGCAAACAGTACCAACTGCATCCTCAACTCCTATTTCACAACTACCAAGGGAGAAAGGGCAAGAAAAAATTCAGATTGGGTAAGCACAGCCACTATAAATTTCCAAATTAAGTTGAGCCAAGTATTAAAGAGGGGCTGTAGAAAAAAGTCAAATAGAAAGTCCTAGACTAAAGAGAGAAAAGGGGTCAAGAATAAATACATCTGGATGCTGAGACACCAACAAAAAATTACAATACATACCAAGAAACAGGAAGATATGGCCCAGTATCAAAGGAACAAACATGAAGGAGTTGAGACAACTAATCGTAGATGTTCAAACAAATCTCTTTAATAAACTCGATGAGATGGCTTAAGAGATTAAAAACATCATGAAGACACTGAGTGAGCACAAAGAAGAATTTGAAGGCATACATAGAAAAACAGCAGATCTTATGGGAATGAAAGGCACAATAAATGAAATTTAAAATACACTGGAGGCGTGTAACAGCAGATTTGAAGAGGCAGAAGAAAGGATCAGTAAGCTTGAAGACCAGAACTCTGAAAGTGAACATACAGAAGAACAGATGAAGAAAAGAATGGAAAAAATTGAACAGGGTGTTGGGAAACTAAATGACAGCATTAATGTGCAAACATACATGTCATGGGTGTCCTACAAGGAGAAGAGAAGGGAAACGGGCCAGAAAGAATATTTGAGGAAATAATAATTTCCCAACCCTATTAAAGGACATAGATATCTGTATCCAAGAAGCACAACGTACTCCCATCCAAATAAATCCAAATAGACTTACTCTGAGACACATACTAATCAGAATGTCAAATGCCAAAGATAAAGATAGAATCCTGAGAGCAGCAAGAAAGAGTGGTGAAAACAAGATATGACAGATAAAACCCAAAGATCAAAATGGGTGAAGTAAAAACTGCCTTTACAGCAATAACATTGACTATTTATGGATTAAACTCCCCAATCAAAAGACACAGAATGGCAAAATGGATAAGAAAATATGAGCTATCTACATGCTGTCTATAAGAGACTCACCTTAGACCAAGGGTACAAATAGATTGAAAGTGAAAGGCTGGCAAAAGATACTCCATGCATGTAATAACTGAAAAAAAGCTGGAGTAGCTATATTTTAGCAGATGAAATAGACTTTAAAAGCAAAGCTGTTATTAGAGACAAAGAAGGTCATTATATACTAATAAAAAGGGCAATTCACCAGGAGAAAATAACAATAATAAATATTTACCTGGCTAAAATATATAATTAATTGAAAAATACTGCTATTGTGTGAAATGTTTATGAAACAACACTTTTGAGAGTGAGTTCAGAAATTAGAGAAAGCAAAGTCTCTTCGTTCTTACAATGGATGGCATTTCAGGAAAGGTAAATTCATCTGGATTGCAGTATGGGTAGTAAAGAAGTCAATCAACCTAAATAATGCTTCTTTCTTAGTGTCACTTGCCAGATTCTAAAAGCCTTCTGTGGGACACTCTTGATTGGGTGAAACTTGCTCACATGCCCATGTGCTTGGTTCCTGAACTCAAAGACACTAGTGTCTTAAAATATGTAGCTGTCCTCCTCTTCATTTGTAAGTTCTGATTTAGGTATTAAACAAATGCTTAAAGCCAGATTGTATGTTTTAGTGACTTTGGTCATCGCCCAAAATGAACAGGTGGGGAAGAAAGGCCGAGGGTAAGGGAAACTTCTGATGCCTCCTCTCATGCCTTCCTAAAATTCACAATTTAAAAAACTTTCCTGGGAACAGGAGTAGCTCAGTGGTTTGAGCACCTACTTCCCACGCATGAAGTTCCATGTTCAATCACCGGCACCTCCTAAAAAGAAAATTAAAAAAATGAAAAACAAAAAAAGAACTTTCCTGACTAGTTTCACTTCCAAGGCAGCTAAGGTCAATTCATATGCCATGCCCAAAGTGCCCCTTTGCCATTGAAACTAGCCCTTGGGTTAACTGAACCAGTGCCAGCACCAACGGGTATGAAAAGAAACCTGCCAAATGTCAAAAGAGACATTACGTTTAGATTGTATTAACACTGACTGGTGGGCTCAGGAAACACCATACTATTCACAAGAACTGAGAACCTTTATCTTAAGCTTCCAGAGATTTCACACAGGAAGATAATTAAGGTCAAATCACTTACTAGTGGTTTGAATGGAAAAATGCAGTGGACTTTTTAACTAATATTTTCTAGTGGCATCTTTAGTGTTCAGAGGAAGAGAACAAGGACTAGGTGGGAAAGCTGACAACTGGAAATGGAGGGCCATGGCCAGAGAAGTCTTTGTTTTCTCCTGTGACTCTGTGTAGTTAGTTAGGTATATACCGAGAAGCCTCAGCGAACCTGTCCAGAGAGCGCCAGAGTTTTTAACATCTGACAGCTACAACAAAGGGGAGCAGATTTCTCTGTGATAAAAGCCATTCAGTTGTATCACTTCCCCCGCCAGGGGAAAAGGCAGGTCCGACGCAGCCATCTAGCTGCAAGGTGAGTTTACAATATTGATGTTCGGAGTAGCTGGTGTTTAAAAACAGCGAATTTACATCCATTACACCCAGCATCAGCTTCAGAATGAATTTTACAGTGTCTGCTCTGGTGCAGCTAAGCTGAAAAATGTGGCTGTGACAGACTGAAGCAGAAAAGGAACAAATTTGCATGTTCCTGGGCTGTACAGGCCCTTTGATTGTTGGAAAGGGTTGATAATGCCGTCAAGCAACGGCAGACAGACAGAGTGGCACCCAGACGCCCCAGATCCCTGCTCCGCTCTGTGCGGATGACAGCGAACGATTTAGAGTCAACACTGGATCAAAGAGCTGGGAATAGCTCAAGTAAAACGTAAAAAACACAAAGAAGCCTGCATCTTGATAGGAGGCCATTGCTGAGAAGAAAAACGCATAGAAAGAAAGAAAACGACCTTGAATGTATAAAATGTTGCAAGCTTCAGAATTGTCAAATGCCTAAAATGAAAAGAAAATGTGCAATTCAAATAAGAGTTTTAGAGCCAGGAAAAGATGAAAGTTACATGCTTGCTGCGGTTGAAGAAGAGAAAAGGGAACGATAGGTAACCACCTGGATTATGATTTAGAATTACATTTCTGTTTTCAAAGTTGATCGCTTGCTGCTCCAAGTGGGCCTGGATGTGCAGCATTAGCGCTTGCACGTTTTAGCTGATCATGACTCCTTGGTGTGAAAGGCAAGACTTTTGAAATACAAATATTCTTCTAAGAAGAAGAAAAGAAAGGATTAATGGCAATAATCAAGATACAAGTCGCTATTTGAAGAAGCAAATGAAAAATATTGGAAGTGAAACTTTAAGTAGAACTGTAATTAATACACTTCCCACTTTGGAAATTTTCTTCTGCCAGGTGTACCCTATCATTCCATACTTAGCAAGAAGGAGTAAACTAATGACTCTCCTTGAGAGAAGACTGTGTCTTCTTGCAGCATTCTTTTGTTTCCAATCTGACTTTCCAATTTCATTACTTTTCTTTTTTTTTTTTTTTTTTTTGTCTTTTCCCTACTCTCAGTGAAAAGTATTATGGGTTGAATCATGCCCCCTACAAAGACAGAATCAAGTCCTAAGCCCCAGTCCTAGGACTAGGAACTCATTTGTAAATAGGATCTTTGAAGTCCCTAGTTAAGATGAGGGCAAACTGAACCAGGGTGGGCCTTAATCCAAAGGGGATTTGGACACAGAAGGATAGTCAGGTGGAGAGAGATGGCCCTGAGACAAAGGCAGAGGTTCAGGTATGGACTGCCAGCAAGCCCACCACCAAAGACTTCAGAGAAAGTGTGATCCTGCCTGCACACTGAGTTTGGATTTATAGACTCCAAAACTAAGACGATAAAATCCTGTCATTTCAGCCAACTAGTCTATGGTAGTTTGTTAACAGCAGCCCTCGCAAACTAATACGAACAGCTACCATCACCATGCCTGGAATCTCCATCTGGAGAGAACCACCAGAGAAGGAGACTAACAGAGAGTGAACTGGAAATTTTGAGTCCCAATTTTCTCACTTGAGCAAAATTTCTTGGAATAAGCAAACAAACTGCCTCTGTGTTTCTCTTTAATCTTTACCTGTATATAATTATTAAAAGAGAAAGATTTATAAAAGCTAAACAGAACAGAAACTATTCTTTATCATTTTTTTAAAGATTTATTTTATTTATTTATTTCTCCCCACCCCCTCATTGTTTGTACTTTCTGTATCTGTTCGTCTTTCTTGTTTCTTTAAGAGGCATTGGGAACTGAACCTGAGACCTCCAGTGTGGGAGGGAGGGGCCTAATCACTTGAGCCACCTCTTTTGCCTGCTTTGTTCTGTCTCTCTATGTTTTTCTTCTTGTGTCTCTTGTTGTGCCAGCTTGCCGCACCTACCCGTCACACCAGCTCACTATTTTCTTTTAAGAGGCTTCGGGAACCGAACCACGGACCTCCCGTGTGGTAGGCAGGAGCTCAATCACTTGAGCCATATTGCTTCCCCTTTCTTTATCATTTGAGAACTTTTCAACCATCTAATGTAAGATACACCACTGTGAACATCCAATAAACTTTTTGCTGATGGCATCATCATTCAAATAGCCCAGTTTTGAAAAGTGAATTTTCCACTGCTCACACCCTTGCCTGAATTCAGATATTAATATTTGATGGGCAACACATTAATCCAATATTTTTTATAAAATCTTTTCCAAAATTTACCAGCTCTCTATAACAGTTTTTAATTGAGAAGGAAGTTCCCCTACTCTCCATCTGCTGTGCAATCCTATAAATTATATTTAACTAAATTATATCCTGTATGTGTTTGCCAAGTGTAAAAGATTTTTGCCCAGTGGCTTGAAATGTTCCCCCAAACTTTTATAGTTTCCTGGTGAACACTTTACATTTCAAAATATTTAAAAATGGAAATTCTGAGAGGCTTAAATATATTATTACCTTGCCTGCACAGGAAATCGTTTCCTTCAAAATATTGTGCTTTACCTATGCTGGTTTCAAAATTCAGGGAGAAACTTTCAACATTTGCTTTTTTTGGTTTAGTTTTTTCTCTGATCCAGGTAATTGATCGTAGTATAAGAAAACAGCTCTAAGAACTTTACCACATTGTGCAATTTTCTAATAAAACACAAGAGGGCAGATTTTGCTTTATTGTACGCCTAATTCCACTGTTAGTAATCAGAACAGTAATTTTGTGCTAATTGCAAACTCAGAAACACAACAACATACAAAGAGAATGAGTATCCAGGGTATGTAACTTCAGCACTGAAACCTCTATTATTTTAATAAAGATGAACAAGCCTAAGCCTTTCTGGTTGGCATTATTTACAATACTGAAAGATTACACTTGACAGACAGGATGATGGTTTTAGCTTATGTTTATAAACTGCCCAAGGGCGGTGAATGGCTAGAAGAAGGAGGACCAAATTCAGTTATATTACATCCCAGAAGTCTGATTTGAGTCATTGTGCCGAAAGATACCCACAGGATGGTGGTTTCTACCAAATGGCTATAGTCTTGATAAAATTATATACAGCTTACAGTCCTTGAATGGGAATCCTGTGTTTTTGTTGCTTTGTTTTGTTTTAGTTAAGAAAACTTTAATCTATCCCATAGCTCACAATTTTCTTTTGTGTGTATATTTCATTAAACTACCCGACAAGTTAGATTTACAGTGGTATTTTCAGCTTGAACTGCCATTATAGCTAAAGTCAAAGTAGCTGGGTAGCTAGAGTACCTAGATTGAGCAAGGCACTGTGGAAACAGGGAGCGTTAGACCCTGGGTTTTGCCATGCATTTAGAACAGTAATTACCTCCCACTGGGGTATGTCTCGCTGTACTCTTATGCACCTATATCGATTGATAACCAACATTTTCTGAGCAATTATATAAGGTGCTTTGCTGATTGCAGTGGAGTTATACAGAGTTGTATTACCTGACCTCTAGAAGCTTCCAGTCTAACACCACATTATCATTTCCTCATTGGCTCTAACTTCCTTCTTCTGGTGGTGGGGAGGTCTCCAACAAGTTGCTTGGCCTTTAAGTCCTTAAAGGCTTACCTGGAGGATCACCAAATCAGCTGCTGCAGCACCCTTCCTCCATGGTCAGTGGCTTAAATTAGCCATCCCCACTCTCCATGCCCAGAATCTTTTATTAGACTGAGGGCAGATCAAGAGTAACTCTTCCCAAGGAAAAAGGTAGGTGTTTGATTTTCCTTGTACACAATAGAGAGCCAAAATGTAGCAATTGCTTAGAAACTCACCAGAATGTAGAAGTATCAGTGTTTATCAAATAACTTATTTTCAAAAGTGGAGTAGCTATTATGTATTATTTGTATCATTCAATATATGTATATTGAGTACCCAAAAGATAGGAATTGATGTTCACAAATTAAAATGCAATAGTCCCCCAAAAGACAAACAACAATGTGCAAAAAAAAAATTTTTGTCCTCTTTAATGTTTTCCACTTCTTGGTAATGTGAGATTAAAATTATTCATTCGAAGTATTAAAATTAATAGCGTTAAATCCTAAACAATATACAAATTAATGTCAAAGAATTTTAGAATTAGAAGGGAATTTAATTCACAAAGTAAAGATGTTTTGAATCCCATTTTACTTCTGAATGTTAGCTTTATAAAAACATTTCTGGCGGATGTGGCTCAAATGGTTGGGCGTCCGTCTGCCATATGGAGGGACCTGGGTTCGATCCCCGGGACCTCCCGGTAAAAAAAAAAAAAAAAAAATAAAAATTTTAATTTCTATTGAAATCATGATTCATATATATAATTTTTCTAATATTAAGGATATAAGCATATAAAGTGATCTGTTCATTTTCTTCAATGTTGACTTTTTTTCTGATATTGAAAAAATATAACCCCACAATTCTCAGTGATATTTTCTGGGTTAATTTGCATAATTTTCAATATAAGTAAATACCAACTTTTTTTATTCTGCAGGTTAATGCCTACCTCTATATTTGTTAAAAGGTCTTCATTATTGATATATTGTAATGTTAGAACATGCCAGGAAATTTCATTCTTTACAAATGAATGACAAAATCAGGAAACTATTTTTCTTAGGAAGACATTATAAGACAACATTTATAAAAATCTGCATGCACTATAGATAAAAGTAGCAAAGTAAAAATGCATACTATTTATTTCTACCTCAGATACATCTTGCTTGAAACAAACCTTATAAGAATTTTATATATGAAAATTGTGATATGCCAGAAAGATAAGCTAGAAGTAGTATTTTGCTTTTTAGAATTATTCATAATAGTTCATCTATTATGTAATTTCCCCTGGTACTTTTAACAGGTAATTGATTAGCATGTAATTTCTCAGGAACATATCTACCATGGCACAATTATATTTTCATTTTCATTTTTTTCTCTTTTAGTTTATAACCAGAATGTAAAACTGTGTTCCCCAGCACATTTTTGCATGCTCACAGCATTAACCTTCCAGAGTGGAACATGTGAAGGAAACATTGTTGCATTTTCCATGAATCCTGTTAATGGCAGGGACTGAGATGTCTGCATGGGGTGTGGCTTAAATGGCCCCAAAGGGCTTCTCCCATGAAGAACTCTGGGTTTATGTCTATCTTGTGATTCTCGTGTCTGAGCCCACTCTCAGATGAACCTGTGGCTTTGTAAGACTCACTTAGACTCAAGTTCAGTCCAAACTGGGCTTTGCCCATTTCTCTGGCTCTGGAATCTTCAGCAGTTCCATTCCAGGGGATAGCACGAGTCTTTGTGACCCTCGCACCCTCCAGGCCCTCCACCTGCAGAAGGTAGCTCCAGGGCTCTCTTTACAGGCATCCATTCCAGAGCAAGAGGGCCAAAACGAGCCTACAGACCGTCGTCCCCTATACTGCAGCCTCATTCCATATGCACAGGTACAAAATAGGAAGTTTGCCTTGAAATCTCAATAACTGTCAACTTTTCAGAAGTGGGGACCATCTTGATAAGCCTGAACATCTTAGTAAAGATCGTGTCATTCTTCCTTCTCATGATCTGATAATTACTTAACAAAACAGCCATTTAATTCTGAACTAGTATATTCTGTATGAACGGTTTGCTTTAAAATGATAAGGCTTAATTATTTAACATTCATAAGTAACTGTCAGTACAGGGAAGCATTAACGAGTCTAAAATCAACTCTTACAAACAAGCCAAACACATTGTCCTTGAGTAATTTTTCATCTGAGCCTACCTAGTAAAGGAATTGGTTTAGGATCAGTCAAATGGGACCTCAGAATAATGGCACTCCAATTGAATTATAACCTTACCAGCTTTCTTCAGTCCCCCTTTCCTGGAAAAAGTGATTCTGTACTTGTTAATAGGTTTAAGACAGTATATTAGTTAACTAGAAAGCTCTATAATTTTAGTCCCTCATCTATTTATTTTCCAATATAGGATCAATGTTTACCCAGCTAATTGAATCCTGCCATAGGTCTATTGTTAAAACCTGCAGAATTTTAACAAGTCCTATAAAGTCTAATTTACAAAAGGATTGAACTGGTCATTCATTCATTCAATCTCCATCCTCCTATAAAGCTTATTTGCATCTTCAAGGTCATTTTAAAGGCTGAAGAAGAAGAGACAGTAAATAAGAAAAGGAGGTCCCAGAAAGATAATCAGGGAGGGCACCTAGAAGCATAGATATGGACAGCTAAAAGGGATCCTGGAGATTGATCTCCCCACACTTCCCTCCATTACAAATGAAGACATAAGCTAAGAGAGATTAAGCCATTATCTTGTCCAGTTCTCAAATTTCACTGACCTGCAAATTTAAATGAATTCACCCTATCAATTTCTTGTTGCTCTCAGAAACCTGGGAAGATTAATCAATATGAGGAATTATTATCAGATACCACAAATTGTCACTCTATCTCTATTTGATTATAGAGCTAACTTGAGTTTGTTAAACACACAGGAATCTACAGCTAAGCATCTTCTGGATTGGGGATCACCATCACAATAGGAGAACCTTTGCCAAAGATCTTAAACTAAAGGGAGAAGGGTGCGGTTTAATTGGTTCATTATCGGGTCCGAACTACAGCTTGGACAGCCTCTTCTCTAAGGTAAGCCATGAACTTCCTAGGCTTCTTCTGTGTATCTGCTTAAATGTGTTTCCATCAGGGGTGTATAGCCTCTCCGAAGTCTTCTGTAGTGAAGAAAAATCAGCAGTGCAAAAAGACCAACCAAAACCACCAGCACTCCCATAACCACTGAGAGGATTGTGGTCCAACCTGGAGTTTCTTCGACTGAAACTGAAACAGAAGAAAAGATTCTACGATCATAATTTTCATCAGTTGAATGCTCTGACATAAGGAAAGAATAAACCAATTTTCTTTTTACATGTATTTTTTTGTTGATAGAGCAAAACTACTCTTGCTAGAATAAAATTTATCTGTTCCTTCCTCACGAACTATTTATCATATCCACAATTGTTTTTCTGGAGGAAATGGCATTCCATTATTTAAATACAGCTTATATTGCATTTTAAAATTTTTCTTACAATAAATACTTATGCAGAATAAACCCTCCAAGGAAGTATATAACTACTTTTGTGAGTTGGAAACTCATTTGTAAAAGTGCATGCTAAAATGTTATCTGGGGAACTGCAAAATATACAACCTTGAGGCGGAGAAAATCTGCTATGGTCGCTACCTTTTTTATAGGGTGATAAATGCTTAAGGTATCTCAGATTGGCTCTTATAACAGGAGACATTCAATAGCAGAAGAAGATGAAATTTGTTCCCTTTTAAATAGTTATGAATAAAATCTGAAACTTTTGCATGATAAATCCAAGCCTCTACTTACAGTTTTTAAGTACTCTTCCACAAAAATAGTGCATTTCATATTTTTAGTATATTTATGTCTACTTATCATTTCTTTTCCTTGGCCAGATATTCTTAAATTCAGTTTTTCTCAGTTGGGATCTTGTTTTATAACCTGAATTCCTCTAAAAGTAGAATTCTTCTAGTCCTTTTCCTCTAAAACCAATAGGGTCCTCACCTAACCTGATGGGATTCCTTCAAAAATATATTTTTTTTCTTTGTTAGAGAAGTTGTGTGTTTTCAGAACAATCATGCATAAAATACAGGATTCCCATATATCACCCTATTTTTAACAGCTTGCATGGGTGTGGAACATTTGTAAAAACTGATGACAGCACATTTTTATTATTGTACTATTAACTATTATATAGTCCATGTTTTAACTTAAGGTTCATGGTTTGTGTAGTTCCATGGATTTTTTTAAAATTTCATTCTGTTTCCATATATACAATCATATTCAGGTATATATTTCAGTGCTGCTGTTTGTGTTTACAGTGTTGTGCTACCATCACCACCATCCATTACCAAAACATTACCATCTTCATTCCAAATAAGAACCCTGCATATTTTAAACCTTAACTTCCCAACCCCTATCCCCACCCTATTCCCTGTTAACCTGTATTCTAGATTCCTATTCTATGAGTTTGCTTATTTAATTATTTCAAATCAGTGAGATCATGCAAGCTTTGTCCTTATGCATCTGGCTTATTTCACTCAACATGATATATTTAAGGTTCACCCATGTTGCTAACCATGGTACATGAAGTCTGCATGCACCAGACTTCATTCCTTTTCATGCCTGAAAAATAGCCCATTGTATGTATGTATGACATTTTGTTTATCCATTCATCAGTTGATGGACACTTGGGTTGCTTCCATCTTTTGGCAATTGTGAATAGTGCCACTCTGAACTTTGATGTGCAAATATCTGTTAGTGTCCTTGCTTTCAATTCTTTTGCATATATACCTCCAAGAGAATTTTAATTTACCTCCTCCTGCTACACAATCTCAATACATCTGCTGCCAGTTTCATCTCTTCAAAACACAGACATTTATTCTGTCATTTCTTTGCTCAGGGACCAAAAATGATTGCCTTTTGTTATTGTCCAAATTCTTCTGCCCAGATTTTAAGGCCCTCTGTAAATCAGGTCCTCCTTGCAGATCCAACCTTAATTCACATCCTCTACACAAGCTTTCCACTACAAGCAGGCTTTCGTCTCCCAGTCCTCCATGTAGACCAACCGTGGTTTTGTGCTGTTCTCCACCCTTCTTCCATCTGCAACACTCCCTTCTTTCCGCCTCACCTAACTGAAATCTACCCATTCCTTTGACTCTAGTTCAAGGTTCACCTCCTGAATTCAAGAAGCCTTTCCCAAATCCCTCACTCCCTTCTCTAGCCTTCATTTTTAGTTGTATCTCCCCATACCAGTTTGCAAATGTCTTTGTCAAATCAATAAATGAATGTTAATGTGTATCTTCCATTGATTTAACACATTCCGGGCATGTTTGGGCACTCCATATATACTTGTTAATTGAGATCAGAGGATAGGGATGCATGGTCAGAATGCACCTTCCAAACTCATTAAGTTCAGACAGCAAAGTTTAAAAGAAATGTTTTCGGGGAATGGATGTGGCTCAAGTGGTTGAGTGCCTGCTTCCCAAATACAAGGTCCCGGGTTCGATCCCTGGTACCTCCTAAAAACAAATGACCAAATGAAAAAACCAGCTGTCATTGGGGAGCAGATGTAGCTCAGTGGTTGAGCACCTGCTTCCCATGTACGAGGTCCTGTGTTCCATCCTTGATATTGCCAAATAAATAAATAAATAGAAACATGATCACATTAAAAGGAAAAAAAAAGATATGTTCTCAACTGCCCACAGAGATGAAACTTTAAATCAGTAAGGAGAACAAACCGTAGCAGAAGCAGAACTAGAAGGAAAAACCAGAGACAAATCCTAGGACCTGAAAGACTTTGGAGCAGAGAGAAATGTAAGTTCAGAAATACTGTTAATTACTTTGTCCACTGAGATTTTTTTAAAAGACTTATTTATTTATTTCTCTCCCCCACACCTCTTGTTGTTTTGCGCTTGCTGTCTGCTCTCTGTGTGTCCTTCTGTGTCTGCTTATCTTCTCTTTAGGTGGCACCAGGAGCTGATCCTGGGACCTTCTGGAATGGGGGAGAGGCACTCAATCTCTTGTGCCACCTCATCTCCTTGGTCTGCTGCATCTCTGATTGTCTCTCTTCTGTGTCTCTTTTCATTGCATCATCTTGCTGGGCCAGTTCTCCATGCAGGTCAGCATTTCACGTGGGCCAGAACTCCACGTGGGCCAGCTTGCCTTTCACCAGGAGGCCCCAGGAAGCGAAATCTGGACCTCCTATATGGTAGACAGGAGCCCAATTGCTTGAGCCACAGCAGCTTCCCCAGATGAAATTTAAGGAAGATGAAGTAGACACAAATGGGGGAAAGCCAACAGCAGATAGGCTGTGTGTTGTTCAGCTTATTGATATTAAAAATAAACAATTTTTTTATTGTTTTACTTTTCCTTTCTCAACCAGCTCTGAGATTCTTTAAATGCTAGGTGGAGGCATACTGGAGCTTACGCAGAGAGAAAAAAAGACACTTGAAGCACTGAACTTTTGGCAAGCATACATGAACTTAGATACATATCCGTATTTATCACACATTGATTCCAGTGATGTCATTGCTGCTAAAGACAATTGTTGAACTTCTGATCTTGGACTATCTTCAGTTATTGATAATGTGTCAGCCAAAAATGTTCATCTCAAGACATTATGGCCCCATCTCCTTTTTAGCTCAAAATGATATTACCTGGCTGGGTCACTCCCTGAGTACCTGGGCCTGGATCTGAATGACTTCTGATTCTTTTGGATGATTGATGGGCCATAAAGGTCCAAGACTCAGCCCTCTGAGGGACTTTCTGCACCCTGTGGTCTGTCACTGTGGACAATCTCTGCACAGCTTTACCAGGGCATGCTTTCATATTTTGAACCAGGTAGGAAAAGGAAACAAAACTCTACAATAAATATAAGCCCTGTGTAGCCCAATCTGTTCTCAAGCCAATATCAACTCTGTTTTAATTCCCTGGCTGCTAAAACAAATACCATACAATGGGTTGACTTAACAACAAGAATTTATTGTCTCACGGTTTCAGAGGCTAGAAGCCTTGCTTCCTCAGGGGGTCAGTATCTTCTGGTTGGCCAGTAATCTCTAGGGTTCCTTGGTTTTTCCATCACATGGCAATGTACATGGCAGCATCTTCTCCTTTCTCTTCCAGGTTCTGTTGACTTCCAGTTTCTGGATGCTCCCTGTAGCTTCTTCTTGTGTGTCCAATTTCTTTTGCTTATAAAGACTCAGCCATATTTGATTAAGGCCCACCCTCATTTAGTTTGGGCACTCCTTAACTAATAACAACTTCAAAGGTCCTATTTGCAAATGGTTCACACCCACAGGACCAGGGGTGGGACCTAAACATGACTTTTGTGGAGGACATGATTTAATTCCCAACAAACTCCCATAAACTCATCCAGTGGGAGACACATAGGCCGACTGGAAGCAACTGTTCTAGTTGCACAGTAATGCAAGGGTGTAAAACAAATAGCAACAGTCTGTCTTTATTTAACATTTTGATAGTTTATTCATCAAGGATTTTTTTGTTATAACTAATTTTTTAAAATATTTCATTATATTATGACATCTTGATTATATTATGACTGTTTTTTGGCATCGCCTTTAAATTTTGTGCTTGAGGGCAAGTGCTGCACTTGCCTCACTCTAATCCTAGCCTTGCCTTCAAGTAATGATCTCTAAATTCTGCTAGTCTCACATGTGGCTATCTCGTTTTGACTTTATTGGTTAGTCACTTCAAACACCAGTTTGAATTCTTTCTCCTCTCTTTGATTAAGCCAATCAATTCAGATAGAATTATCAAATGAAGTGTGGGAGTAGATACTCCTGTAGAGTAAGGTCTTTTAATCACTTTCAGTTTTCTGAAACATAAGTCACCTACCCCACCCCCCAGTCTCTTTCTGATATTTAATTGGTAGTTTAAAGACTCTTTTAGCTATATACATATTAGTCAGGGTTCTCCAGGGAAACAGAACAGATGGGAGATATATATATACATTTATATATTTAAATATTATGAGATGTATTATAGGAATTGTCTCATGCAACCGCGGGGATTGGCAAGTCCAAATTCAGTAGGGCAGGCCACAAGTTGGGAATGCCAATGAAGGTTTCAATGAATTCCCCAGGAGAAGCTGGCTAGCTGAAGTGGAGAGAGAAATTCTTCTTTCTAGATTCATCAGTTCTCCATTTAAGGCCTTCTATTGATTGGATGAGACTTCTGTCACTGCAGAGGGAAATCTCCTTTGTTAATTGGAGATATAATTAAGCGTAGATGCAATCAACTGACTGATGACTTAAATCCACACAATATCCTCATAGTAACAATCAGGCCACTGCTTGCTTGACCAAACAACAGACATCATAACCTGGCCAAGTTGACATAGGAACTTAACTATCACACATATATTTTAGAAAATGACCAACAAATAAAACTAGCCCTTGATCTAGTTACATTATTAAAGGTCTTGGTTTACACTATTAAAAAAAAGAAAGAAGAAAGTAAGCATGCTCCTTTAGAGGAAGAATGAATCAGCTCATTTAGAGGTTATATTCATTACCTGGCAAGTCAATGGCATAGCTGTAACCAAGTTGGTCTGCAGTTAAAAAGAGTTCCTCATTAGTCACTGGAGGAAAGAAAGGAACCATGTTATACATCCGATTGTGACCAATGGGCGCCAGCTCCTGAGGCCAGGCATCCATGGGAGGCTTAAATCTTTTCATCCACTCATCAAAAATGGCATCAGTGAAAGAATGAAGGACCTGCAAGACAGTTGTACATCATGTTAATGTTGCTCCATCTGCTCCAATCAGAAGCCAAAGCTTTCTTTAAAGTGGAATGGGATTCTTACTGACATGAGAAACTTAATCATACCTGAGCTAACCTTAATAACATACCTCCTGGCATTTTAGTTAAGTTTCCAGAGATGTATGAAGAGCAAGGTTTATGAATCCCTTTGTCAAGTGCCCAAAGGAAGGTTCATGTTGTAGATTTAATACTGGTCTGGATACATTTTAGGCCTTCAACAAAAGCATGTTATTAATTGCAGAGAAAAGGCAAGTATGATGAGATACATATTTTAGTCACTAGTCAGACTCTTTGTTTGGTATTAATAGAAGAGAAAATAGCGGTTGTGTTTACCAGTATTATAATACTAAAAGGACAGTTAAAAGAAAAAAAAGAAAGAAAATCTCCAAAATAGGTTTTTCTATCCGTTCATTTTATAACTGTTTCACTCTGAATTCTTAGTGTTATGCCAGCACAAAAAAAGTCTAAAATGTTGTAATACACATAGTGCCCATTTTACATTTTTATTTTCTCTAGAAAGCTGTTAAAGCCCTTTTCAAATAACAGCAATTATTACAAGTTTTAAAATATTAACAGTAAAATTTCCATATTTATAGCCCTAATTTCACAACAGGATATAAACGTAAGAGTTCCGCATGGCCTTTATACCTAGCAGTTAAGAATTCTCCTTTCATCCCCTAGACTATAACTGCAAGGAACTGAAGAGCATCTGCTTTTCTTTCCCCCTGTATCCCTAGCACCTGTCACCTCAGAGCCTGTCACTGGGGGGGTGGGGGGGCAGGGGGGAGGGAGTGCAAAAAGTGTTCTTATTTCAATAAATATCTGTTAAATGAACTCATTCATTCATTCATACTATGTCTTACATGAACCCCAATTGCAGCACTTATCAAATTATACTATAACTTGTTATTTATAGATCTACTTCCCCCAACAGATCCCTGTCTTCCTAAGGTCACAGAAAAGGTCTTTTCACCTTTGAAGTCTCAGTCTTAGCATTCTACTTGGACAGAGTCAATGCTTAATACG
Organism: Tolypeutes matacus; assembly: GCA_026826555.1. Classification (NCBI taxonomy): domain Eukaryota; kingdom Metazoa; phylum Chordata; class Mammalia; order Cingulata; family Chlamyphoridae; genus Tolypeutes; species Tolypeutes matacus. The sequence continues at coordinate 10,804,577 of JAKSZT010054334.1, read as the reverse complement.
TATTTGTTATCTGACAACAGCATATTATGTAAAGTGGCCTTATTTGCATAAATAGTTTACCCTCATTCAGTTGCTTCCCCAAACATCCTTGCCATTCAAAATGCTTCCCCAAAAATATCCATTTCCTTAAAAAAAAAACCAGTAGAGTGGTTCAGGCTTTTTTTGTACAATTCAACATAAAGAGTCCCCTTTTTCCTCATCCTGCAATGCCATTCCTTGTGTTTTCTGGCATCAAAGTCTTTCAAGGACCAATTCAAATGCTCCCTATCCTAAGACATCTTTCTCCAGATTTCCCACAGTCTGAATTCTTTGCTTTTTGCACTTTTCAACTACTTTAATTGCATTGCCCTTCTGAGTTTGTGTTACTGATGTTTATTTTAGTAGATAAATACTTTCAACTCTTACCTGAGGTTCCTTCCCCAACCCCTTATTTGTTCTTATTAGCCCCTATTGGAGTAACAGTGACTTACTACCTGCATTGTCTCACATGACTAGATTTGAGGTAGAAAAAGAAATCAAGTAATTTACTAAAGAGATTTTTTTTTCCCCTGGGTGGATTTTTTAAGTTCACGGCAGACACAATCATCTTGAAAACCAAAACATTAAATAATAAGTCCTAGGTTTTGAGGGAGAGAGCGAAGAGACTTTTTGAATTCTAAAATCTTGGCTTTGAATTACAAAAGTGAAGTCCCAAAGGAAGAAAGGCATAGAGTCTATTGCATAAACGACATATACGACGGCTTTGGAAGAACATACGATAATGTAAGTGATCAATATTTCCCAAAAGTAGAGCTCAGAAAAAATTATCTTGGAGGAGGGTGTCAGCTCTGGGAAAGGAGGTGTCAGTTGTTGGTGTAGCTCCCTGAGAAAGGTGCTCATGCCTGAGCCCTGGAAACTCCAGACGAGGTTGGAGGCTCTCAGAGAGGAGGAAATCTGTGCTCCCCAGGTGTAGCCTGGGGACCTGCCAGCCTCATAGAGAAGTCTTACCTCCAGCATGGTGCCCAAGAGGAGGAATGACTGAAGGTGGCAAGCCTGCTGGTGGCTTCCCAAACATCCTTTTTTCCCTCTTCCTTGGTAACTTCCTTTGTATTCTAAGTAAAGCAATATGCCAAGCATTTAGGTATACTCCATCTTCCCTGATAGATAGCATATTCCATGAAATTTAAATAGAAGTCATTGGGTAGAACTTCTAGGAAAACTCTTTAAAGGGGGTTGTCTCACTGAAAATTGTCCCTTTTCTCCTTTCTGCTCCCTGGAGCATGGATGTGTTGACTGGAGACACAGGAGCCATCTTACATCTAACTGGCAAACTTAAGAAGGAAACCAGTCTCCAGTGCAGAAGACAGAAGGTCCTTAGGTTACTGATGACTATGAAGATGCCATATCAGTCTTGCTATTACACAGCTAGTAAGTGGTAGAGCATGAATTTGAACCAGGTAGTCTGGTTCTAGAGTGGGAGATCTTAATCACCATACTCTACTACCCTACTACCCTCTACATCACCACACTAAGATAGAGAAAATCCAGGTTCATTGTTGCAAGAGGCAAATAACTTTTGAAAAGCACCAGAATTCACCCAGTGCAAAATGTAAATAATTAAGAAGGGGCAAGACTCCAAAGCAATTCATAATCTGGAGAAAGAAAAGAACAGGAAAAATAATGAGAGATTATAGGTCTCAGAAGGCTTATAATATATTATATAATAAATATTCTAGTGGGAACTACATACGGAGTACCCAATTTATAGAATGTAGTAAAAAAATAAATAAATAAAAGGCTGGTATGTGCCAAGAAGATGCAAAAAATTGAATAAATGAAATGTTGCAAGCAATAATCAATCCACAGGATTGAAAGAGAAGTGAAACCCTTACAACAGGTACTTTCATTAAAATTGTGGGCATTGTCTCTGATAAGATACTTTTAATTACTCTCTAGAAACTAATCATGTCTTTGTTAGACACAAATTGAAAATGACCTCAGGTAATATATCAGTCAAAGCCAAAAGTAATTTGAGGGTAAGAAATGAAAGCAAAAGTAGAGCAAAAGATACTCTCGTTGCCCTTATCTCTGCTGTAGAAAAACAAAGCTATATTTTGGTGTTAAAAATTGAGTGCTTCAGAAATGAGGTTGCAAAATTTTATATACAAATTTATCCTATTTTATTCTAACAAAAAAGGGGAGGTATAGGAAGGAAAAAACACTAACCTTCAACTTAGTGACAATATTGAAGAAAATGTGATTATATGGACTTATTTTTTTAAATATGGCCCTTAAGGAAGAGAGCAATCAAGCAATAAATAGTGTGCCTGCTAAATAGTGGCTAAAAAGCACATGAAAAAATGCTCAACATCGCTTGCTATCAGGGAAATGCAAATCAAAACTACAATGAGATACCATCTTACACCCATCAGAATGGCAGCTATTAAAAAAACAGGAGACACTAAATGTTGGAGAGGATGTGGAGGAATAGGAACCCTCATCCACTGCTGGTGGGATTGTGGTATGGTCCAGCCACTGTGGAGGACAGTTCGGTGGTTCCTCAGAAAACTACAATAGTTCTTCTGTATGACCCAGCAATTCCACTGCTGGGTATATACCCAGAAGAACTGAAAGCAAAGACACAAACAGATATATGCACACCAATGTTCATAGCGGCATTGTTCACCATTGCCAAACGTTGGAATCAGCCCCGGTGCCCATCAACAGATGAATGGATAAGCAAAATGTGGTACATACATACAATGGAATATTACTCAGCTGTAAGAAGGAACAAAGTGCTAACACATGGAATAACGTGGATGAATCTTGAAGACCTTATGTTGAGTGAAGCAAGCCAGGCACTGAAGGATGAACAGTATATGACCTCACTGATCTGAACTGAGGAAAGTGAGCAGTCTCTGAGAACCATTGTCTGAAAGATAGGTTAACAAGGGAGAGAAAGAGAAGAGCAGGCTTTGAGCCATCACCCATATGGACATAATCTATGGTAAAGGGATAGAGTATTGTTGCATATTGAAGGATAGGACAGATGGGTAGTGATATTACTGGGTTTGGTGGTGCAGCATTGACAGGTGGATAGATTAGAAAGGGTAGGTTCAAATATCCAGGGTATGTAACTTGGAATGAATCTTGACATTCCATGAGTCAAGTCAGGGGAGTGTCATATGCCCCAGGGGGGTGGGGAGGAAGGAACAGTTAAGACCTAATGGGGTATTTAGTAGTCATGGGGAAGGTTTTTTATTACCTTACAGTAATGGACACAGGACATGGTAATATCATCAAAACTTATTAAACTGTATCGTCTAAATTGTAAAAAAAAAATAGTGTGCCTGCTGGCATAAAGAAACCTAATAAAATAAAGGAGATTATGCATCTCTTTTTTTTGTCCTGGAAAATCACACTTTTATTCAACGGACTATCCCCCCTTTAACACAGTCTTGAATCATACACACACACACAAAGCCCAGAGAAACGTCTGCAGACAAACCAGTGAAGAGAAAACAAGTCATCCATTATTGTCAACATAATCACTCCATGGAGAGGAAAGGGGACAAAAAGGAAGCAGAATGGAGAGCAAGGATCTCAAACCCCTAGACACTGCAAAACATTCAGACATTTGGGATTACAATAAAATTTAAAAGGAAGGAAAGAAACAGATGGTATCTGAGGCAGCTTAGGTAGTCAGAGAGCAGGAAGAGGACCCCAGGCCGGCGGGCCAGCCCCAGGCAGCTCAGGGTGCCCACCCACTACTGGCAGGGGCCCCAGGCTGGATGCAGACCCTGGAACTGTGGAGACTGACCCTTCCTCTGCAGCTTTACAAGACCCTCTACCAGGGTGGAGAGGTAAAACCCCAAAGATCGTTGGAGGTGCAAAGCTGAAAAGCTTTGACATTAATGGCCAAAGCCTATGCCTAAAACCATTTTGTTTCCCTCTCCTTGGAAAAGGAAGAATGGGGAGTGGAGAGAAGGGAAAGGACTCTAATTGCAGCACAAGGCCAGAAAGCATCTCCTTGGACGGAGTCTGAAAAAGGAATAGATAAGGAAATGCAAAGGAAAAAGAAAAAAATAATTAAAATTTCAGGATATGGAGCCAGCGTGTTCTGATTCTATCCTCAGAAATCACTCAGGCTGCATTGCCGAAACAGCCTGTCCACTAGGGGCGCTGCTAACGCTGTCTGCTTGGAAGGGTCACCAATGGGCGCGGAAAGTCCTCTCTCATGGCTCCCACCTTGGCCAGTGCGGGGTGGGATCCTGGCAGCCCACTCTGGGAAGAGGCAAACGGAGTCAGGTGTGGTGAGAAAGAAGACAAAGAAGACACTCGATGCTACAGGGCAGCAGAAGAGCCCACAAGGCTGTAGGTAAGAGTCATCCAGGCAAGTCTGAAGGCTCGAGGAAAGTGGACCTGGCCCCACCGAGGCCACTGGAAAAGGAAGGCATGACATGCCAGCTCAAAATCAGTCCAGATGGCTTGTGTTTCCATTTTGCTGTAATTCTCTCTCCCTATCCTTTCCTATCCACCCTCTCATTGCAAACTGAGCAGAACAGAACAGAAGGTATTATTTTTCAGGCATTTTGGAAGAGTTACTTACAGAAAGCACCACTTCCGCATAGATATGCGTAATAGCATTGGTGTAAATTAAAAAAAGAAATATCAAGAGCATTAGAAACACAGTTGCTAAACCCCTGAGAAAGAAAACTTGTACTTTAAGGATTAAGCTTTGAAAAGATGTAGTCAGAAGGCCTGGAAGCTTTAAAAGAAGTGACCACTAGCTCAGCATGCATCATAAGCAGATAAAACAGGGTGAAAGAGAATCAGGGTTATGTTAGAAGAGATTCTAGATTAGAACTGAGATACTCCCAGGCCATTCCTGGCTAAGACATTGCTAAAGTTCTTAAAGAGAGACATTCAAATCAATCCTAGAACCAACTTAGATTTGTATATAAATTGTTTTGCCATTATACCTAATGTCATCAATAATGAAGTGTATATAGTTCCCCAATTAGTACAGGTTTCGTTCTTTTCAATGAGTTAATGTTTATCCTTATAAAGCTGAGAGTTGAAAAGGACCTCTCCGGGTGCCATTTAGCACCTGCTCATTAAAACACCAAACAGCACCCCCACATGGGCCTATAGAAATCCTACCTCCCTGGGAGGTCGAGCCCAAGCAGGCAGTCAGCCACCCTCTCTGATTTCTCAGCTCTTATAAAAAATCACCAAGATGTTATGCTACTTAGGAACTAGTTACTGCGGATATCAGTTCTTTAAAAGTCATATTTCAAATAAGTAAACGTGGAATTTTAAAAAACATGAGTATATATTCATGATAAAAGCAAAGGCCCTATCTTTTTAAAAGCTAAACCAAATTATTCAGACCTGTCCTTCAACAATTAGTGTTAATTCCTACTGACATGATCTAACAAGACTAAATTTCCTCAGTTATAATGAAAGCATTTGTGAAGGCATCAAATTAAGAGTTGTCTAAACTGAAAAAAAAAAAAAAAGGGCGAAAAATATCTGCAGCTAGAAAACTTGACACGGGGAAATTTCTGAGTAGAAAACTTTTCTTAAGATCCCTGCTTGGCCATTTACTGGTTGGTATGATCTTGGGCATGTTTCTTAGTATCTCTGAAACTAATTTTCCCCATCCTAAAAATAAAGATAATAGTTTACCATACAGAATTTTGTAAAGTTAAAGGACAACATTTGCATAATATATAGGCTAGGACTGGCACATAATAGATGCTCAATAATATAACATTCTCCTAACAAAAATTTAACAAACATCTAAGTTCCAGTCGCAGTTGCAGATTGTTAGGTTTTAAAAAAAATAAAATTAGGGAAATGGATGTGGCTCAAGCGAGTGGCACCCATCCACCATATAGGAGGTCCAGGGTTCGATTCCCAGGGCCTCCTGTTGAAACACAAACTGGCCCATGCAGAATGCTGGCCCCTGTAGGAGTGCTGGCCCACGCAGGAGTGCTGGCCCGCACAAGGTGCTGGCCCACGTGGAGAGCTGGCACAGCAAGATGACGCAACAAAAAGAGACACAGAAGAGAGACAATAAGAGACACAGCAGACCAGGGAGCTGAGGTCATGCAAGAGATTAAGCGCCTCTGTCCCACTCCAGAAGTTTCCAGGATCAGTTCCTGGTGCCAAGCAGACACAGAATACAGACAGCAGACAGTGGGCACAAAACCATGGAGGAGGGGGGAGAAATAAATAATTAAATAAAAATTTTAAAAAAGATATATATTTTAAAAAACTATTTTGTTACTGATTTACATAAAGAACAGGTCACTTTCAGTAATCACATTCTGCTGAACATTTAGTGTTTTTCTCTTTTTCTTCCAGAAGCCAATATCCTACCTGAACAAACAGATCACAGAAAAAGAAATGCAAATGAATGTTATGAGTGAAAAAGTGCTGAAACTCGCTCATAAGCAGAACAATTCAAATTAAAACACACTGAAATATCATTTTTACCTATCAGATAGGCAAAAATGAAAAAGTGTGATGAATGATAAAGTGTCATTAATGACAATGGGGAAGTTGTCACTCTGATACATAACCGGTGAGGGAGTAATTTGGTTCAGCCTTATTGAGGGCAATTTGGTAATATCTATGAAAATTGTAAATGCATTTATTGCCCTTTAATCCAGTGGTTCTATTCTTTCTTCTTACGCTACATGTTCAAGGTTATTTATTGCAGCATTGTTAGTAAGGCAAAAGATTAAAAATCACCAAAATGCTCATCAATAGTAGACTGGTTAAAAGTTTAGGGATAAAGTCATACAGTGGAATACCATACAGCCATGAAAAAGGAAAGAGAAAGCCCTTCATAAATTGATGTGGAGTGATTTAGAATAAGTAAAAAAGCAAAGTACAGAAGTGTCTATGGAATGCTGCAATTTGGATAAAAAGTGGAGAGAAATACATAAACATATTTGCTTGTTTATTTATAAAATATATTGGGAAAGTGGGGAGAAATATATAAACATATTTGCTTGTTTATTTATAAAATATATTGGAAAAAGTAAGGGGAAAATAATAATGGGTAACTGGGAGATGGCAGTGATATAGGGACTTCACAGGACCATTTTGTACAATTTACATTTTGAGCCTGTTATGTGAATTATATGTTGTTTTTTTTAATTTTGGAAACGATGTAGCAACCTAAAAATTAAATAACAAGTGAAAACGGGATATTATATGTAATATGTGTGTTATAATTGCAAAAACATAAAACATTAAGATAATGAAAGTAAAAAATCAGAAAAATTTAGATGAAATTATGGGCATTTTAAAAACATTTTTGGTCAACATTTCCATAATTATAAATCATTAAAAAGTCATTCAATCATTAAAAATAAAAGATTGACATGAAATAATGTTAATTTTATTTCTAACGATATAGTATTTTTTTTTAATTTAAAGAAAAATTAATTAAATGGATCCATTTTTAAACGCTTCACTCTTGGGGGGGAAAGCATTTCCTATACTTCTTTTTTTAATTTTAACTAAACTCATAGTAACTCAGAAGTATTTTATACTTGTTATTGTGATCTTTTAATTTTACTAATTGTATTGCAGCCTAGAAAAGTAGTCAGAAGTGGTCTTAAAGGATTAACTTAGTGTAGTCCTTTAGATATTTGTTTTTTAAAAAACATTTTTTAAATGCATTGGCCCTCTTCCCTTGCTTTTTATTCCTAAATTAATAGACCTATCTTATCCAATTGTATGTCTTGGTTAAGACATATAAATGGTACTAAGATTACTTGCCTAACTTATCCCATGTAAAATATTTGTGAATAAAGTGGAAAACAAGTGCCTGGGCTCTTCAATGAGGATTGGCCGTGTGACCTATGAAGCCCCCAGCCACCCAGGAGTTGAAAAAACTTAGAACTTTCCAAATGTACTTTCTAAAAGGGTAACATCCAAATATACACTTTAAGAATAGTGTAAGATGATTAGATAGAGAGAGAGAGAGAGAGAGAGAGAGAGAGATGATAAAACAAATGTAGCAAAATATTAAAAGCTGGTAGATACAGGCATGTAGGGGTAGGGTATGTTGGAATTCTTGTTGTGGGTTTTGTATTGTTTTTGTAACTGTCCTGTATGTTTGAAATGATTTCTAAATGAAATGTTTAATAATTTTAAAGCAAAAAATGTTACCTTTAGGAATTGGGAAGAAAATTACCAATCTCTAACATGTTTCTTACCAGTTAGGTCAACTATTTTGACTTTACAGTCTATTGGTTTCCTCCTTTTATTCTCTTGTGGATTATATCTAAATTTAATATTGAAGACAGTATTACTTAGCATTCCTGTGGCCTATTCTTATTTTCCATGACAAACGGGTGTATTTGCTTCTGTTACCTCAGTACTTATTAGAATTTCAGAGGCTGGCTTAAGGTTTTTCCTGTATTTTAATTGCGTGCCTTCTTTTACTCATTATTATGATCACATACCATTTTGTACCCCTCTTTGTTGAAGAGAGTCCACAAAAATAATTGTTTTTTCCATCAATATTCTTTTATTTTTTCAGAACTAGAAAAAGTGAACTTCAAAATCATATAGAATTGCAAAAAGTCCACAAAAATAATTTTAATATTGTATGCAATATAATGAGTTGCTTGTGATTTTGAAATGCCAGAAGCTATAATTCGGTTAAATAAAATGCTTTAACTTTGATCTCAATATGTGAAAAATCATTTAAGGCTGAATTGACTTCATATGAAACTCTTTGAAAATGGCCTGAAGTCATTGTGAGTTCTATAACTCATGTCAAAAATTTATTCATTTTGTGGCTTTTTGTTTATTTTTATTACATGATAACGTATTACCAAAGGAAAACAAAATTTAAAATATTAAAAAGTAATGAGGACAAGGATGATTAAACATTTAGTGTCTTTGAAATACATGTAAGTTACACAATTTCTCATAAAGACATAATGTAGGCTTCTACCTAGAGCAAGAAGAGATATATAACTAAAGAGATCTCCCTACTGCAGAGCATAAAAGGGATATTTGATTCTTTAGAGCGAGGTTGGCAGACTAAAGCTGTGGGCCACCCATCACCTGTTTTGTTTTGTTTTGTTTTGTTTTGTTTTGTTTTGTTTTAAATAAAGCTTTATTGGACTGCATCACACTCATTTTTTTCACATATCATTTATGGCTGCTTTTGTGCCACAGTGACAGAGTTGCATGGTTACAAGAGAGACCATCTGGCCCTCAAAGCATAATTTACTCTCTGGCCATTTCCAGAAAATTTTGCCAACCTTTGTGGGTCTATTGGACGTCTTCAAAAGTAGAAGATAAGGCTTAGCACTCCTGGAGATGCAGGATGCTGAAAATCAAATTATTAGAGTCATTATTATTTTATTTCACAGAAAAGAAAAGTTGGGGAGCTAATCCTCAGTTGGTCAAAGGGCCCTGTTCCTCTGTTCTACTCATAATATTTTCAAGCACTGTGAAATTTTTCCTTACAAATATGGATTGTACATAAAAGTTATATAGTTGAAAATCTATGTTTTACTAAAAACATATTTAGAGACACATCATATAGCTATATAGATGTTAGATATATAGCAGAGAAAGCAGACAACAAAAAAGCTTGGCATAAGCTAATGGCTGAGATGACAGTCAGAAAAATGATCTGAAATATCAAGTTAGAACCATTGATCAAGGCAAGCATCTTAGAGTATAACAAAGATGGCTGTGGAGACGTCACCAGGGAGCCCCCACCTTATTAGAGGGTGGGACCAATAGTCCACACTCTTGATGATTCCTTTGTTTACTGTTACTACACAAATATGAGGAGAGAAAAAATTTTAGAAGAAGTAACAGCTCCACCTACTGCTTCCATCTCAGGATTTCTTGAGGCTCACCCTTACTGTGCTTTAATCTGTCTGGAAAATCTAAAAGCTACCTATACCTGCAGGATTCCATCCTTCACACCACTAGCAAGCTTAGAGCCATTGGAAGCTGTACCTTCACCCTCCCTCTTCATATATATATATGTATTTGTACTCAGGGTAGAATAAAAATAATAAATCTCCTCCACAATTCCTCTTACGTTGTTCTTGTCAGCAAATAGTCTTAAGCTGTAACTGTCTGCTATGGAGAACAAGATAAGGAACCTTAATTAAGGTTTGAAAATTTAAACCCAACGCTTAATTCTCTAATTCTTTCATAGGGACAACCATAAAACACATTATTTTCATGGTAACATTTGTATTGAACTTGACAGCTTCTAGAGAAGCTTCATATTGCCCCAATTTGTTAAGAGTTGCTTTGGGAGCAGATGTGGCTCAAGCATTTGAGCACCCGCCTCCCACGTGGGAGGTCTGGTTTTCAGTTCCCAGTGCCTCCTGAAAAACAAAAAGGAAACAACAAGCAAAACGAACAATAAAACCAACTCAGGGATGTGGTTGAGTGCCGGCTTCCCACATACGAGGTCCAGGTTTTAATCCCTGGCCCCTGGTAAAAAAATTGCTTTAATGAGCACAAATACTTTTTTACAACAACAGATCAGGTCATTTGACCAGAACTTGGCAGAGTAAGTAACTGAAGCTCCACATAGTTAAATGAGCTTCCCAAGGTTCAGATTGCTTAAATCAGGGCTAAATAAAACAGAATTGACCTGTAATCTGATGCTCTTTTTATCATGCCATGTGGCTTCCCAGGAGCCCATGAAAAACAAACTGCTATAAATAGATGGTTTTAGGATGCATTGCTAAGATTAACATTAAGGTAAGGAAATTTGTGGGAAAAATATATAGTGTTTGCTATGTACCATCTAAACTGGATAACAATATAAACTCAAAATACTGGTAAAATACCCAGAGGTTAGATTTCTTTTCATAATTCCTTAAAACCATCTATCCAAGTCATACACGCCTGAAGACAGAGAGTGCTAAAGTAGTTTTTGGTGAGATAAGTGTCTGTAAAGTAGAAACATCATTGTTGGAATCCAGCAGCTGAAACGCAAACATTTGTGTTGTCTAAAGCTTCTAAGCTGGAATTGGTGATTGTACTTGAGAAAGAGAAAAAGCAGCCACGGACATCCAAGAGCCAGCCTGGTACTATCAACTGGGCCTTGATGGTCTCCTATTGGGCAATTTCATGGAGCATCGACATTGGACAAGTCCCCTCTGTGACTGTGATGCATCAAGGCAAAAGCAAGACAACTCCATAATCATGTCTGGGCATAGACAGAACATGAACATTGTCCACGCCACAAAATACCAAACATCCCCTCTTCCGGCTAATATGAATGACCGCTGCTTCTTTACCAGTGGCAGCCATCACTTGTGTCTAGGGTGTCCTCCCTGTTGAGAAGAATTATTGAGATACCCAATCCTATAATGACCCCTGCTTCCTAAGAGCACCCAATCCAGATTAAAGCCCCGTTTCCTTAAACGCTCCCCCAAATCACTAACATAAGCCAAATCCTTTAAGTCTTTTCTAACACTCACTCCCTGAGACACTCCATGGTTTCCCATTCTGTCACTTCTACGAGTAATAAACCAACTCATTCAACTACAGATGTGCGCCTGGTGGTCTTTGACTGTAGGACATTGATTAAGGCCAGCTGGCATAATGTGGCCCTGACTTTCACTCCCATTTCCTTTGTCTCAAGAAAGCCCCTCAAGGAGCACATTTTTAAACAAAGTGTGATATTCTAAAATTTGCAATCCCATTGTTGTCATGTTTTGTTCTGTTTTTCCCTTTGTTTTAAATTGAGACAGCAATCAAAGTCAAATGCATGAAGGGAATTACTCACACTTTATGAGTTTTAAAGAATTGTGTGGTCCCTCCGTACTCCATAGCAACTTGCTCTACTGGCTGGATGTCATCTCAGCAGTTTGAAACCATTTAGCAAATTAGGTGACATCAAATGAGAGTTTTAGTTTTAATGTCATTGTTGAAGGCATTTGGTGTTTTTGTTTGTCTGCACCTCTTCTCCATCTTCTTCCCTTTTTCTAGCTAATCGAACCTTTCTTTCCTGCAGGGAAATGCTTTGAAAGTGGTTTGGGTGGGGTTCACCTGTGTCCCTGGTCTGACCCATCGTAATCCTCCATTCCCCTTGTCACATTGATTGGTTCCAGGAAGGCAGTAAAACAGCCCTAGCCAGCCCTGGGCTATCAGGAAGCACAGCTTCTTCCAGCTTTGTGTACAGAGCTGGTGGCACGTAGGTTTGTGGCTGCCAGTGGCCACACGAAAAGAGGCTGTCTATGAAGACAGAGACAGAGCCCCCAAGTTCAGCTTTACCTGAAGCCAGTAGCACCTCTGAATTTCCCAGTAATATAAGATAGTCAATTAATTTTTTATCCTAAATTGGTTTGAGCTGGAGCTCTGTTCATTTGCAAATGAAGGAGACAAGAATAATACACCTTCAAGTCTGCAAACTGACCCAAGCTAATTTGTCCATTCAGCAACACCAGGTTCTTTTGGTAAATATCAATAGCCTCTCACCAAAAAAAGTTGGAGTATTGGCCATATGTTTCCCCCTCACAAATAAACTTGTCATCAGGTGGTATGTGACTGTGAAAACAAGTATAAGCCCTGGTAAAACTGCAATCCATTATTAGCAAGTAGACACAGATGGGTGAAAGAACAAGTTCTCGTATGCTCAGTGCAAACCCATCCAGTACATTCCTAGGAGAAGTTCATACTCTTCTGTGACAAGTATCTTGCATGAAAGTTTCCCTCCAAAGTGGACACAATGATATTCTGACAGCAGGAGCAGCTCACTTTTCATCAAAGTCCTTTGTGAAGTGGATACCCAGGACCATACATCAAACAGAACTCTGGACGCCATGTGGTGCTCCACAGGTGCCAGACTGCTGGGTTTGCTGGGCTCTTACATTTCCTTCAGGCAAGGGCAGTGGGTAGTACCTGCACAATCGTTCTGACCCTCCATATGTCTTCAACCCCACTCACTTCATCAGTCAAAGTCATCTATCAGTATGCTAATAATTTATAAACTTTCTGGTGTAAAGATGACTCTACCTCTGGACTGTGTATACCTGTCTAGGTGATTCAAAAGCTAACCACCCCTAAAAACATGAGTTTCCAATTAGGGGACTTCAAATACCTGCCCCTATGGTATAGATTAAAATTAATTTACATCCTCATACGTCACAGAGAATAAAACACCACCAACCCTTATTTAGAAGCAAATCAATTCAACATATTATCTAGAATTTTTAAAAAACTATTCTGAGTTTTTGAACATACCACAAAAATGGGGTCATTGGCAGCAGAATGTGGCAAAGCATTTGTTCCATTCAGGAAGGAATGAACCAAATTATGAAGGTTCATCACCTGGGAGTCAAGGGTCCCGTCTGCTTTATCAAATCCTTCCAGTGCATTCCTAGGAGAAACCAGTATGTCAGTGATAACAGTGACAGATTGCTAAAAGTCTCTTTTATTGTTTCCAGCCTAGACAATAATCTTGTAATTTGAGGTTGGGTAGGGATATGGAAAGCTCTCATAGCTTAGGAACTAAGAATTAGCCCAAACCTTTGATGATGATCTTCTAAAGAGGAAAGATGCTCTTAATCAGTTCTACTTCTGTACATGTTTGGTTGAATTATAGCTCTTTTGTATACTCTATGACAATTATTTACTTTCATATCTGTCTCCTATGCCAGAATAAGAACTTCTACAAGGCAGGGACTATGTTTTCTTTAGAGTTTTATTTCTAGGGCTCAACATCATGCCTAGCAAACAGTCTGGCATCATAATTTTTAAATTAATACATAATCTTATATTCATATTTCTCAATTAAATAGGCCTGTGGCTTGACTGTGATATATTCAACATTCCAAATATATTCCAAAATTCCCTTAGCCTTCTTTCTTTCTCCCTCCCATCCTCAGTAAATTCTGACTGTCCATACCATAACTCAATAATCCTCAAACTTCAGTATACATGGGAATCATTGGAGAAAAATGCATATTATTTCATACCCCACTACCAGAGTTTCTAGTTCAGTAGGTTCAAGGTAGGGCATAAGTCTATTGTTATAGGGGGCCTAAGGATTGCCTCCTGAGAGCCTCCTTGTTGCTCAAATGTGGCCTCTCTCTAAGCCAAACTCAGCATATGAATGTATTACCTTCCTCCCAGCGTGGGGCATGACTCCCAGGGATGAGCCACCCTGGCAATGAGGGATTACTAACAAGTGCCAGTGGGCAATACAACTGGAAAAAGACCTCGAATAAAAGGGGGAAAAGGTAAAGACAAATGAGGTCATATGGCTAAGAGACTTCAAAGTGAGTCAGTAGGTCATCCCAGAGGTAACACTTATACACATCTCAATAGGACCTCATAGGCTTCCAATGTGGCTACACCCCAAACAGAGGGGCTCCTGAGGGCTGTGGAGACACGGTCCTATATCAGGGCGGATAGCCCCAGAGTTTTGCGTCTTATCAGTGGGTCCTACTTTGGAATCCTTGCTCCTGAAAGTGACAGAGTTGGACCCAAATATGTCTTCCCTGTACATGGTCCATCTGTCCCTTCTATTCAAACCTATATGTGTGGCTGGAGTTTGTAGGTGTATTTCCAGAGACCAGAGTCTTTGGGCTGTCCATGTGCCAGCTGGGCCCGGAATCTCGATGGAGCTGCAACTCCTACTCTACAGCTCAATGGACTCACCCTGGACACCTGGTGGGGAGATGATGATGTACAACAGCCATCCCAGGGAATGGAGAGAGTCTGCAGCTGTAGGCAAGATAATCCCATCCATCTTATCCATGGGATATAAGCCCCCTCTCACTTGGAGGTGGAGTGGACATCACCATCTCAGACTCCTCAGGATCAGGGGAAGAGCTATGGACTAGAGTGGACTTACTGGTATTCTGTTATAGACATCTTGTGATTCACGCAATGGAAGTAATTACAACATTAATGTGGAGCCAGTAGCCACCAGATGCTTTAGGGGCAGAGAGAGGGAAAAGCAGTTGTAATACAGGAGCTTTTTTGGGACTTGGGAATTATCCTGAGTGACATTGCAATGACAAATATAAGCCATTTTACATCAGCATATACCATGCAGAACTGTGTGGGAGAGAGTGTGGTCTACAATGTGAACTATGGTCCATTCTTAGTGGCAAAGCCCCAGGATGTGTATATCCATTGCAGGTGATGTGCCACACTAATGAAAGATGTTTATGTGGGAGGTTGTGGGAGGAGTGGGAGGTGGGCATATGGGAATCCTTACAATTTTTGTGTAACATTTATGTAATCTAAGTATCTTTTAAAAATAAAAAATAAAAAATTATTATTAAGATAGGGTATAAGAATTTGCATTTCTAATTAACTCCAAGTTGTTGTTAATTATGGTGATCTGGACACCACTCTTTGAGAACTACTCCCCTAACTCAAACCTGTATGTAATGCAGTGTGTTTTGTTAGCATTATCACAATTAAAAACTAATGCCAGGAGTGGATGTAGCTCAAGAAGTTGAGTGCCCACTCCCCACATGGGAGGTCCCAGGTTCGGTTTCCGTTTCCTCCTAAAGTAAAAAAACAAACAGGCAAGCAGCAGACAATGAACAAAAAACAACGAGCAGACAACAAGCACAAACAATGAGCAAACAGATGAGGGGTGGTGTCTAATGCCTGCTGGAGTGGGTGAAGCTCAGTGGTTGAGCGCCTGCCTTGCTTATGCAAGGTCCTGGGTTCAATCCCTGGTACCTCCTAAACAAAACAAACAAATAAAAAAGCAAATGTTTGCTCCTTTTCTGAACAATCTGAAATGTCACCTTTTATGTCGCCTTTGATACTCCTCTGCCCAGTCTCAGCACAGACTCTGAGCCATCCACACTTAGCACAACCTCTGCAGTTAAGTCTCAGCCTAGCCTGTCCCTGACCCAAAAAAACCTATCAGTTGTATGATTTACACACAGTTTAGAGAGAGGGGGAATCTGGTTATGATGAAGACGTTGAATCCTGATCCCTGTCCCTTTTTGCATACCCATCCATCTTTAGTTAAAATCTTATTTATGTCCAAACATATTTCTCATAATTCTTAAAGTCTTTTTGGAGGCAGAAAATTATTAGTTGATCTTTAAATTTCATGTATTATAATACCATTGGTGTGCTACAATTTTAGTTGAATTCAGTTGTAACACTCTTCTGAGTTCTCAGACCTCAATATTAAGGTCTATAATGATAAATTTCTAATGTCAACATAAAAAATTAAAAAGAAAAGATAAAGAGCAGGAGTAAATATTTTTAAATGCATATAGTATTATGTACTCTGATTCCTAAGTCTGTACCTATGTAAAGAGAAATACAAAAGCTGGGTTTGGGGAAGCAGATGTGGCTCAGGCAACTGGGCTCCTGCCTACCACATGGGAGGTCGCTGGTTCAGACCCCGATTCCTCCTAAAGAAGATGGCAAGCTGCCATGATGGGCAGGCATAGCAAGCTGACACAACAAGAGACACAAGAAGAAAAAACATAATGAGAGACACAACAAAGCAGGGAGCAGAATTCCTGGTGCCTCCTAAAGAAGAGAGCAAGATGACACAACTGGCAGGCATGGCAAGCTGACACAACAAGATGACGTGAGGAGGGAAAAACATAATGAGAGACACAGCAAAGCAGGGAGCAGGGGTGGCTTAAGCAATTAGGTACCTCCCTCCCACATCAGAGGTCCCAAGTTCGGTTCCCAGTACCTCTTAAAGAAACAAGAAAAATGAACAGACACAGCAAGTGAAAAACAACAATGTGGTGGGGATAAATAAATAAATAAAATAAATCTTTTTTTAAAAAAGCTGGTTTTGATCAGCCTAGTTATAATATATTAAAACTATCTTATTAATTTTAGAGAGTGGATGATGGCATCCCAAACAAGATGTATTTCCTTACACTAATCCCTTGTTAACCTTTCTTATCCTCACCTCTCCATTACTCAATTTTATAGATGTCTCCCAACACCTGTATTTCCTTCTAGTCCACTACACCCAAAGGCATAAAAATCTAAAAGAATTGCAAAACGCCAGCCCAGCAGAGCTCTGAGCACCAACCTGAAGCTGAAGCTAGAGTTCTGGAAGAAAGGAGGATTGTCAAACTTCTTGAGAGAAAGGCAATCTTGTATATCTTTTAAAGTTGGCAACTTCTCATTGTTTCTTCCTACTTGACTTCTTCTCAACAAACCTTCATAGGTTCCATTACACAGGGTGACTTGGCGGTTGTAGTCATCCAAGCTAAAATTTGTAAGAAGATTAAAAATAATGTAAGTCTTAACTCTTGGATGTAACATAACTTTGGGCCAATCAAACCAATCTAGGACCACAGTTATAGTAAAGTTTTATTATAATTACCTTATAAGGTTTATAAAGATGTGGTAAAATTACCATCCCCAAAAGTAACTATGAATTAAGGATTTTCAAAAACATAGATGGATAAAATATACATATGGGGGAAAAGATGAAGAAAAATTAAACCTCCATTGGAAGGATGGTGGGAAGGTTTGGAGGGCAAGATGGCAACTCCTATTACGTGCATTTGGACCTTGTGTACCTGAAGAGAGAATAGGGTGGCCTGTACTGTGCGGAGCTAAGCCAGTTGGGCAGAAGTGGTTATGAAAAGCTTGGAAAGCCTTTTAGGCAAGCAGAAGACAAAGAGCGGAGATCAGAGTAAAGACAGATGAAACCAAATAGAGGAGAATTATTAAAAACAAACAAACAAACAAAAACAAAACACTGTATTGGAAAATGTAGGCAGGATATCTGTTGTTGTGTTAAATGTGGAAACTGAGAAGGTTCGAAGCCCATAAAAGACTGTCTCCTGCATGCCTGTTGTTATTTCTACCATCAGTGCATTACTGCATTAGTATAAATAAATTTTTAAATAAAAATTTAGAATTTTAAAGTTTAAAGAAAACTTTTAAATTTAAAAGATACCAGTAGGCTGTAGTGGGTGAATGGGTAGCACGGGGTATGCGAGAACAGAAACAGTGCAGGCACACAAGGATGAAAGAGGCCAGGACCAGAAAACTTGACAAAAAAAGACCTCTGAGGCAGCATTTCCCAAAGTGTGTTGCAGTGAGATGGTCTGTGAAATAAGGGTTCCAGGGTCAAATAAGTTTGGGCTGCTCTTGGAGAGTCACAGTGTGTTTTCATATGGAAGGCTCTGAGAAGCTCTAAAGCAAAACACCTTTTTAACTTAGCATTCCTCTAAATTTATTTGATCACAGAAACCTCTTTTTACACACTGCCAATTAATCTCCAGAGGCACCATGGGAAATGACACTTTATGAAATTACACTACATCACACTATCAGCATCTACTATGTGTCTGCTTGCTGTGGAGCACTGTCCTGAGGTCTGGAGGAAGTACTTGGGGTACAGAAGATGGGATCTCTGCCAGCTGGGCTTAGACGCATCAAACACGGCCATGCCCAGGCTCGCATGGTGTTGACATGAGGCCTGGGCCGCAAGGGGGGTCTCTGTGCTGTAGAGCCATCTAGAGACACCGGAGAGGGACTCTATAGTAGTGGGGTTAAAGATGTGGGATTTTGGAGGAAAATAAATGAAATAAGGAAAGCAAACTATCCTCTTGGGGAAGCTTTTTCTGAGAGGTGTGAAAGGAAAAATAAATTCAAAGACTCTGAGGACCAAATTCTTCACGGGTTGCAGGCTGTAGTCACCCTCCCGGTGCCTCCACCCCTGCTCCCTCAACTTACCAGTACCCTGTGGTCCAGCCACACCAGACTGACTACAGAGAATTGTCGAGCTGCACACAGGCTGTTTTTTTCCGCCTAGGACACACCACCTCCCACCCCATCCTCACTTCCTGTATATTTGGCTAAGGTCTGCTGTAGGCCCTTAAAGTCTCAGAAAAAATTGTCTCCACCTCTTTGGTACTTCCCTGACTGTCTTCTTGGCTTTGCACATGCATCTATCATGGTACTTCTCATATATATTGTAATTTGTTTACAAGAAATTTCTCTTTGTAAATGTAAAGTGATATTCAAAAGGGTGGCTATATTTTATCATCCTTGTATTCTCAGGACTAACACCTTGCTTAGAATATTAAAAGTACTTAATAAATGTTAATCGAATGCAGGAACTACTCCTAATTTTAAAAGAGTTGCTCTCAACATGATCAAGCATATTCAATTCACATATGTGGTTTCAATACATCTGCCTTTTTACTAAAGGGCTTAGACTTTTAAAAACCCCATTTTCCATAGGAAAATAATTTTCAGAAAAACATCAACAGAACCCAACATGCATTAGAAAAAGAAAGATAAAGTGACTTCTCCATCCAACTCACTAAGACATAAGAAAATATGGTCCCCATTGCAGGTACCTATGCCGTTACCTATTGCAGACAATTTCCCAGCTGGAGAATCTTGAGTTCTGACTAATCAGAGTTGGATCATCTTGTCTTGATGCCCCGAACAGCTGGTTTGTACATATGTCACACTCGTTTCTCCCAGTGGCAAAGTTCCAGTAAGGCAAAGCAAAGGACTCATTTCCGGTGAGTCGCTAGAAGCAAATAGTATGCCTAGTCACTTAATTCATGCCACCAGATACAACAAGAAAGTAGAAGGCAAAGACTGCTGTGTGTCATGATCAAATTTATAGCAAAATTAAAATTACCAAATGAACACTTCTGACCAACCTGGAGCTCTCTTTCCAACAACAACAAATGGTACCGGTGCCAAGTCACAAAGGCAGGTCCTTGGTGTGAGAAATCTATGGCCTTGTAGGGGCGCCCTGGTCCTAAAACAAGTGGGATATATATTTAGAAGCACAGAATCTAATTTAAAAGATTAAAAACCATACCTGGGCTGTGTCTACAGAACCAATAAGCAGCATGCTGTTTCAGTAAAAAATAAAAGATTTTTTTGGCATTTCTCTATCTGAAAGTAACAATAACAACAACAAGGACAAAACAATTTCAGAGATTGCTTTTAGGATAAGGTCTCCAAAAGCCTGATTTTCAGCAGAGATCCAGAAATCCAGTCCCTTTCAGCTTTAAGAGCCCCCGTCACTTATTTAATTTTAAGCAATAATTCTTTAAGATGAAATAGAGTCTCCGAAAAAGTAGATCATTAAGACCTGAACTAAATATACTTATTTTTAAAAGACATTTTCTAGCCTATTCCATGCATATTAGGAAAAGGTCAATTCGTAATATAACAACTTAAATTGCATTTAGTTCTAATGCAGTATTTATATAACCAAAATGAACTTCCATGGATTTTTGCTTCACCCATCAATCAGTTACAACTACTAGCTGACAAGCATGGTCGCCAAAACCAGAAGAGAGAAAATAACATTCAAACCAATTTGGCTGACCACGGGAACTGCCAATTTTAGTGAAAAGCTTTGGGCAATTTAATGACCTTCTTACTGCCTGTTCCACCCTTCTTCCCCCTTTCATAGCAGCTTTTGATGGTTATGTAGCAACTTTAGCTAACTTTGATTCTTTTTCAAAGTACCCATAATAACTTCAGATAGCTGAGCAGACATGAATATAAATTTAATTCCTGGATACAACCAGAAACTATAGCTTTATTTTCCTCTTGAGAGACTACCCTCTCGTAAAGCAAAAATTTCTCAGATTCATGGCAGGAATACTATAAAGATTTATAGCCAGAAAAGCCTCCTTATCTATTGATAAAGAAAGACAGGTACTTACCTGTGAGGCAAGTTTTCAAAGATTCACAATGAGAAAAGAACTGTTCTTGATGCTCTTGGCTACACAGTCCTATTTTGACATTTTAATCCAGAACAAAATTTAAAGTTCTCAAACAAAATGATGAGGAGGGGAGAGGACACAGCTCAAGCAGTTGAGCACCTGCTTCCTACATGAGAGGTTCCGGGTTCAGTTCCCGGTGCCTCCTAAAAATAAAAACAAACAACAAGCAAACAAACAAAAAAAACAACTCAAGGGACCTTATGTGGCTCAGTGGTTGATTGCTGGCTTCCTACTTAACAAGGTCCCGGTTTCAATCCCTGGCCACACACACACACACACACACACACACACAAAATGAGGGGGACTTGAATGATGAGGGACAAATGATAAACACAAGGAAGGACAATTCCAAAGGAGACCCTCACTGTTCAAAGCAAGCTCTATGTCCTCATTTTCCCTGACCTCAACGAGGGACCTGAAAAGTAAGGAAATTTCCAAATGTAGCCAAGGGCTCAGAATAGCTCTGAGTGTAACCTAGAATGGATTCAAACCCTCCTGGAACAAACTGATGTCAATGGTTTTCCCCAATGGAAATAATAATTAAAGATGAAACTGGACCTACTAAAACAATGAAGTTCAAAACAGATAATTCCCCCATTCCAAATCCAACCCAAACCCCAATTTTTAGGAGCCAGAAAGGCAGAGCACCATGTTCTCAAGTGTACACATAACTGGGATTCACAGGACTGGGCAGGAGGAGCTCTACATTGCTGTGACTCAGCTCATGCTTTTTCTTGACAAAACAACTCCAAAAATCTTTAGGATTTCCAACAGTGCCTGGTTAACACAAATGATTATCTGAAAGTCTACAGACTGACACAAAGGAACTTAATTAGACACACACTTCCAACACAAACACTCTAATTCTGCACAGAGAAGTTTCATGTGCTTTGGCACATGTTCAGCTAATACCTCCAATATGAAAGGTTCACAGAGAGCTTCCATAGCCAGATTTAGAAATGTTTTCCTACGGAATCAAAATGAATTTATCTCCACTTCAGCAACTCTTACCTTTGAAGATTAATAGCTTCATAGAGAGCAGTTTTGACTTTGAACCAAGAACACAAATTAGAGGAGAGAATGTTTTAAAGTGTCTGCAGCCAATGCACAGGACGAAACGGCTTCATTCTACAGTTAGGCAGTATTTGATAATTCTATCACTTTCATAAACTCAACCCTCCTCTGTCCTTCTTGTTATTTAACTTACCTGAAATTACTTCCTACCCCATACCATCCCAAACCTCTAATAATATACCTTAAGCCAAGGGAAATTCCTACCTAATAATGTATCTCTAACGGAATAATAATGGAGCCACACAAAGTAATCATAAACGCTGCAGTTGGCAATTTGTGGCTGGGTTCTGTTGGGCCCGAGCAGGCCCAGCCAGTGCTGTGTGGTGATCACGTAGTCGGGGTGTGTGGCGGTCTTCGCCAGTTCTAGGGCACCCAAGAACTGCTCCCTCTCCTGAGGAGTCAAGGCGTGGATATTCTGACGAACAACCAGGGTTTTCTTCTGATTGCAGTTGGGGCCCATCCAGCCAAACTTGCAGTCCCCGCAGTGATAGCCAGCAAAGTTTCCTAGTTTACAAACAAGGGGAAGATGGAGAAAGATAAAGGTTTATACAGTCTGGAAGAAATTTGTGACTTTGAACTTCTGGGTAGAAAGGAAGAGAAGAAGGTGTTACAGAGGGCAAAGTCAATTTCCTTGCCTTCCTCTCCTCTTGAAATCCTTGTATCTACAAATTGTCGGAACACTAGAGAGATTAAGAACTCCTTAGAATATTCCCACAAGGAAGCAGGATATGAAACGGCATTTCTTGTACTTTTCCATACTCCCCCTCCTCTCGTGAATCATGCAAGGGTAGGCTTTCCTCTGTCCTGCCCCTCCCCAACTCGGGGCTGTGTGCTCACACGCTGTGTCCTGGTATGACTGAGGCAGACAGGAGGGCTGGCTGACACAAAACAGGCCATTGATTTAGAGAAGAAAAAGAAAATACATCTAGCTAAAGGGAGACCCAAGATAAACAAATAAATAAGTTGATTTCCAGGAATTTAGATGAAATCTAACATAAAAAATCGGGTTTATTTCTCAAAGGTGACAGAGTTAAGACAAAATCAATGGGGGTTGGCAGGTCATAAAGGTGAATTAGCTGCCATGATGCCAGGAAGTACAAATCTCTGCAGGGTCCCTTGTCAACTACACAAATGTCTCTGCTTTATCAAGGCCCAGAGACTGAGTACTAGTAATATCAAGCTGGAAGGATCTTTATGATGAGCGCCTAAAGTTTAGAATATTGTAGCTTTCCCTTGACTTCTCCCTTCTTAGCCTTCTTGATTATTGCTTCTGGTATGTCCAGCACTTCATTCCTTGGGTGGTGATAAATTAGAGAGTCACTGATTAAATTTTACTGGAGAGAACTCATTGAAATAAAAGGGGATAAGAATGCTTATCTAAGGTAGTAGCTGAGAGGATTAAAAGGTTATGAAAAGCACCTAACGCTGAAGTCATCTCACTCCCTCTCTTCTTCTTCCACATGAGGCACCCAGACTTTTTGCTTGTTATTCCTTTTACCTGGAACACTCTCTCCTCCCCACCTCCCCAAATTCCTCCTGGCCTGGGTTACCCTACTCCTGGAAGCTTCTCACGGGGCTGTCTGTAAGGCCTTTCTTGATCCCGCACGACAGGGTCAGATTCTCCCACGCTTTGCTCCCACAGTACCTCGTGACTCCCCTGTCGGCAGATTTATCACACCCACTATAATCATCTCTATACTTGTCTCAGCTATAGGCATCTGGAAAGCAGTGAACCCAGTACCTAGACCTGTGCTTGGCCTTGTGAAAAATCAATATTTGTTAAGTGAAGGAAAGAAGTATAAAGTATGTAGTAGGTACTTCAATAAACATAAGTTTTCTTCTTCCTTTCTCTCCCTGCCCTTCAGGATTTCCACATATTTTAGCAGAAAAAAACAGTCCATGTAAACCATTCTGACACATTATAACTACTAAAATGAAGGAATCAATGAATGTTTGAAGAAAAAAAAAAAAAAAAAAAAAAGAAACTATGATGATAGTAGAGAGAGGGTTGTTTGGATCTCTAAAGGAGAAGAAAATATACCAAAAGCATGAAAACAAAATGATTAGCATTTGCACTATTTAAAGAAACTGCACAGGCTTCCCTTTCTTTTAACACAATGGATTTTTTCCCTGAATAATAACATAAAAAGAGAAAATTGAAATGAAAATAATTGGTTATTTGCATTCTATGATCTTTGTAATTTACAAAATATTCTATCAACCCTTAACATAGTTCAAGTATCCGTATTTTCCTACATTCCAGTACCATATGAGAATATTAAAAAAAAAAAACTTTTAAAATGAAAAATTCTACTGGTAATCATGTTTTGGAAGAGTTTGTTTTAAACATTAAGATCTATTTTGATTACTGAAATGAAGATCTTTAATATGTATTATTTATTAAGCAGCTACTAGAATATCAGATGCTACACAAGGTGCTAGTGATTCACTAATAAGCAAAACCAGACATAGTCCTTACATTCTGGCTTCATTGAGCATGGAGTCTCCTTATATTTCCTCAGACTACCTAATAAAACTGTATAACATCTATTTTAAAACTATCTCTGATTAAAATGCATCACCTACTCTGGCAGCTTTTTAAAGAAATAGAGGATTTTTTGAGAAGGGCTTAAACACATGCTGTGTCTGAAGAAAAATAAATGCCCAGATGAAAATTCAGTGAAACTTCCAGCCATTTACCTATAGTCAAATGATTGGAGGTGAAGGTATATTCACATTTCTGTCATAAAAGAGTATTCCCTTCCTTCAAAATGCTAAGAAATAACACACTTAATTTGTGTAATAATAAATTAAATCAATTTCTATATTTAAATGTGTAAAATGTGGGGTCTCACTGCTGAAACAATAATTCACAATTTATGCTATCAGTTGTAAGACTGCTGTACTTTCTTTACAATGGTTCTTTTTGGATGGCAGAAAGAAAATAATGACTAATGGTATCATCATTTATTTATTCACCAATTTATGGAATACCTATTACGTAATGGGCACTCTAAACTAAGCATACCTGCCTCTCTGCTTCCACAGCATTTTTTACATTCAGACAGGTAGTCACAGTTGGTAACCTTGGACAAGTCATTTAACCTCTCAAAGCTTGTCATTGTGAGATAAAATTCTACTTCATAAGTTTCTTATGAAAAACAAGTACATTTATACATGTACAGCACTGAGAACAGTTCTAGTACATAATAAACTCAATATGAGGTGTTAGTACTACTAGTATTATTAGATACCACTTATCAAATAGTATTGGAATTATTTGTTTGTTTATCTGTCTTACTTATCCACTACACTGTGGACACTTTAAGAATCATGTTAGCTTCCCCCTGTTTTATACCTGAAAGCCCTAACATAGTTGGTACTAAATAAATGTTAGTGGGGGGTGGAGGGGATGATGAAGGAATCAATGAATGTTTGAAGAAAAGGTATTTGACACTAGGGGACACAAATATAAATGAGACACAATGCCTTTCTCAGTCTGTTGGAGGTGAAGGACATGGGCACGATGAAATATCAACTCAAGTCTAACTGTGGGGAAAGTGAAAACAGGAGTAAATAACATGCTATGGCACAACAAAGTAGGAAATTATTCATCCTGACTCAGAACTAAGAGATACTTTGCAATGACAGGAAACAAAGAATGTCTCCTTTAACATAACTAGAGTTGCCCCCTAAAAACAATGAGTAAGTACCAATAAGAAAGCATTTGTCTGGGGTTGAGCTCACCTATAACCCAGAAATTTATCCAGTAAAACATGCCACCATGCCTCAAAAAATACACCAGCTTACAAACCTGGCCTGAAGAATTTGTTTATATGCTGAAGACAATGGAAAGGTGAAGCAAGGCCAAAGACCAGCACACAAAAATGTATGTTTATTTAATTTAGATTTCTTATTAGTATTTTATATCCATTTAGCATGTGTTGAGTTTTTCCCCTTAACCTACTAATATCAGCAGCAAAAATATAAAAAGAGGTGTTTTTTTAAAGGGATTGTGTTATCTTACTGAGAAATGAAGAGAAAAAAATAGATCCCTAGATTATATCAATCTATCGACCGTAGAATATGTCCTTGAGCAAAAATTAAATTTAAAAAGTTAGAATCCTACACATACTTAGGACTGGGATAAAAATGGAAAGAAAGAAGACATTTTGCTGAGTGAAATAAGCCAGACACAAAAGGACAAATATTGTATGGTCTCACTAATATGAACTAAATATGAAGAATAAACACATGGAGTTAAAACCTAGAGCATAGGTTACTAGGAGATAGGATGAGGGCTGAGAAGGGCTGATGCTTAATGTATGTAGAATTTTTAATCAGCTTGACTGTAAAAGTGTGGAGACAGAGTTGATGGTAGCACATTATAGTGAGTATACTAACACAACTGGTTTATAAATGGGATTGTGGCTGAAAGGGGTAGTCTAGGGATGTAAATGTCAATTGAAAGAAAGCTAGAGAATAATCTAGGGATTGAGTAACATTGCAAACCCAGATGTGGATGAAGATTGTGGTTAATAATACAAATGCAAGAATGTTCTTCTATGAACTAGAACAAATGTATGTAATTATTACAAAGTAGTAAGAATATGGTGGTGCATGGGAAAAATTAATGTAGCCTATGGACTATAGTTAACAGCAATATTGTAATATTCTTGCATCATTGTCAAAGAATGCACTATATCAATGCTAAGGGTCAATAATAGGGGGTTGTGGAATTTTTTCTTTTCAACTAAGAAAAATGTTCACAAATTTACTGAGGCAATGACTGTATAATTCTGTGGTAACAGTGAGAGCTACTGAGTGTACACTTTGGATAGATTGTATGAGGCATGGGACTGCATAACACAGTGAGTCATGTGGTGGAAGATGGACTGTAGTTAACAGTACAAATATGAGAGTGTTCTCTCATGAACTATAACAAATGTACAATACTAATACATGGTGTTAATAATAGGGGATATATGGAAAAAATATACCAATTGTAAGTTATGGACCATAGTTAGTGGTAATAGTCTAATGACGTTCTTTCATAATCTGAAACAAATGTTCTGCAACAATGTAAGGTGTTCGTGGAGCAGTGATGTGTGGGAATTCTGCACATTATGCATGATTGTTTTGTAAGCTCACAACTTCTCTAATAAAATATATATATTAAAAATATGGTAATTCTGTATTTTCTGCATGATTTTTCTGTAAACCTACAACTTCTATAACAAAAAAAAAAGTATTAAGAAGCAGAAAGAGAATGAGAATCACCAAACTTTGCATGTTCCTACATGAACTGCATCAGCTCAACCTCAGAAGTCTATTAGACTAACTAAGCTTAAAGACCACCAATTAGTGAATTTACAAGGAGTTCTAAATAGTCTATCCCTTTTAATTAAAGATTCTATTATTTTAATAACAATACTTTATGGTCACACGGTGCCTTTCATCTACAGAGCTCAAAAGGATTTTACAGGTATGATTTGATCATTATCCCCATTTAAGAGACTGGAAAATGGAGGCACTTAGTCACTTGTACAGACAAGAAATTCTCAGCCAACTGTTCAAAAACTATTTGGTGCACCCTTTTTTCAAAAGCCCAAAGACACAGCTGCAGCTGGTATATTCTCATAAATGCCAAGAGGCTGGTAAGACTTGTAAAGTCAAAGACTAATGCCAAAGTCTCCTAAAATCCAGCTCTTCCTGACAATAAAAGTCAGTGATTTTTTGTTTTGATTTAGTCCTACTAAATCAAATAGCAGGAAATTTGAGCACAGAATTGAGGGTGTTTTGTTTTGTTTTGTTTTTTTTACCCAAAGTTTGTATTTGTTTCTATTTATTAGGCTAAAATCTTTTATCAGCTTCACGATCACAGAGACTGTGGGGTATTTATTTTCCAATGAATTAACAAAATTCAGGGTCATCAATAGTCTGGCTGCCAGAAACTAATCTATATCTCTTCCTTAAGAAATTCTGAACAACCCCAGGAGAGTCTCAGGGGTCATTTTTGCAAAAGAATCTTGAGGCTACAAGAAAGGAGGATCTCTGGAGTTTAAATTCTAACATAAAGGAAGAAAGCTAAAGACCACCATCCAAACCATGAAAAAGCAATCCTAGGAAGGCAAGTAACTCACTCTTGGGACAGAATAAATTGAAGGACATATGTCTTGCTTTGGGACACAGGGTAGGAATCACAGAATGATGATTACTGTGAATATTAAATAATTTGCCAGCTCGGCCACTAAAGACTTAGTCTGGTGCCCTGAGGCTCAAAGAGAAAGATTATCTAGGAGCCCCTAATTGCTAATAGAAGTGCCACCATCCAGAATTGGTATGGAAAGAGCATTGGTCCTGAATGAGTCTAATCAGCAAATCATGGAGGCACAGGAGGCTAGCCACAGCCCAGGCATGGGGTCACAGGAACAGTCGTGGGAACCCTGCTTCCTGGGACTGGACTTTGTAAGAATGATTTCCTCACAGGCTGGACTTACAGGACAGGCCCTGTTTCTGACCCACAGCCCTCCTGTCACAGCTGGTGATTCCTTTCTATGTTTTGAAAGTAAGTCACTGTGACCCTAAGTTCCTGTCACTTCTGGAGGAATAGTTATAAACATTCCCTCAGTAAAGGGAGATTGCAATTGTCCCTTCTATTCTGCCATTCTCTATTCTTTCCATTCCTACTTTTTTTTTTTTAACTTGCTAGCCGGGTCAGAAAAATAAAGTAGACGGTGATGAGGAGAGTTAGCAGTTATATCTGATTTCCCAATACCTTCTCTCCAGGATTCCATAAAATGACATTTCCTAACTTTTATAAGCTGTTGTATTTTATCATTGATTAATCTGCAAATAATTGTTCTTGAAATATTTTTGAATCATGGACGATAAAGTTACTGTGTTAGTGTGGTTTCCAAAAGCACAAATATTTTGAAACCCACTGCTTCTCATTAGACTGACCTGCTGTGAGAATCTATGAGAATGTCTATAGAATCAAATGCTTAAATAACTTATAGGAAATGGGGTATATATTCAATATGCTATTAAAATCTTTGGTGTGACAAATACCCAAAACAAAACTAGCACCTAAAAGATCTTTTGGATGAGAGAATTAACAGTATAACTACAAAATGATTATAAAGCCATACCAAAAAGAGGGTGGAAAATCTAACATCATTGCTACAGCAATGTCACCGTCCATCGTGCATTCCTTACATTCGTGTAAATTTCTTACATTCCCTTACATAGCTCAATGATCTGTATTTTCCTATGTTTCATCATCATATGAGAACATAAGTAAACACAAAAACAAAAATATTCTTATGTAGCCTGTCACCATAGCATAGTGTCCAAGGGCTTTGCTGAAGTTACTGGTTATGTCCACATACTTTAAATGCCCAGCCACGTCGGCGCTGTGCATGACTGCTGGAAACTGGAGGGTAGCGCCACTGAAAAGGGTTTGGGAAGGTGCAGGGAGCCCGAGGAAAAAGAAATGCACAGAGATTTCAAAGAACTGGGTAATAAGAAAGGTGAGAGTCTAAAAGAAGGACACTGAGAAAATTTTAAGTGCCCAGTTCAATCCCAGACAAGAGTAAATAAATTCATTTTTATCTAATAACAACCTTCCCTTCCCCAGCTCACTGAGGAAGTTTTGTCCTGCCACCTCTCCCCAACTATGGCAAAGTTACTACCCTGCTTGAGATCTGAGGCAAGGGGTTCAGAAGACCTGCCTTCAACTCCTTCACTCTAAATGCCAGGCCTCAACGGCCTCCCACCTCCTTCAACAAGTGTAAACACATTTCAGTAGGAGAGGACCCCGAATAATTCTTGAAAGGACTTGCTCCCAGTTTCAAAGTTGACACTCAGGCTCTTCAACTCCCCTGCCAACAAGCAAGCCAATGGTAGGTTGGCACAGATTCATATAACCAGGCTTGCCTCATGCAATGTTTTTTTAGTTTTCATAACTAGATGTACTAGACAGCATGAAGAATATAACTGAAGCATCAGCCTTACTCAACATGCTTTTGCCTTTCGAAACCGAGTCTAACAGTCGCTGTCAATAGCCTCATGTCTTCCTCAGAAGAGGCTCGCTTTCCCAGCTGAAGTCTTCCCCACCGAGCTCAGGATGGGGGCCAGATTCACCCATCAGGTCTCTCACCTGTGCACTTGCAGGTCCGGTTGAAGAACTTCCTTGGCCACTGCTCACGGTCATCCACGTTCCGCAGGATGTAAGGACCACTCCAGGGCCTGGTGTCCACTGGCACCTCTGCACACTGGCCCCGGCCCTCCTGTGAGCCACAGAGGTTGGCTGGTTCCCCACCCAGCGGCGGACAGCACTCCTTGGCCACCAGGCTGTCCACTGTCATGCAGACGCGGGGGAACTGAGCCCAGATTCCAGGCAGGATTCCACAGCCCAGGCAACTGATCAGAAGCCCCCACCGAATGGGACTCATGGCTTTGCAACTGGGAGAATTCGCTCTCATTCCAGTCCTTTCGCTTCACTCCTTGTTTCTAGCCTGCCTTTCTCTTTGTCTTCCACTCTTGAGCATTCACTCAATTTTTTTGTTTTCTGAATCTATTTTAGTTTGTGTTATATTCCTCTCCCCTTAAAAAAATACCCTCGAAATCACAGAACCCACACGTGTATACATGAGCACAAGCACATGCACACACTAGTTTATGTGACTGAAACAACTAAAACAAATTTAATTTCATTAGAAGCACTTCTAACAGCCAAATTTAATGAGGGCAGCACTTCTCACCATTTTCCCCCGCTAAATTGGGCTTTGTCTAATTGAGTTAATTTACAGAGCGCTCCAGCCAGGCTACTTATTATGCTGATATTTCTAAAGCCCCTTCTTTCCCCTTAGCTCTTGACTTTAATTGCCTTGAACTCAGTTCAAAAGCCAAAGACTGCGCTGCCTTTATTCTGTCTGGCTTGCCAAGCCACAGGGCCTTGTGGGGGTTGTGCAACGATTGGGAGAAGCCGTCATTAGGGGGATTAGTATTACAGAAATCCTCATCGTTAGCACATGACCCGAAGTGCACAATGAAGTAGATAAAGCTCATCCTGGCTGGGTTTCAAGAGGGTAAAACCACCTTCTTTATCTGGGCTCATGTGCTCCCGCCAAGCTTGTGACCCAAGACTTCCCAGGGAGTCAATAGATGCAGTTAGCTCTTCATCAAAGGACCTTCTCAGACCAGCGTTTATTGCTAACTACAGCTCACTCATGACTGCTCACTGATGTGCTAGAAGGATCACTAGAGGAGCTCACACAACTTCAAAAATAAAGAAACATTTGTTTAGCACTGTGTACAATGAATTGATTTGTTCTACAATTAGGGATCCTCCTCCCTCCAAATAAGAACTTACTACGCTCTTTGACTCATCTGCCTGGTGAAATTTTTTTTAATTACACAAAGTAGCCTTCCACCAGAAATTCAAACCTGTCATTACCTAGTTTTCATGAAGGTAGAGGGACAATTTGGAGTGAAGGCTTACATCTTCTGATTTATTCTAGAAGTTAAGTAGCATCAGCCTTCAGACTAGATAGTAGTGCCTCCCCAAGGCTTCTGTGGACCACCTGGCAGGACATTCATTTACTCCTTCAGGGTGAAAGCAGGACTACCTTAATGCCTCAAGAACCTGTATGGAGAGCTGATGTGAAACTACTTCAGCCGGTTTTCAAGAATGCTTCATATGTAAACATAAAGGTGCAGAATGTTATGTTCCAAAACAGATTCCTATGGATGAAAAAAAAAAAAATGTACATAGCTGCTCCCCCATCCCCATCCCAAATACCTCTGTGTCACCCCCTGATATTGTTATGCCTAATTAAATCACACTTCTCAATTCTGGTTGTAAACCAATGCTGGCCTGTACCCTGGACCGATTGAACGAGACTCTCTGAGGGTGTGGCCCAGGCATTAACATTTTAAAAATTCATCAAGTGGACTTCCAGGAAGATGGTGTCAAAGAAGAGGCTTAAATCCTTATTCTGTTCATATGCCGGTTGAACCCTGAAACTCAGCAGAGTTGCAACACCATTCTCCAGTTCATTGGACTCACCCAGGACAACTAACAAGGAGATGATGATGGACAACAACCATCCCAATGAACAGAGAGAGTCTGCAGCTGCAAGCAAGATAGTTCCATCCATCTGCCCCATGGGATCTAAGCCTCCTCTCAATTAGAAACAGAGTGGGCATCACCATGCCAAATCCTCAAGATTGGGGAATGAACAATGGACTGAAGTAGACTTACTGTTATTCTATTACAGACTTATTATTCTAGCAATGGAAGAACTTCTATTATTGATATAAGGGCAGTGGTCACCAGAGGTCTGAGAGGAGGGAGAGGGAAGAATAGGTGCAACATGAGGGCATTTTCAGGACTTCGGAATTGTCCTGCGTGACATTTCAATGACGGATACGGGCCGTTAAACATTTTGTCAAAACCTATAAAATTGTGTGGGGCAGAGTGTAAACTATAATGTAAACTATAGATCATGGCTAGTAGCAGTGTTTCAACGTATGTTTATCAATTGTAATAAATGTACCATACTAATGAAAGATGTTGTTAATGAGGGAAAGTGTGGGAGGGGGAAGGAGTGGGGCATATGGGAATCCCCTATATTTTTTATGTAACATTTATGTAATCTAAAGCTTCTTTAGAAATTAAAAAAAAAATTTTTTTTTTTTCATTCACCAGATGATTCTAATGTGCAACCAGAGTCGAGAACCTCTGAGTCAAAAATAAGCACAGCTCCAAAGGAAATGTTGCAATAGAGTCAGCTAAAAAATACTACCTATATTCATTTCTTGAGGCTATTGTAACAGATTATCACCAGTTAAGAGGATTTAAACAAAAGAAATAGTATTTTCTCACAGTTCTGGAGGCCAGAAGTCCAAAATGAAGGTGTCACAAGGCCAGGCTCCCTCTGAAAGCTCTGGGAGAGAGTCCTGCTAATCCTTGGCTTTCTTGGCTAGAGGCCACTTTACTCCAATCTCTCCCTCTATGATCACATTGCCTCCCCTTTTTCTGTCTATGCCTCGCCTGTGTGTATCTCTTATAAGGACACTTGTCATTGGATTTAAGGTCCACCCAGATAATCTAGGATGATCACATATTGAAATCCTTAACTGAATTATGTTTGCAAGGACCCTTTTTCCAAATAAGGTCACATTCACAGATTCCAGGTTATGGACATATTCTTTGAGGGACCACCATTCAACCCACACTATACCATGGATGGGAAAAAAACTTGAATAATACTAGAATCATAATATCAAGGGTTTTAGGAGCTCACTCATTCATTCCACGTGTAATACTGACTGCCACTTCATGCCAGCATTGTGATGCTTTTGGGTTTTATTTTGTTTTGTGAAACCCTGGGATTCCATAAATGTTAGATTCAAACTGCTTAGATACTGAGACAGATGGAGACACCACATTTCAGGTTAGAACACCCCCAGGTTTAGGTCCTGGGGAATCTTCTCTTCCGTAATGACACTTGCTAGGTAACTCATCTAGTCCTGAAACTTGAAATGCAGGCTATCATGACTCCCCAAAATCACAACTCTTGCCTTGACTTCAGCTGTGAGCCCCAGACTCATATATCTAACTTCCTACTTGATTTCTCCACTTGGGGGTCTAGACATCTCTTGCTTAACATGTTCATAACAGAAATTTCTCTCTCCCTCTCCCTACCAAATCTGTTCCTCTGATGGTCTTGTCTACCTTAGCAAAGAGCACCATCACAATCTTTTAAGTCATCCTTGATTCCTCTCTTTCTCACACTCCCCCCGCCCCCCCATATATGCTTCCCACTGTACTTAAAGCAAAACCCAAGGTCCTTTCCACTGTCTACCACAGTGCTACTCAAAGTGTGGTCTGCACATCCATGAACTGTGTATTTCCAGTCTGCATGCAGAAAGCACAATAAACACGTAAGTTGAGAGTAAAGCATTTAGAAACTTTAACAGCAATTTGACACTGCCACAACATTCAAGCATGTGATCAGTGGGCTCATCTCACTGAAGAGTATACAATCCAGTTGGAATGTAGTTGAACTGGCATGATGGTTCTCATGTGGGACAAGCTGAGAACTAGTCATGTGCATTTGGATCTCGTGTTGGTCTGTGACTGGGAAAAAAAAAATGTTTTTAAATGATTCTTTACCATAGATAATTTGAGAAGTGGCTTATAAGATCCTCTATGATCTGTCCCTCATCTACCTCTCTCTCCCTCCCTTTTGGTCTGCAATCACTGAGTACTGCAATCACTATGTTACTTAAACATGTGGAGTTCATTTCCACCTTTGCCTTCCCATTCCCACTGCCTGGAATGTTCTTGCTTAGGATCCTACTTGTCCTTCAGCTCGTCAGCTCCTGAGAGAGGTCTTCTCTGACCACTTCAATGTGGCTACACCCAGCCACCTACTCTCTACTATGTTGTATTATTTTTCCTTCATAGCACTTATTGCTATCTAAAATTCTCTTATTCATTTGTTTAGTACCTAATAGTCTGTCTCCTCTACTAGAGTATAAATTCCGGGAGAGCAAGGACCTTAACTCTGCTGTTTCCCCAACACTAAGAACAGGGCTTGGTATATGGAGACAACTTGATAATCATTGATGAATAAATATCACCATTCAAATTTTTATGCTCATAAAAAGAGCCTCACTATTACAGTGCTTGCCTTTATAATAATTAAATGTGATTAATTTGAATGTATAAAATAGATTTAGTCTAATAAGTACCACTATTATGTTGGAGGTTCCATTTAAGATTTTGTTACACTGTTACAAATGTTTGAAAACCACTGGCCCAGTTCAACCCCATTCCTGTCCCCACATCACCACCATCAACAAATTCCCTCATCAATAGTTTTGCCAAGATATCACCAGTGTCTGGTTAGATACAATCAGGTTCTCAATGCCTTCTAGGAACAGCTCTTCCTCTTTAATAAATAAAAAACATCCCCCCTGTTACTTCTATCCATGAGCCTTGGGTACCCCTTATAGACCTCCTAGAATGGGTATGGTCATTTTCCATGGGATTTTCTCCCCCATTTTCTCTTATTCCAGACTAAATATTCTCAGTTCCTTGAATTGTGTTTTTTGTTTGTTTGTTTGTTTGAGTGCTATTAAAAATCACATAACCATGAAAACGGGTGTCATAATAAATTTGTGATGTCCCTGGTAATTCTTCTAAGTGCCCAAACTTTGTTTGCCTTTCCATTCTCCACAGCAGACTTCTCATAAAGCCCTGACACATATCTTCTTCACATTTTTTAAAAAGATCTATTTATTTCTTTCCCCTTCTGCCTTGCTGTCTGCTCTCTGTGCCTACTTGCTGTGTGTTCTTCTGTGTCTGCTTATCTTCTCTTTAGATGGCACCTGAGCCGATCCTGGGACCTTCTGAAGTGAGAGAGGAGCACTCAATCTCTTGCACCACCTCAGCTCCCTGATCTACTGTGTCTCTTATTGTCTCTCCTCTATGTCTCTTTTCCTTGCATCTTCTTACTGTGCCAGCTCTCCACACGGGCCAGCACTCCGCGCAGGCCAGCTCTCTGCTCGGACCAGCTAACTGCGTGGGCCAGCCTGCCTTTACCAGGAGACCCCGGGAATTGAACCCTGGACCTCCTATATGGTAGATGGGAGCCCAGTCACTTGAGTCACATCCACTTTCCCACATTTTCTTAGTAAGAGAGACTTGAGTATCCTTAACCTCTCTCTCTCTTTATTTTTATTTTTGTATTGGCATTTGGACATTGGAATTAAATTTGGAATTTATTTTTTAAAAATATTAACATTCACAACTACTTCAACCCTATTCTCCATCACACCCCACCTTCACAGGATCCTTTGCATTTAGATAATGCTCCAGAATATGGGCCCTCTTTATTTCTTCAAAAATATCTGTTGATACTTTATTCCCTTCCAATCCAATGTTCCTTTGACACTAAGCTGTTTAAAGTTCCCTTTCTGTCTATACTACTTCCTCACCCTCCTGGCATTCCCATTGTTTCTCTAGTTCTTTGTTTTCCCCAATGCTTAGTATCTAGGACAAAGCAGATACATAAAAAGTGATGAGTAATTTAGTGTACTGTGATAAAGACCCTTTCTTGATTGGGGATGATGGGGTGTCTCCCAAAAGCATTTGCTGGACCAACAATGCTTTTCTCCTTCAGTTTACTCTGTTAGATAAAGTCAGTCAACATCTCCTTCATTCTTTGTAATATATTGTTTCTGACCTCCTCTTTGTCTATTTTTTTAAGTATAATTTGTACTGATTCTGAACAAGTGCCTGTCTTTTGGCACATTTTCCCCCTGTAACCTATCAATAAAGACTACACTTGCACATTCTGGAGGTAATATCCAATCATATTTTTCTGTTTTAAAAGGAGATTATTCTTCTTAACTTGACCAAGCAAAGTAATCAGAGCTTTATTTCTCCAATCTTAGCAGCTTAAGTTGGATTTAGGCAATTTTTTTCATTTGTGACACCACTTGTGAATTGATTATTGGCTTTGAGATCATGAAGTTTGGGTATGAAGATGTGTAAAAATCAGGGTTATTTTCAGTATTCAATAAGAGCAAGCATAGAAATTTTGAGGGCTCATAGAAAGTAAACAGAAAGCTAGGAGGTCACATATGTGGAGAGAATACTTGGTCTGCTTTCCCCAGTGCTTCTTTATTTTTTTATTTTATTTTATTTTTTTACTGTATCACAACAAATTTTATTCAGAAACCCATCTTTGTGTGTTTTTTGTTTTGTTTTGTTTTGTTTTGTTTTTAAAAATTCCCATTATGAACTGGCTTGGTCAATCAACTACAACACTTCCCTGCAGACACACAGTAAAAATGGCTCAGAATCGCCCAGATCTTTCCCGATCTCTCGATCGCCTTCTGTCACGCTCCCGTCCCCCGCCGCCGCCACCGCCACCGCGTCCACGGTCTCTAGATCGAGATCTACGTTCAGGAGACCCGGACCGAGACCTATGCTTCCTACGCCGTCGCCCGTACAACTCCCGCAGCAGTTCTCTAGAAATGGGCTTCAGGTGCATGAAATTACAGAAGCCGCCTCGTGTACACTCTCCCATTTCATACTGACGACAACAGGCTTCTCTGAAGTCAGTCATAGGCGAAAGCTCAGCATGATTCGGCTGTCCATTAAACCAACGGTTATTTAAGTCAATCACAGCCTTTTCTGCATCTTCTTCACGACGAAACTTGACATAAACATTCCCAACTAGATGGTCTCCAAGGTTATCATAGATGTTCGTCTCCTCCACTTCACCATACTTCTCCTCCATTTCTGTGAAAACCTTCTCAAAAAACTCATCATAGTGCTCCTGCATCTCCACATGGCTCACAGCACAGCGCAAACCGTCAGCAGACTGCGAAGAGTTTTGAGGGTTACGGTAAATGTTCAAGAGGGCAATGGTCTGACTAAAGGTCGGTTTATTGTGCAACCGAGAGCATCTGTCTCCATGACGACATGCTCCAATTTTGAAATAAAATGAACAGTTGACTTTGTCTTTCTCGGTGCGGAAGATGGACGCCAAGTATTCCGCCATTTGCCACCCACCGCCGCCGCTGCAGACGCCGCCAACTCTTCCCAGTGCTTTTGCCACTTTCTCAGAGTCTCATTTAAATGAGGATGTGCCAATGGCAAGAGAAAGAAAATATTTTTCTCAGCTACATCAAATATTTGCTATAAAAATGTTTAGAATGCTTATTAAAAGTTTTTATCATTGTTCCAGGTTTGATTTTGAGGGGGAGCAGGTGGTCACTCTTTTAGGTTCTTTCTTTCCTCTAGTCTCTCCTTCCATTTTTTCCATGTAAGCAAACATCACCAAATAGAGAAATGAAGGCATTTTCAGGGATAAAACATGATTTATATCAAATCTTATCCTTAAGTGGATTCATTCAAAGAAGTATACTAGTCTACTTTGTGTGTGTATTTTTCACCTGTCACTTCAGAAATCATAAACTGAGGTAGTCCATAGAATAGTCTTTGAGTTTTTAATATTTCTTTTCTATGTAATTTTAACTAAGCAATATAAATAAGATTAGCTGTGACCTGAAAAAATGTATACTCGTTTTGCCTAGGACACAATACAATATATGGTCTCATTAATTTTGTTTGTGAGATTTTTAAAATTATAACCTCATGAGGAAAAGAAAACTGTGTGGAATGGGAAGATTTTCAGACAAGTAATCTCCACTAGATTTTATGATTAGGTAAATCCTGGTAAGCTGATATATTTTAATGCATACATGTCACATTTCCTCCCTAATAAGTTTTATACATCACTGAAAGGGGTTAACGCATTTCTGAATAATATTTCTCCCAGGCCAATCAGGAAAAAATGAATAACCAGCTTTAAACTTAGACAAATGACATCTTTAGTAGGTCTGGAGTTGAAGATAGAGTTCATTTTGGTCAGATCAAGGTTCCCTCTGTCTGACATTCCAGAGTCCAATGAATTGACAGTTTTGATATTTGGAGATTTGGAAGAGGATTTCATTTCCCTATTTTAGGACTCTTTTCTTTTCATTATCTGTTTTATATTACCAAGAATTTAAAGTACAGATTTTTAATTGATTTCTGTGGAGTATTGTTTTTTTCTGATATGATCAGCAAAATGTTGGTGGCCTATCATTACCTAAAGAATGGTTATTCTCTCTGGATATGCAGTTCTGTCTCCTAAAGTGAGCATGGACAGATTTGTGAGATGAACTCCTCCTTCTACCTCATTTGTTTATGATATACCATGGCCTGGCCTCTTACACTGAAAGTTTGGGCTGATGAAGTACTAATAATAAAAACATAGAAGTATATATCTATGGTGTAGCAAGAATTTCACTAAAGCAAAGAGTGCCATCCCTTGAGTGCTGACATCACCCCCCTTCAACCTCCATTACTCCCCCAACTCCCGTACCCTTATCCCTGGACAGTCAAAGACCAAAACCCCATGTTCTGCACTTTGATAACTAGGAGGACTCCTCCTGCTGTATGAGATTCTAATAGGACTGACATTGGTATCTCTGTGAGAAATAAAATCTCAGGGAGCATCTACTCACTTGTATTCTTAATCTTGTGCTTATTCTTTGCAAGGATTGTGTACTAGTATAATAATAAGTTGAAGTGAAGACCAACTATAGCTGAGTCATGGTCTCAGCTGAGTCATGTAGCCAATGCTACAACATGAACCAGCTTTGTTGTTCTGACCTGCTTGGAGTCAATGATAAAAAGCTCTTTACTGGACTGGCTCATGGAATTAATTGTAGCTTCCTGCAATTAATAACAGCATTAATACTCCCTGGCTACTGTAATTCCATTATGCTCCTCTTTATCAATGTCATACCCATCAGTGTGCAAGCTGTATAATTGTGCTAAATGTTTTCAATATCATTAAGCTTAGAAAAATTCCAACAGACTAACAAGCATTGCACTGACAGTTTGAAGTTTTGTGAATACCAGAAAAGATCGTGTTCTTTGAACTAATCCATTCCTGTGGGTGTGGGACCCTTTGAATGCATTAGATTCGGTTAAGGGACCTTTTGATTAGATCACTTTTTTTTTTTTTTCATTTAAAAAAAAATTGTATTAAAGTATATTGTTTTGGTTTGCCAAAGGGCTGCTGATGCAAAGTACCAGAAACAGGTTGGCTTTTATAAAGAGGATTTATTTGGGGTAAAAGTTTACAGTTCCAAGGCCATGAAAAGTCCAAATTGAGGCACCATAAGAAGTGCTTTCTCACCAAAGTCAGCTGCCACATATTGAAACAAGGTGGCTGCCTATCTCTACCAAAGTTTGAGCTCAGCTGAGGGCAACCAGGCTTAGGGCTTGTCTCTTTCCAGGCCTTCACCATCAATCTCAGCTGTTCCACATTCTTCCCAAGTTCAGCTGCAAGCTATTGGGCATATGGTTTGTTCCTCCCTGGGCCTCAGCTCTTTGAGCCTCTCAGAGGTTTCTCTCCTCTTGAGCTGCTCCATGGGCCCAGCCTCTTGGGGGCTTCATGCTTAAGTGATCCTCTAGTCCTCTCTCACATGGCAGGGTCAAAAATGGCAGCTTTCTTTTCCTGTGTGCGTCTCTCTCTATGTCTCTGTTATTATTAGACTCAGTAAGAGAGCAGAGACTCAACATGAATCACACCCCACTGATATAGACCAATCAAAAGTCCAAAATTGATCTTATCAAGTAATAAGTAATCAAAGTCTCCTCAACTGAATTAATGCTGTCAAGGAGTGTCATACGCATAGGAATAGATTAATCTAAACACAAAATATTTCTCTTTTTGGGATTCATAAAATAATTTTTAAACTGCTGCATATATCATTCATACATGAACATATATAAACAATAAGTATATAATAAAAGTTGTGAACTTACAAAATAAACATGCATTTCATCATACAGGGCTCCCATATATCACCCCACCACCAACACTTTGCATTGTTGTGAAACATTTGTTATAAACTATGAAAGAGCATCATCAAAATACTACTACTAACTATAGCCAATATCTTACATTTGGTATAATTTTCCTAACCCATCCAATTATTAACACCCTGTATTAATATTATGTATTTGTTATAGTTCAAGAGTGTTCTCATATTTGTTTTGTTAACCACAGTCCATCTTCCATTCACTGTGTTATACAATTCCATGTGGTTTTTTTTTTTTTTAACTTTTTATTATCTTTTATTATCTTATTATCTTTTAGTTCAGTTTATGCAATAATTTGTATCTGTGTAAGAATTCAAATTTATTGAATAAAAGGAATTGTTTATGGTTTATAAATTAAAATAAGTTGCTATGGGGTAGCATTTAGTGAATTAAATAATACATATTTTCCAATAGATGTATATATATACATAAAATGAACTGAAAAAGAAACTGTATTAGGACACCACAAAGCAGCTTTACACACAACAGTAAACAGAAAAACACAAGAAAGTTTCTATGTGATCCCACCAGAGGTGCCCTTTCCTCGACCATAAGAAAACCAAATGTTTTTAGAAGTTAAAGTTTAAGAGGTTTGATGCACAAACACAAAAATACATTAAGTGAAAGCATTATTTTAAGGGAAAAATTATATTTTCTATTCTTGGCATAAATTTTAATTCTTTCCAGTAGACCCAAAACCTCCTGAACCCCTTTCAGTGACATCCAAAACTTGAACTTCCTCTATTTCTAGCTAAAAAAATCTATTCACAAACCAGCTGTACAATCTGATCACCCTTTTTCACTTCAAAAAAAAGTTTTTCCTTCAAACTTTTCTTTGCCAAAATTAAGTAGCATAACACCAACATTTCCTCTATAATCTTCATGACACCTTCATAATCTTCTATGACACCAGCTCCTACATCTATGAAGTGTTTTTCAGCCAAGCCAGAATGTGGAGCTACTCTTCCATAACACCAAGAAGGAAGGGCTATCTGAATGTCTGTTATCACAAGGGCTTTCTCCATGGGTGGTACTTTATAATCAGAGGCACTGGGGTGATGCCACCCGTGGCCATAACTTCCCGGTCCCCATGTTTTTTATAATCCATTCAAAGTGTACACTCAGTAGCTCTCATTTTTATCACAGAGTTGTGCTGTCATCATGTCACAGTCAATTCTAGAATGTTTTCATTATTCCAGAAGGGAAAATCCCATACCTCCTTATACTTATCTATTGTTGTTCCTTAGAATTGATATCATATCTTCTTTGCTATTGCTACAAAAACATTACAATATTACTGCTAAATATCATTCATAAGTTATATTACCTCTAATTTCCCATGTATCACCACATTCTTAACACTTTATAAAAGAAGAACATTCTTATATTTATACTATTAATCACAATCTTCATCCACCACCAAAATCACTATGTTACACAGTACCTAGATTATTCTCTAACTTCCTATCAATTGACATTTACATCCCCTTTTAGCCACAATCACATTTATAAATCATTAGTGTTAGTTATACTCACTATAATGTGTTAGCATAACTCTATTCATTTCCACACTTTTACAATAAACCTTATTAAAAATTTTACATACATTAAGCATCAGCTCCCATTCTTAATCCACATTCTTTCTCCTAGTAACCTATACTCTAGAGTTTACCTCCATGAGTTTACTCATCATATTTAGTTCCTATTAGTGAGAACATACAATATTGTCCTTTTGTGTCTGGCTTATTTCACTCAACATAATATCTTCAAGGTTCATCTGTGTTGTTATATGCATTCCAATTTCATTTCTTCTTACAGTTGAACAGTATTCCATTGTATTTATATACCACATTTTGTTTATCCATTCATCAGTTGATGGACACTTGGGCTGGTTCCATATTTTAGCAATCGTGAGTAATGCTGCTATGAACATCAGTGTGCAAATGTCAGTTCACATCCTTG
This sequence comes from Tolypeutes matacus, assembly GCA_026826555.1. Lineage (NCBI taxonomy): Eukaryota > Metazoa > Chordata > Mammalia > Cingulata > Chlamyphoridae > Tolypeutes > Tolypeutes matacus. The sequence continues at coordinate 10,762,349 of JAKSZT010054334.1, read as the reverse complement.
TTTCAGTTCTTCTGAATATATTCCTAGTAATGGGATTGCTGGATCATATGGCAGTTTTATATTCAGCTTCTTGAGATACTGCCAAACTGTCTTCCACAGAAGCTACACCATTCTACATTCCCACCAACTGTGAAGGAGTGTTCCTATTTCTCCACATCCTCTTCAGTACTTATTGTTTTATGTTTTAATAATGGCCATTCTATAAGGTATGAAATGGTATCTCATTGTAGATTTGATCTGCATTTCCCTAATAGCTAGTGATGTTGAACATTTTTTCATTTGCTTTTTGGCCATTTGCATTTCTTCTTTGGAAAAAATGTCCCTTCAAGTCTTTTGCCCATATTTTAATTGGATTGCTTGTCTTTTTATCATTGAACTGTATGATCCCTTTGTATAACATGGATAGCCATCCTTTGTTGGATATGTGGTATGATAGTTAGGCTAATGTGTCAGCTTGGCCAGGTAATTGTGTCCAGGTGTTTGGTCCAGCAAGCACTAGGCTAATTGTAATACAAGAGCATTTATGGACTTCAGTCACCAGTGAGTTTACTGCATGGATGGCTGATTATATTGGCATCAATCAGGGAGATTGCATCAGTAATGGATGATGCTTTTATCCAATCAGTTGAATGCCTTAAAAGGGGAAGTGATTTCAACATTCAGAGAGAATTTCCCAGCTTCTCTTTGGACAGCCAACTTCTCCCAGAAACTCATCAAGGGCCTTTCATTGGACTTTCAATGGAGCCCCTCATTTGCAGCCTGCCTGTGGAGCCTGGACTTATGCATCCCCATGGTCACGTGAGAGACATGTATAAAATCTCATATTATTAACAGATATCTCCTATTGATTTTGCTTCCCGAGAGAACCCTGACTAATACATGTGGTTTACAAAAATTTTCTCCCAATGAGAGAATTACCTTCTTAGCAGAGTCAATTGAAGGACAATAGTGTTTAATTTTGAGGAGGTCCCATTTATGTAATTTTTTTTCTTTCATTGCTCATGCTTTGGGCATTAGGTTTAAGAAACCACTACCTACCACAAGGTCTTGAAGATGTTTCCCTACATTTTCTTCTAGGAGTTTTATGGTTCTAGCTTTTATATTTAGGTTCTTGATCCATTTTGAGTTACTTTTTATATAAGGTATGAAATAGGAGCCCTCTTTCTTTCTTTTGGATTTAACAATTAATGGAATTAATTGTTGATATCCAGTTACCCCAGCACCATTTGCTGAATAGACTATTCTGACACAACTTTGTGGGCTTGACACCTTGTCAAAAACCACTTGACCATAGACATGAGGGTCTATTTTTGAGTTCTTGATCTGGTTCCATTGGTCAATATGTCTATCTTTATGCCAGTAGCATACTGTTTTTACCACTGTAGCTAAGAAATATAATTTAAAGTAAGGAAGTGAGAGTTCTTAACTTTGTTCTTCTTTTTTAGGACATTTTTTGGCTATTCAGGGCCCTTTACCCTTCCAAATAATTGGCTTTTCCACTTCTGCAAAAAAGGCTGTTGGGATTTTTATTGGGATTGCTTAATTAGGTCACTTTTGATTAGATCGCTTTAGGACCTTTGATTGGACTATATCAGTGAGGCATGACCCATATTGGGTCTCTACCCTCTTGCTGGAGGCTTATATAAGTGGAGAACTGAAAGCAGAAACATACAGAGAAAGGGACCCACCATTTTTCTCCTGCCATGAGGACTCCAGGGTCACCTTCAGAAATCCTGAGAGCCTGAGAGAGAGGCAGGAGGCTGGAATCAGTGGAAGAGAGAAGGCCCGGGCGGAGATGAGCCATATGCCTGATCGTCCACAGCTAAGCCCAGGAAGAAAGTGAACTGGAGAAGAAGGCAGAGATTGATTGCCATTTTGCTTTGCCACATGGCAGGAGTCCAGGACTGCCCTCAGCTGCAATTCAGTGAGATGACATCTCTGATGATGCCTTGATTTGAACCTTTTCACAGACTCAGAAATATAAGATTTTCCCTAATAAATCCCTATTGTGAAAGCCAACCCATTTCTGGTATTTTGCTCTCAGCAGCTTTAGCAAACTAAAACACTGACCCAGTCCTTATTATTTATACCTCCAAATTTCAATGTTTAAATAAACAGGCTCAAACACACAGAAACAGTTTCTGACTCCAATGAATGCACAGTTTGGTAAGGGTGATTGATATTAAATATCAATTACTTAATTTAATATATATATTTGAGTAGCTGCTTGGTACCAGATGTTTTGGTTTGGGCACTGGAAATCTGGTAGTAAAATAATACATTCAGGAACTTAAATTCTCATGGAGGAGATAGTAAGTAATAATTAAGTATGTAATATACTTTTAGATATAAGTGCCATGAAGAATAGTAAGGTTGGCAAGAGGAAAGAAAGTGATGTGGAGCGGGTACTATTTTAAATCATGTGATATTTTAGATTGACATTTTTAATATGCCCCAACCTTATATGGACATATTACATTTGAAATGCCTCTAAGATATCCAAAAGTTGATGCTACATTACCACATGACACTTTTAACCCACCACCCAAACCTTATCAGCCAGATTTCTCTTACTCTGGACAGTCCAATTTGCTATTTGACTTCTCATTGTATATTTCCCATAGCTTAATTCCATGTTCCTGATATTGTCTGAGCAAAGCTGACTAAAGATAATTACTTCATGAGCTTTGCTTAATAGCCATATCACCCCATCATTTATTCCTTTTTTTTAATTGAAGTTTATCATTCATACATGAACATCCATAAACAATTAGTGTATGGTAAAAGTTGTGAACTTAAAAAACAAACATGCATATCATCATACAGGGCCCCATATATCACCCCACAACCAATACCTTGCATTTTTGTGAAACAATTGTTACAAACAATGAAAGAGCATCATCAAAACATTACTAACTACAGCCAATATCTTACATTTTGTGTATTTTCCCTGCAACCTACCTGGTTATTGACACCCTGTATTAATATTATATAATTGTTATAGTTCATGAGAGAACATTCTCGTATTTCTCCTATTAACCACAGTCCATCTTCCACCACAGGATTCATTGTGTTATACAGTCCCACGCTTTATACAATCCATTCAAAATGTGCACTTAGTGGCTCTCATTTTCATCACAGAGTTGTGCTGTCATCACCTCAGTCAATTTTAGAACGTGTTCATTACTCTAAAAGGAAAAATCCCATACCACCCCATCAATTTTGTATCCATGAGGTTAGGCTAAGTTATGCTGCAGTTAGGATCTCAAAATCTCACTGGCTTATGAAACAAAAGTTATCTTTTGCTCACGCTCTATGACCACACACATCAACTGTAGCTATGCTCCATGTTGTCTTCATTCCAGGATACAGGAAGAAGGAGTATTTTTTCATTCCTTTCCTAATATTGCACATTTTGGAGCAAAGAAGAGGGCAGTGACGGGCCACTGCTTGAATGTGGCTCACCTTCCATTGGCCAGAGCAAGTCTATGGCCAAGTCTTCTGCTCCCAGGGAGAGGGTCTCAGGAAGGAGAGTCCCCACTGATAGAGTGAGGAAATATTTTGATTTTTACTGCACTTCAAATCAACTTAAATTCCTATGTCTCCTTTCATATAGCTGCTTTTAATACAAATACCTCTCCTTTCTCCACTCCCATTCTATTCTAAGGAATTATCTTTTTGGAGTCAAAATGCAAGAGTTTACTTTTGTCTCTATTACATCTTGTCATATTAAATTAATGTGTCAAACAATGTAATTTCTCTCATTTCTGCCTCTGTCTTAATCACCTATTTGGTTGGCCTCTTTTCATTGTCTTCAGATCCCAACTCATTGATGAAAATGACAGTCAAGGCAGGTCCTTGGGGCATGCCACTCGCACACATTCCTAATTATGGGGGGGTCACAGGATGGACTCTAGGGGAGAGGAGGTGTCTTTAAACTCCCTGAAATTGTATGGAGAATTTACCATGGCTTTTCTGTGTGAAGATGATTTACAGAATTCATCAGATTCTCCAATGGATCTAAGACCCTGCCATGGAGACTTCAGCACAGGTAACACTTTAGACTTCCCTACAAGAAAACTTAGAGAGATACTCTGGGCACTACTGGTGCTTCCAAGGATTCCACGGCCACTAACCACCAGTCTGCTTCTCCACAATGGGATGATTTATCAGATTTGTTGCCCTTCTGGTGCAATAGCAGAGACCCAGAGTTTCCCATACTCAGCTGGGTTTAAAGGAAAAGGCTTAAACGAGGCTGCAACCCCATCAGCTTTGTACAAATACAGTATTTGGCACATAGTAAACATTGAAAAGCATGTGTTTAATAAATGAACCCTTATCTGTAGTGTCCTCCCCAACTTTACAATCACCCCCAAAGAGAATGGGACACTCCATCCATGGAAGCATCAGGCTTGAGTTTCTGCATCTTGAAAGAGAGCAGGGAAAATAAAATGGACCAGAGAATAGTAATACAAATGTTTGACAATAGTGAGAAAGGGCTGAAAGAGCATAGATCATATGACCCAGTGTAGACTTGCTAGGGAATGACTGAATGATTTTCAAAATGATGAGCAGATTTACTTTGGATTTGGCAGGATAGGGCTACAGGTTATGTACAGGTTGTGATTTCCTCAATGTCCTTTTTTAGTGACCTGCTTTAGTTCCTTTGTGTTCTTGCTTCTATGACTTAGGAGCAAGAAAGCAATCTAATGAATCCAGTCCCTTCCATGCTCCAAGCACTAGCTAAGGGCTTGGTGTGTATCGCTTCTGGTTATATATCCACTGCTTATCCCCACTCTATAAAAGAGGACACAGAGTCTGTGTGACCTTCAGTAACAAGCCCTATGACAGAGCTGTGCTTTTTTGACTCTAAGGTCATGTTTTTCTCATTGTGCTACATTGCCAAATTTATTACTTGTTCTGAGAAGTCACCACAATGCTTCATATTAAAAGAGTCATGGCAATTACATTTCTTTATCTCCTACTCCATGCCAAGTATGGTGCTAGGCTGGCTTTTCTTACCTTACGTTATCCCATTTGAATTACAAGCAAATGCTGTTTTTAATTTAAATGCTCCAGATTTAAATGAACTCTTCAATAACCTGTTCTGTTCTGAGCAGAACAGAAATATGAAATTTTCATCCTGAGAGAGGACATCGAAATAAGGGTTGGGTCCCTCCAAGGCTTGCATTCACTGAATTATCTCTCGGCATCAAGCCATTGGTGTGCATTAAGTTGTGGGAAACTATCATGTGGAACTTGTAAGATGTTTTTGTATCATTAAATACACCTCAAAGTGTCATTTTATGAGGAGATAGGGAGCAGATTTCTCCAAGGGCTCAGGATTGAGAAAAGTTGTGCTTTCCTGTAGCACTGAGCTTTTGGACCCTGTGAAGCGTGTTACAGTGTTTCTTTCCTTGCCTTGGACAGTTATGAAGCTTAGAGCCAAATCTGAAACCCCATGTCAAGCAACTGATTCACAGAGTATCTAGTTTGATATTTTCCTTCCTTTACATTCCTGGACTCTGGGATTCATATTTTACCCTTTTGCAAATTTATGTACTTTTCTAGCCTGTCTCAAATCCTTTGTGAAATAATTCAGAAAGATCCATACATGCACACATATATTTCTGTATATATCCAACGGTGATAAAACCCAGCCAAGTTGCTGCTTGTAGGCAAGACAGGGCTTAGAGGAAAATTCATGAAAAATCCCTGATAAGTTGATGTGATTACAGATCTAAGGATACAAGCCAAGATCTCAGATCATAAGCATGGCTGGAATTAAACATTGCATTATTTATGAAAGGAAAAGTCTTTGCTAGAAGCTAAACAACAGAGACCAGGAGGAAATATCTCATAAGCATATCAAGGCCATTTGTTGCCAATGGATGGCATAAAATCAGGGACTATTATAAGGAAAGTTCTGATATCCAGTGAAGAGAGGCAGCTATATATCATAAAGCTGGGTAGTCTGAGAGGAAAGTGCCTTACTAGAAAGCAACTCATTTTGCCATCTCTTTTTACAGTTGAGGCAAGAATCTGAGTGGAAAGGGATATTCTGCGTACTCTCATTTTGTATTTCAGTGCCTATGACCATCTTGCACATAAGAAAGACTCAATGCACATTCACAGAAATGAATTGTAATAGATATTTTAGAGAATTTGTAAGGGGATGATACAATGTTGGCATGCAAAACTTGGGAGCTAGGATGCCAGCCCATGCCTTCTTTATATTCAAAGGAGGAGGAAATGGCTAGAAGTCTGGTAAGCAACTGAATGAGGTGATAAATGTCTTAGAGCCATTGCTAAGATTAATACAGAGAAAACATATGGATCTTTCTTCTGCTTGTCAGCAAGTCGCCTGCTCTTTTTTCCATGCCTCTGAATGTGAAAATCCTCCCCATTTTTAGCCCCCTGCTGGACTTCTCTGTCTGGTGCTTTTTGATCTATTCTCTGCTGCCACATCATGGAGAAAAGAGATTATTCTTTTTTCATATGTCCAAATTGTTTCCTAAATGCTGGGCATCTGTCCTGATAAGGATTTTGCTTTCTACATCTAAGAATTTTTCTTTTCTTCATAGTATGATTTGTTCTTCATAGGAATTAAGGGTTAGGAATGGGCTGTGTGGTTTCAGTTATTTCAATTGTATGCATTTTTTCCCTCCTGCATGAGCTTTTTAATAGCCTATCCTTAAGGCTGTGTTTAAACATCAAACACATTTTTTAATTTCAGTTTTTTGCCATCACTCATCTTTATATTCTACTCTGATCTTTATTATGCACACTGTGCCCTTTAATTCTCATTTTATCATTTTGTTTTCATCCTTCATCCTGGTACATGGATATTCGATTTGGATTTTTCTACGGGTACCCCTACAATTTAATGAATGGCATGGGTAAGAAATAGAGCTACTCCTCCTTCCAAATGTGGATCTGTGGGAGGCAGAAAATCACTCTCTATCCTGCAGACTTCTGATCAAACTAAGCAAGTACCACCAACACCTTTGCAAGAGGTTGTACAGGATGAAAACCTAACCTTTTCTAGATAACATTAGTACTAACAAATCCACAAGAGTTTATAAGTGTGCATTCAGGGTCTGGATGGATCACCAAAATACAGTTAAGTGAAAATCATGAGATATCTAATTGTGCAAAACTCACTATGCTAATATTTACATGTGAAGAGGTGGGGGTGGGGAACATGCATGTCTGTCTGTCTTTCTGTGTGTAAATGTATAGAATATATACAAGCAACTGGTTGAATGGTTGTCTCTGTGTCTGGGGAGGAGACCTAAAGGCCTGGAGAACAAGAGATGAAATGAGACTTACTACCAATTTAAATTTTGAATTTTGAACCATGCACAATATACTACTTATCCAAAAAAAAATCATAACTAAAAATTGTAAAGTTAAAAAAACATAGAATGGTGGGTCCTGGTGAGGAAGGCATTATATAGAATACCTTCCTGTTCAGTCATAAAAAGCTTTGGCACAACAGATTTATTTTATTATCTTGACTCTGCTACTTACTAGATCCATGACTTAGGACAAGGTGATGACGCTTTCTCTGCCTTGGTTTCCTGATCTGTAAATGTGGGGTGATAATATCTACCTAACAAAGTTTAATTGTAAAAATTAAATGTGGCACCATATATATAAATTACCTAGTAGAACCTGGCACATGGAAGACACTCAACAAAGAACAACTGTAATTATTATTATTCCCATAAAATCATTCAATGAAGCTATCATCATCCCAAGATTTCTTCACTGGAAAGCTATCTGTCTGACCCAGTCTGCCGTTTTTCATTTGTTTAGAGAACCATTACCTATCATGGTTCTATAGCCTATGCTGCCTCTACTTCAATGGACAATCAGGAATAGGGAAAGTTCCTCACTAGGATACTAAGAGAGATCCTCCCCATTGGGAAAATCCTGATTCCAGGACCTATCAATTAACACACATTCATACTTACACACATATACACATCTAATCCAAGAATCTAATTTTAAGAACTTTTTCTAGTATTTTTCTGTGTGGAAATTAAATCAGTATTTCCAAGTCCAGCATATGGAAAAGTTAAGAATCGTTACCCATAATGCAATATTTTCACCTACAGACTAAGATAACTCTTCTTTCTTAGATTCTATTGAATTAATCAAATGATGATATGCAAGGTTTACAGCTATGTGATTCTGTTAGCCTTGGAACTTAGGAATCTCCATCACTAATTATAACAATTATATGTGAGTAGAAAGCTTAAGTAAACTATAGAGACTGTGACTAGAACAGATAATAGATCACTGTTACTAATATTAAAGGCTAACAAAAAATGAATTCTATTATTAAAAAGCAGGAAAATAAATCTTCAAAGAAATCCTTCATCTGAATCTGATGCTTTTAGACTAAGCTTATTATTTCATAACTGCTGTCAAAAAGCAACTACCCATGATGTTGTCTGACATTCTCTTTGAAGATGACTCCTCATTTAATCTCATCTGCACAAATCCAGTTACTTTTAATGGGTCAAGTGCACACACACACACACACTAACACATGGTCCCAAAAGTACAACTCTAAACTTTCTATTCATTTTATAAGTCAAAGAAAAGAAACATGTCTTACAAGTTGTGGCAGACAGCTGCCTAGTAAATGTAAATTTTACTGATATGAATTTTTCATCTCTAAAAAATATTCTAGTATAAGAAGAAAACAGACTTTTTGAAAGAAATTACTGAAAAGTAGTATTGAAAGAAATTACCAAAAAGTATAAAACAAGATAATTTCTGGGACGGCTACAATAACAATATTTTTATGGTCACAAAATCAATTGCATCTGTAAAAGCCAACATCCTACCTAGGCTATGGAAATGGGTTTCACCCAGTGCCTAGTACCAAGTGACTGAATAATATTTGTCGAAAGAATCAGTGAATTATAAACAATGACTCTCAATGCCCTAAGGTCTGAGTTGGGATTGGAATTTATTCCAAATAACTTTTTACTTTCTTCAAAATCCAAAGCTCAAATTGAGGATTTAATATAAAATTTTTTCACAATATTTCTGATAACATTAGACATCCATTTTTAAAAATTTGAAAAACATTGAAAAGTACAGAAAAGAAAATTAAAATCACTCACAATCTCACCAAGAAATAATCCTAAATAATCTTTTGATGTTTATCATTCCAGATGAACATAATCACCTTTCCTTTCAATAGCTCTTTTTAGCAAACTTAGAATTATAGTATACCCATTTTTCTAATCTGCTTTTATCCTCCATTTAATTATTTGCTGACAATGCTTTTCCATAATTTATAGCTGTCAAAGATAACTCAAATCTGTGTTTACTTTTTAGTTTTTAATTGTTTATGTTTTCAATTATTAAATGTACAAAATAAAGTTTAAAAAAAAAAAAAGATAACTCAAAAGAAGGTGGAAAACTTCACTGAATCAAAATCATGGCAGTCATAGAGAAAGATGCCATCCCAGAATCCATTGTGCTTGGACAGTGACGTGTATCAGATTGTGAAAAGGATTCTGCTCACTTGAGAGTGGAGATTCTTGCAGCATGACTTTGAAGAAAAAAACACTTAGGCCTATTTTCATAGTCAATATTCTTTCTAAGGTGATATTTGATGAGGGGATATTTGATGTTAGGGCATATTGATAGCAATCATTTTAAGGAGACTCGCCAGCTCCTCGAAGTTTAGATTTTACAGAATCCAAGAGAAATGTTCACACCCATTTATGCTGAGCACAAGAGACCAGGCAAAAAGAGTACATGCAGTATGCTTCCAATTATACAAAATTCTAGGAAATGCAAACTTACCTGAAGTGACAGAAAGCAGATGAGCGGTTGCCTGATACAGGGTAGCAGGTAAGGGTGTGAGAGAGGGATTACCAAGGGGCACGAGGCGGTAAATACATTCATTGTCTTGGTTGTGGTGATGGTTTCCTCAAATTGTACACTTGAAATATGTGCAGTTTATTGTGTGCCAATTACAACTCAATAGAGTTGTTTTTTAAAAAATCAGTGCCAACAGTTATAAAATTAGGAAATTCCACTTAAAAGTTCAAATCTCAAGCTCCTCTTGAAAGACCAGAAACTCCACCAACCTGCATCAAACCTACCCCCAACTGCCTGTGCTCTCCCAGCCTCTGCTTCATTATCTCTACCCTCCTGCCCTGTAGGGCTCACAGTTGTCACTGCCTACTTACCCCCATCCCTGGGGTCTGGCCTCCTAGTTTCCTGGCTGCTGGCCAGGTTCCAGGAAACTGTTTCTTTTGAGGTCTATGTTTACTTCTTTGTCACTTCTTCCCTAGTCTCCATCCTCTAATCTTTTCATTTGGGTTAAGTTTATCACAGTGTGGTCCGGCTCACTCATTTCACTGGGCATTCCCTGAGGCTAGTACCTCTTCTTTATCTCTGGAGATTTCCAAGTCAGGTTCCTACTCAATCATGCTGAATTGGTACTATTATAGATCTCCCCTTCCTTCCCTCACCTTTGCCTGATTCCTCTTGTATATCCACTCCCCCCTGTGTAGCAAGATTAGGAAATAAATATGTGGACTCTTGTTTAGCCCTTTACTGTCTGGCTTCCTGCCTGTTTTTCCCAGCACTAACCTAACTGTTAATCTACTATGAAGGAATTCGTCTTTCCATTGAAGAAAGTTTTTAAAGTGTTGAAAAGACCAAAGAAGAAAGTAATACATCCACTACTTTCTTTTACTCAGAGATAGCCGTGGCTTGCGTTTTGATGTTTTATGCTTTCAATCTTTTGCTGTGCATGTGCATGTTTTAAACAAAATTGCAATCACATTACACCCTATTTTAAAACTCTTTCCACTGAACTATACACTATGAACATTTTTCATGTGATTTTTTCAGTGACTATATAATTCACTACATAATATATAGTATGGTGTCATTATAATTGATTTAATTAAATTCTCTATCTTGCACTTAATTTAACTACAACACACTAGTTGTAGTGCTTTTTACAGCCTCTCACCTGTATTAATGATTCTGCAACAAATATCCTTCTTGATTAATTTTGCACTCACCTCTGATCATTTCCACAGGTTAAATTCCTAGAAGTTGGACTGTCATGTTAAAGTATATGCTTATTGTTAATGATTTTGTTACAAGCTCAAATAGCCCTCCAGAAAGATACTTCAAAAGCAGAGTATGTAGTGCCCAATAAATAATTTCATCTTTAGGGCCAAAATTTAAAATCATACACAGGGTTTAAATTTTAATGTGTTTAAATTTTACTTTTCAAAATATAAGATGCAAAAATGTGAAGGGAAAATAAGAATATAACATGGCATCTTTACGGAAAATGCCATGTCACTAATATTATAATATTTCTCTTAAATGTTCATTGCTACCCACTCTTTAACTATATTAATCACTCCACAATTGTAGAAGACAGAAGATAAGACAATATCTCAAGGAGAGAGAGGTTTGACTGCATAAGCCTTTTTGGAGTGATAAGAGAGTTTCAACATGATCATTTTATATTTCAAGTATGAGGAATTTCTTTCAAATCTAGTTATAAATATTTTAATATGGCACCTCCTCAGGATTCACATAAAGATCATCTGGTAGGCCTGGTGAAGCTGCACGTTAAGTCTGTTGTATAAAAGAAAGCCTAGGGAAGCGGCTGTTGCTCAATTGGTTGGGCTCCCGTTTACCATATGGGAGGCCCCAGGTTCGGTTCCCAGGGCCTCCTGGTGAAGGCAAGCTGGCCTGTGCAGTACGATAAGCTGACGGCCCACACGGCGGGCACAGTAAGATGATGCAACAAAGGGAGACAAGCAGACACAGATAAATGCACAGCAGATGGACACATCGAGCACAAGCAGCAAGGGGGGGAGATAAATAAATCTTTAAAAAAAGAAAGCCTAGGAGTAGGTTCTTCCCTGAAGGGAACAATACACCTGCACATCTCTGATTGTTGCCAATTGACTCTTCTCTCTGACTTTCTCATACAACATTCATTCTATCATCAACATTCATTTATCTTCAGTGACATGTTGCTGTTACTCAATCTTATTTTCTGACCTTGTTCTGAACCCCATGAAGTATAATCCAGATTAATCGGTCTGGAGTGTAAGAGGGGTACTCTATGCTAGTCATTTTTGGAACAGATTCTAGGAAGTTATCAACATTTTCACCCATTCTGGAGACCTTACAAAAGCATGTAAGACCTTGTTGAAGTTCTTCAGGTATGGGCTGGAGGTACGGTAGATAATTTGGATTGGCTAAGGCAGAGAAATATAAAAGAGGGATGATATTTACGTGTGGTATATTTCAACTGGATATCATGAGCATGTTTCTTTAACTGCCAACTTATACTAAGATTGCAACATTGTGTAAAATCTGGTTGATATTCAATTATCAATATAGAATCAAATTCCTACTACCTGCTCTCGCTTATAGATACCAAAGATCACTGGTTCTACATGAACCAAACCATCTCAGGCTTGTTTCTGGCCCATCCCAGATAGATCATCATAATTCCAGGACCCAACTAGACAAGTGCCAAAGCCTGTACACCAAATGTTGGGCTGCTGTTTGCCAAAACAAAGGCGGACCCTCAAGATTCCACTACAAGATGGATCCCCAAGTTTTACAAATAAAATCCCAAGCTCTTGGGAAGGATTTAGATTTTCAGAGGTGCTAAGATCTTATTGAGAGAAGATTTCCTAGAAAAGACCCAAACCAAGCCAGGGGCCAAAAATCATCCAAAACCAGAATAGTCTCAAGAACGGAGCCAACTGGATTTCACATTTCCTGTGTGTCTCTTTTATTAGCCTTGTTTATTTCTAAATACTCCCCTAATCAAATGCTTCATGGATAATTTTCTCGCAATATATCCATTTTCTCCCTTGACAAGGTTTAAAGGGAAACAGCAGATCCTAGCACAACTAAAACCAAATTTCACTGCAGTTTGTCACAAGATACCAAACAACCTCACCTGACAAGCCAGGGTAAAGGTAAGGAATCTCTATCTCCTTCTTTCTTAGGGCTCAGCAAAGCTTCATCCTATATCTTGGTTACACTTTGGCTTTTTCCAAGTTATTCATTCATTTCTTCATTAAACTAGCGTACTGAGAGTCTGCTATGTGCCAGCACTGTGCTAGGTCTAATGACAGAGAAAAACACAAATAATTCAAAAGTGAAATGGCATGATCCTAATGTAGAGGCACTTGGGATATACTATGGTAGCCCAGATGAGGGGGCAACAAACTCCTTACATTGCTACTTCCTATAACTCTCTGTCTTCTATTAGTGGCATGTTTGTTTTACTTGAAATAGCCAGTCAAAGTGAATGTTATCCACAGAGATAGTAAATCAGATTAATTCAAGGGAAAAATATTTATTTTCCCCTATTGCAAACAAACATTTTAAGGTAAATTTAGATAAATGTAGAATGAAAGCATCATTTACATAGTTGTCTATTTTGCCTTTCCATGCAGACATGGTCCACTGAATTCCTTGAGCTATACCCATATAAAGTACAATGTGTTCTGCAAAAGACTAAGGACTTAGTTTTGATGCGCATTGTGTGGGATATTCAGAAGACTATCAGACAATATATTAGTGGTTTGTGGATAATATCCCAGGCTTGTAAAACACCTAGTTTTCAAAGTCTTTGGTAAATAATGCACTTCTCTTTGCCAGGGTACACTTTTTTCCATATATTAGCCATTCTTTTTCAGGGGACAAATTGATTTCTAAGAGCAGGTCGGGGTGGCATTTAAGGCAATTGGGATTCGAGTTTGGGCAATTGGGATTGTTCAGTCTTCTTTCAACAGTGAAGAGAGCAAGCTTTAGGGTATCCCAGTAAAATATTTAACTCTTAGGACTGAGGATCACTTCCTATCTTTTTGTTTCCTTCAATTTGGTGAATTTTTGCAATTGGCCTCCCCTCATCACCTTGTGGCAAATGCAGTTTCTTTAAGATAACAACATTCAGTCCTTTCCATGGCCCACTCCTGCCCTGAGAATCCCAGCATTTCCTGTAAAGGGAGGTGAGCCTCAGAAGCAGACGTGCACATCTTGTGGGTAGAAAAGGTTATTGTGAGGGCCTAATCCTCACCTCAGACTCTGATGTAGCATGCTGCAACACTTCTGGTTGCTTGGCTTTTGGAACAAAATGGATAAAATAGCCATGCAGGCTGTGGGAAGGTTGATCTAGTGGGTTGTGCATACCCCTGGGGAAGAAGAAAGCCAAAAGGACACTTGTCTCAGCGCCCTATCCATGCCGTGCAAGTCTTGGGCCTCGATGGAGATCCACAAGCCATACATTGGGTATGGAACTGCGTTGTGCCTCATAAATGCTCTTCAGTCTCGTCTCTGGGAAGCCTGCTCTTGCTTTTCAGTGGCAGAGATTCTGAAACTGAAAGAACAAGGATCTTTTTGGAGGCCTAAACAAGAGCCTCTCTCCTTCAGGAAGCAAACTCAGGATCAAGGACAACAGCAAGACAGAACTATGTCTCCTTTCCTCCTGGAAGGGAATAATCTTGAGTGGCCTGACCCCAAGTTTGGTGTATTAAGGGCTGCATGTGGATAAAATGTACATGTACTTCTACCAGACACCAAGCACCCCGTTTGGGTGTTTGATCCATCTGTGAGAGAAAGCAGGTATGCTGAGCATCATGGGAAGATTGTTGCTTATTTTCTGTTCAATTTCACTGTTAAAATTGTCAAAGAAACATAAATAAATCAGAGTTGAGCTGAAAGCCTTTGGGAGCTATACATTTACTCTCCTGAATAAAATAAAATAAATCACGTTTAGAATAAAGAAAAATTAAAGCACAAAGATATTTACTCTCATTCCACAAGCAGTAAGAGAACTAAGGAGGAATTTTTCCTCCCTGAATCACTGAACAGTGGCTGTTGAGGCAGTATAATAAAGAGAATAATATTCTTTCCAGGATGTTTGAAAGAAAAATTGGCTGCATGAATTAAACTGGGTAACTTTAAACCCACAGAATATTTCCTGATTCTTATTGGACAAATAAGCAAAATATACCATCAGTGGCCTAAACACCATTCCAATTTTACACTGGAAACAAAAAGTGAAGTTAAAAATCATTTGACCTTAAGTGTCAAGAGATGTAGAATATTAATCTAACCTCCCCTTACAACTCTGGTCAATCTTGTGGTCTGAGCCTGTACCCTCCTTGTGCTCCAACCCAAAACACAACTGGCTTTCACTTTTTAAATATATTTTCATTTTTAAGAAATCATTCACTCAACATCACTCATGATTAGGGAAACGCAAATCAAAACTACAATGAGATATCATTTCACACCTATCAGAATGGCCAGTATTAAAAAGAGAACTACAAGTATTGGAGAGGATATGGAAAGATAGGAACACTTATTCACTGTTGGTGGGAATGCACAATGGTACAGCCACTGTGAAGGACTGTTTGGCAGTTCCTAAAGAAGTTGAATATAGACTTGCCATGTGACCCAGCAATACCACTACTGGGTATATACGCAGAACTGAGAGCAGTGACACGAACAGACATCTGCACACCAATGTTCATAGCCACATTATTCACCATTGCCAAAAGTTGGAAACAACCCAGGTGTCCATCAACAGAAGAATGAATAAACAAACTGTGATCTAGTCACATGATGGAATATTATGCAGCTGTAAGAAGAAATGAAGTCGTAAAGCATATGACAACATGGATGAACCTGGAGGACATTATGTTGAATGAAGCAAGCCAGACACAAAAGGACAAGTACTGTAAGAATACGTTACTATGAACCAAATATATTGTTTAACATACTGTTTGATTAAAAAAAAAAAATGTATTCAGTACATTTAATTGAGAAATGTATATATTTATTCTTCTATGTTTACTTTTCAGTTTTTAATTGTTTATATTTTCAATTATTAAATGTACAAAATAAAGTTTTAAAAAAGACAAAAAAAATTATTCAGACAAGCAAAAGTTAAATAAATAACCCCCCAAAAAGCAAACAAAAACAAAAAATGGATATCACAATTTCACCGCTCAGAGATAACCCCATTAGCATTGGGTGGCTGTCCTTCCAGACTTTTCTACCCTAGTTATCCTCACATGAGTTCTTTTTAGATTCTTCTTTCTGAACAGTAATTTCAATAAAGTTTTAAAGCAGTTCAGACAAGTTCATCTCTCTCAGCCTCTATTTTCACCATTTATAAAATGGGGGTGGTGTTCATAACCACTGTCTTCTCAAGCTGTGGGGAAAAGAAAGAAGGTAATGCATGAGAAGACATCTAGACATAGAACATAAATAGTCCTTCTTATTCTCCATCTCTCCTTCTTTATATTATTCAATAACTTAACAATAGTTATTAAGCACCTGCTGTATGCCAGGCACTGCACTAAACACTAGGCTCACAGTGATGTTCAAGATAGCCATGTTCCTGCACTGATGGAGGGTATATACATGGAAACAGAGAAAGTGCAGAACTATGGGACACATGGCGAGAACACCAATTGCGGGTTGGTAGGGGGCAGAGAGCTAAAGAGGGCTCTGGGCATGGAGAAGCACATGACAAAGGCCCTGAGACAATCTGGCTGAATCATAATATGGCTGAAACATCAAGTTCAAGAAGGAAAGGGTTTTGAGGGATGAGGCTGCAAATAGGCAGAGGCCATGTCAGGAAAGGCCTTATTATTCAGATTTAGGGGTTTTAAAGAAAACTAAGCTTTGATTGGGGCAGCTAAAAGGATGGTGTTTGTATTCACTGACACAGGGGACAACTGAGAAGGAAAAGTTTCCAGAGGATTAGCTGATGACTTCTGTTTAAGACATGCCTTTGAGCTGCCCATGTGTTTTAGTTTCCTGGGCTACACCAGCAAATACCATGAAAAGAGCTGGCGTAAACAATAGGATTTATTAACTTTTGAGGCCAAGAAAATGTCCAAATCCAGGTATCATCAAGGTGATGCTTTCTTCCCAAGACTTACTGCTGGCAATCCTTGGCTCTGCCACGTGGCAAGGCACATGGAGGTATTTGGGTCACACCTTAACTGAAATAGCCTTATCAAAAGATCTTTCTAACAATGGGTCAACACCCACAGGAACAGATTAGCTTTAAGAACATGTTTTTCTGAAGTACATACAGCTCCAAATCACCACACAATGGTACATGGATGGCTAAATAAGTCAGTGGGACTTATGAGAAAGATAGGGGCTGGAGACATAGATTTAAGAATCAGTGTAGCAAGAAGAGAAAAGGACAGACATTTAAGGGCTAAGTAGATGAGAAAGAACCATTAAGATGACTGAGAAGGAACATGGAGAAAGAAAGGAGGAAACAAGGAGAATGGGGCATCAAGGAAGCCAAGGGAAAGGAATAAATTAAGAAAGGGGAGGACTGCCAGCGTCTGCTGTGCTTAATCATGGCCCCCTTGCAGTTGAGTGTTGATTACTGAGCACTGAAACCAGATGGAGTAGGTTAAGGGGTGGAAGAAAGAGAGGCGGTGGAGCCTGGGAGTGCAGATCTCCCTTTCGAAAAGTCCGGCTGGGAAAGTGAGCTGCGAAATATGACAGAACCAGGTGGAGGATATAGGTCTCCTTCCTTGCCCACAGTAGAGTAAATGGACAATGGCAGAGTCAATAGAAGACCACATAGCAAAAGAAGAAGGCAAAATTCACAGGGGGAGGGGAGAGGGCTATGGAGCAGTAAGGCAGCCGGCAGCTGAGGCTCAGAAGCCAGGAGCTGAAGCTGTAGAGGGGTAGAAGACCCAGCAGCAACACAGTGATGAAGACGAGAATAAAAACATTATACTAATTTTGGCCTGCCATCAACCCTTCCACTGAGGAGAAAAGCAGGGAAAGAAAGACGGAAGGAAAGGAAATAAAAAGAAGGAAGGAAAGATTGAATTACTATGTGCCATATACCATGCCTTTCATTTCCCATCTGGTAGCAATAAAAAAGAAATTGTTTTGTTGTTTACAATTCCCCTCTGACTCCTAACAAGGGCTAGTTCTAGTAGCTGGAGGACCCTTTGTTTGCTGAGCACTTTCTTTTAATAAATTAAAATTTTATTTTCAGAGAGGCAATATAGAAATTTTAATTTGAAATTGCCTGAAAATACACTGTATAGTTTAGGCAGACACACAAACAAAAGGGGAAAAGAAAAAAAAAAACTCATGCAGATGGCCCTGTGCGCTTCTATTTGGCATGCCCAGATTGGGTCACAGAAGTAGAATCCTGCTTGTAGAAATATTTTTACTCCATGCAGCAAATATATCCAGACTGTGCAGAAAGAAACTGCCCCCAGCTGGCAGCCCACTCCTCCTAAGCATCAGGAGCCAAGCGGGCTGAAGCAGGAGATGGCCATCCTGCGTGGGGACAGCACTGCCAAGTGTGATGAAGACACAGTGACCAGTACAAAGCACCCCAGTTCTTTGCCAAGAGGCAGCCAGCATGACAGTCCTAACTATGCCCTCAACTCACTGAGGTAGGGGAAGGGCACAATAAGGGAAAGTTCATCCTGCTAGGTCACCCAACTCCACCTTTCCTGGGAAACCCAGAAATGTGGCTTTCCCCCGTCTGCACTCTGATGCAGACTCCGATCTCTTCTTGGCCGCAGAGGTAATGTAAGAATGCACTTAACATGTGTGCCAAGCACTTTTTGATGAGTGGGATGACTCATGTTTGGAGGCAGAAGCGGAGAGAAAGTCCTGCAATATGCACAGGGGAAGCTGGGGCTAGAAAAGTGGGGAGTGAATAAAGGGCCAGGGGTTGGCAGGTCAGGATTGGGAGACCTTGAGATGAAACACGCATCGGATGGGAAGTTTGAAGTTGTGTCTGCAGGGCTTGCGGTGTGAAACCCTCCTGTGTATGCTCCACATCTTCAGTAGAATCTGCATTGTTTGCTAACATTTTCTAGAGGAGAGAAGAGGAGCTGTGTCCAAATCAGCCCTTGGGTCTGCTCCGGTTCCTCTCCCCACCTTGCAGCCTCACACATCCTCTGTCATAGACTAATGGCCTCATCCCTGAGCAGAAGCTTGAGAGTCTGAAGGAAAAGGGAAAGAGAAACCAAGACTCCTCCCTTTCATTCAGCCCTAACGTAAGTGTCCTCAGCTCTTGCAGGCCGAGTACCCTGACTTCTGGGTGCTATGGACTGACCCTTACTCACCCACTCAAGGCCAGTTCCCCCCAAGTCTCCAACCCATTCGTGATTCCGTGAGGCTTCTCAAAGTCAGGCTAATTTGAAGGAAAGCCTAGTTTAATTAGTGAAGACATTGAATGATCAAATATTTTTAAAGGATACATATAACATCACTCTTTTTAAAACTTGCTCACATCGTTATCAAGCAGAGGCCCTCACTTTCCTAACTATCAGAGTCATTGATGAACTACATGTTCATTGTTTATCTGTAAAATGAATGACAGTAATTGTGCTTAAGTGAGATAAAACTCTTCTATCTAGTTTATGTTTTTGCTGGGTGAACTCATTTATCAAAGTTAAGGCAAAAATAAACATTAGGTCACGTAATCCAAAGCCAAATTTGCAAAATCTGCAATTAATAAAGTTTTACTGCAAAATGGTGCAATCCTTGCTTCTCTTACAGAATGTGATGCACGCAGTTTGGCTAAGGTAATTCATCTGCAGGCAGAATCATCTGTTCCAAATTTACACTCTGTTTTCAATGTTTAAAAAGGTTTGGAAAGCACTATTGTGCTTTTGTTTGTTTCTCATGGTGAGCTCAGTAGCCCTGCTGTGTAGGTGGATGCTTGTTTCCTTGTGAACCTAGGCAGAGATTCTCAACCAATGCAGCACCCACCCTTGGCAGAGCTGGAGCATTTGTTTTTTATGCAGGGCAGTGGGGGTGGCAGTGGAGAACTTGCTACTGGCATTAAATGGGCAGGATCCAAGATTGCCCCACTGTGGCAGATTGAGTCATGGACCCCAGAAAAAAAAAAAAACACGTTCTTAATCTTAATCCCATTCCTGTGGTGTGAACGCATTCTAAATAGGACCTTTGGTAATGCTATCTTTAGTTAAGGTGCAGCCAGCTGAATCAGGATGGTCTTAATACTATCACTGGAGGACTTAAAAAAGAGAAAGCCATGAGTAGAAGTCGAAATCCAGAAATCAATGGAAAGAAGAAGACAAAGAAAAGGACATTGCCATGTGACAGGAAAGCCAAGGCACCAAAGGATTGCCACAACGCTACCAACACCAGGAGGAGGCAAGCCTTCTGGCCCCTGAAACCATAAACCAATAAATTCCTATTGTTTAAGCCAACCCATTGTGCGGTATATTTGTTATAGTAGCCTAGGGAACTAAAATACCTACCCAAAATGGCCATAAACCCCATTAGGAATAATACTACTAGGGATTTCGAATGCAACATTTTTGACATTCTAAGTTGTTGCCATTTGTCATTAGATGTGTGAAAAATAATCAGAAGAGACTTCTATTAGCTCCCTCTCCTTGTATCTCAGGCACTTTATGCTTAAATATCCTATGCTTTTTGCTCATTATACTGTGTGTATTCACCTGTCCATCTTCTGTAGACTCCAAGTAACATCGAATAGAGACAGTGCTTGATTCATCTTTTTATCCCCAGTACAGAGTCAGGTAGAGTGGGTGCTCAGTTAGGTTCAATTAGTGAAAGGATGAAAACTTGGTAAACCAAAAAGTTTAGAAATTGTTTATTAGAATAATTAGCCTTTAGTTACAGAAATATTCTTTGTTATCCTGTGGGCTCTGGTTTAGTCTTCTGGACTAAAACTCACATGTGAGTTTTACTATTATCTTACTAGGTCTTGATTTCTATATACAGAAAATAAGGAGGCTGGACTGCTTTATTCTAAGGTCTCTTTTAGCTTCAAAAATTCTGCATCTTTGTTAAATCAAGATAACAGTACATCAAGATTGGACATCAGAGCCCTATTCTTTACCATTCCAAATTCTTTACCCCTCCTCTAACAGAGTCATTATTTTATTCAGTAGCAGAGTCAACATTTAGCCAAACATCCATTTATAGAAACTACATTTAAAAATAAAATGAATATAGCTAGCCCTACAATATAAGCTAAGCGGTCATGTGTCATCTTGGTTTCCATGGCAGGATATTTTTCTTGTCAGCCCTGGAGGAAGAAATGGAGGACTGCAGGAGCTATTCTATGTAACTAGAGCTGAAAGAAAATGAGTATGGCACAAAAGTAGAGCTACTAGAATATGATAAAAGTGATGAGATGTCACTTCATGATTAGATTTTAAAACTGTGACTTCCATCTTACTAGCAGGCTCTGTCTATTGCCTTCTCAGCTTGAACAGTTTGATGAATCAAGTTGCTGTGTTGGAGAAGCCCATGGACAAGAAATTGAGAGCAGTCTCAGGCCCACAACCAGCAAACAACTAAGGTCTTCGATTCAACCCACAAAGAAACAAATCTTGCCAAAAACCATGTAATCTTGGACATGGATCCTCTCCCAATTGGGCCATAAGACACCTGCAGACTGGCCAACACGTTGACTGCAACCTGTTAGAGACCTGAAATAGAGGGCCCAGCTAAACCATTCCCAGATTCCTGACCCATAGAAACTATGAGATAATAACTATGTATTGTTTTAAGCTGCTATTTTGGGGGGTAATTTGTTACACAGCAATAGATGATTACTGTCACTTGGTATCAAGGCCTCACATATAATTTGTTAGCTGGCACTACAGAGCCTAAACACCCGTGACTATCTTTATTCTTCCCTCTGGTACTTACTTGGTTGATTAAAACTACATCTGGTCATCTGACATCTAGATTCTGGTCTAAATACCAGTTTCCATTAAAATGAACCAGAGATCCTTGGGGAAATATTGATTCCAGGGTTGGAAGAGGGAAAACAAAAGCTGAGCCTTAAAATCTTGTGGTGCCAAAAAGTAATGAAGTGCTCAAAAATGATGGAGTATGTCAAAAGGACATGTGAACCAACTTGAAGGAGTCCCCAGTGATCAAAGCTGGAATACTTTGAGCAAGAAAATAATGATAGTAATGGATTTTAACAAATAGAATAAAATAAATATCCATGAGTCCATACTGATATAAATAAATAGCTGAATAAATAAGTGCATGTGGGAGAAGGGACAGTAGAATTCAATTTAATAAATGTAGAGGAATGACTGAAATAGAAAATGACTATTAGACCAATACCACAATCATTATTTTTGTATGCTAAGAGAGAGTATATCTGCATAGTCTCAAAATATCTCCTCACCAGATATTTATTAATAATAAGGGAAAAAAATCAGAAAAAAGTGGAGAAATCTGTAAGATACCACCTTCACCAAGTGATGAAAATTACATAATAAGACATATTAACATCATGTACCTCCTGATATGATGTAACAAGGAGGACATGGCATCACTTAGGTGGTGTGACAGTTTGATATTATTTACAAATTCCAAAAAGAGATACTGATTATGTATGTAAACTGGTCTGTTCCTCTGGGCATGATACCCTTTGATTGTATTAAATTCAAAGGTTTTACATTTACTTGATTATGTTAAGATTAGGGCTTTGATTCGACCACATCATTAGGGCATGCAGGGTTGAGTCCCCACCCCGTTGGTGGGCTATATAAATGGACACTCAATCAAGAAGACAGAAATAGATACAGAAGAAATACACAGAGGAATAGAGAGAGTTCCATAGGCACGGAAGAGAAGGGAGCTTTGATCCTGCAGCCCCGAAGAGAGATGAGCCATAAGCCTGATAATTTACAGCTGGCCTTGTAAAAGAGACCAGAGCAGTTGAGCCCAGAAAGAAACAAACTCTCCAGCCTACAGCTGAGATCGGAAGAAGCTGGGCCTACAGAGCCTTAAGAGGAAAGAAGAAGATTGAAACCTCGCAGATATCAGCACCAATCTTGCTACACACAGCAACAGATTTGGCTGAGGAAATTAAGTACCTCTTATGGAACCTTGGGTTGGACTCTTTAGAGCCTTGTAACTGTAAGCTTTTACCGCAAGTAAATACCCTTTAT
This sequence comes from Tolypeutes matacus, assembly GCA_026826555.1. NCBI lineage: Eukaryota > Metazoa > Chordata > Mammalia > Cingulata > Chlamyphoridae > Tolypeutes > Tolypeutes matacus. Next base: position 10,739,325 of record JAKSZT010054334.1, on the reverse strand, counting down.
AAAAACTAAGAGATTTCTGGTTCTTTGCATCAGTACCCCTTTTGGCTGTTTTTGTCATCTCCATGGTGGCGTGATTGGTCAGGCACGGATGCATATCCAGGGTATTGTTTTAAGCAGGTTTTGTGGGCCTTAGGAACTTCCATCAGTGTTACTATGTTTAAAAATCTCCATTACGGTTTGGGGACAAAAGGCTAACTTAGACAACCAGTGGATTGATGTCAAAGTCTTTCAGAGCCAAGAGAGACCTAAATGAGGTCCTTCCCTGCAATTGGGAGGCCACACAGTATTGTGGGTAAGAGCATCGGCTCTGGAGTTAGCCTGCCAGCGTACAAACCTGGCTGTGGAGTCATTGGTGTTGTTTACCCAAATATTTCCAGATCTTTTTGTCCAGCGTGATAGGATGAGACGTCCCCACCCCTTGGGTGTGGCCCAATGACTCACTCTAGTCAGTGAGTAAAGATAGAAAGCTAGTGTGTGATTTGCAGCTTGGTCTTAGAGCAAGGAAAATGTGAAGTGGAGTCCCCGGCCAAACACGATGGACATGCAGTGTGTGTTAGAAATAAATGCTTGCGGGAAGCAGCTGTGGCTCAATCAGTAGGGCTCCCGTTTACCATATGGGAGGCCCCGGGTTCGGTTCCCGGGGCCTCCTGGTGAAGGCAAGCCCGCCCGCGCAGTGTGGTTACCTGACCCAGCGGGCACAAGCAGCAAGGGGGGGATAAATGAATAAATAAATAAAATCTTTAAAAATAAATAAATAAATAAACACTTGTTTTAAACCATTTAGATTTGGGGGCTACCCTTACTATTATTCTGGCTCTGGGACAGTCACTTAACACATACAAACCTCAGACGTCTCTACCCATAGACATGGAATCATAACAGCACCCATCTCATAGCAGTGCTGTTAGAATCAAATTAGAGAGCTAACACAGAGAAAATGCTTAGCAGAGTGACTGGCTTATTCAGTAAGTGCTCAGTAAATATCACCTACTCTTATCACCAGGCCATAAGCTCCATCAGTTCAGGAACCATGTAGGCTGGTAAAGAGTGGACACTCGATAAAAAAGTAACTTCAGTTCTTGTCAAGAACATCAGTGATGCCTCTCAAGTTGGTGTTAATCCAATGAACAATATTCAGTTGTAACCTTACTAGTGGCAGCTTACCCCTGGAAACTCCCCTTTGGCTTTCTAACATACCAATCTGGACCAGGGCTATGACTTGTGTCCCCCCAAAAAAAGATATAGTGAAGTCCTAATCCCCAGTATCTTTGAATATGGCCTTATTAGGAAATAGGGTCGTTGCAAATGGAATTAGTTGAGTTAAAATGAGGTCGTATTGGAATAGGGCAGGCCCTTAATCCAATATGACCGGTGTCCTTATAAGAAGAGGAAATTTGGAGACAGACACAGAGAGAAGATGACCTTGAGACAGTGGAGGCAGAGACTGAGTTATGCCACAAGCCAGGGAATGCCAAAGACAGCCAGCTACCGCCTGACACAGGAGGGAGGCATGGAACAGACTCTTCCCCACAGACCTTGGAGGGTACACAGCCCCTTCTGCCATTTTGATTTCAGACTTCCTGCCTCCATAACTGTGAGACAATAAATTTCAGTTGCTTTAAGCAACCCAGCTTGTGGTACTTTGTTAAGGCAGTGCTAAGAATCTAAGACAATGGGTTTCCTCCTCCTTCTCTAGTATATCCTCAATCTCTTTTCCATTTCCTCTTTCTACTCTTATATTATCAATAGTGTTCTTTAGACTTATGCCTTTGGCCCTCTTCACAGCAGAATTGCCTAGGGAACTTTATAAAGTACCAAGGCCCCACCCCAGAGATCCTAAGGTACCTGGGATGGAGTGCATCCTGGGCATGAGGATATTTCAAAACTCCCCAGGTGACTGTAATGTGTAGCTGAAGGAGGGAATTACTACACTGCACCTGTTCGGACCAACATAGCAACTACCTGCCCCATGAGACTACTGAGCACTTGGAAACGTGCTGAGTCCAAATTGAGCTGTGTTGTAAGTGTAAAATACGCACCAGATGTCAAAGCCTTCGTGTTTTTAAAAAAGCATGTAAAAGAACTCAGTAATAATTTTTATATTGATTATATGTTGTGGTTGTAATTCTTTGGATGTATTGAGTTAAATAAAATATATTATTAAAATTAATTTCATGTATTTTTTTTTTCACTTTTCAATGTGGTTACAAAAACATTTAAAATAGTAGATGTGGCTTATGCTTCTGGATCTTTGCACACACTGTGCCCTCTGCCTGGAATGTCATTCCTGCTTCCCAGCTTCCCTGCACCCGCATAGCTCAGCTTCAGAACTCCTGAGTTCCACCCTGTGGAGCTTCCCCCAGGTGGTCTACCACTCCAGCTGGACAAGGATGCCCCCAGCCCCCCTGTTTTAGTTTCTTAGGCTGCTTAAGCAGATACTGTATTAGTCAGGGTTCTCTCGGGAAACAGAATCAACAGGAGATATCTGTCAATAATATGAGATTTTATAAGAGTCTCTCACGCAACCGTGGGGATGCACAAGTCCAGGTTCCGCAGGCAGGCTGCAAACCAGGGGCTCCGATGAAAGTCCAATGAAAGGTCCTTGATGAGTTTCTGGAAGAAGTTGGCTGTCCAAAGACAAGCTGGGAAATTCTCTCTGAATGTTGAAATCACTTCCCCTTTCAAGGCATTCAACTGATAGAATAAAAGCATCATCCATTGCTGACGGCAATCTCCCTGATTGATGCAGATGTAATCAGCCATCCATGCAGTAAACTCACTGGTGATCAAAGCCCACAAATGCTCTTGTATTACAATTAGCCCAGTGCTTGCTGGACCAAACACCTGGACACAATTAACCTGGCCGAGTTGACATATTAGACTAACCATCACAGATACCATGAAATAGTTCAGCTTAAACAATGGGAAATTATTCACTCATGGTTTTGAGGCTGTGAAATTGTCCAGATGGAGGCATCATCAAGACGATGCTTTCTTCCCGAAGACAAGCTGTCGGCAATGGTTGGCTTCTCTGTCTGTTGGAGGCACCTGCTGGTCTCTCCCTTCTCTTCTGGGTTTTGTTGATTTCAGCTTCTTGCTTCCATGGCTTTCTCATTCTCATGTCTGAATTCATCCTGTTTATAAAGGATGCCAGTAAGAGGATTAAGACCCATCCTGAATGAGGTGGGTCACACCTTAACTAAAGTAGCCTCATCAAAAGGTCCTGTTTACAATGGGTCCTCACCCACAGGAATGGATTACATTTAAGAACATGTTTTGGGGTATACACAGCTTCAAACCACCACAACCCCCCATGCTCTTATAACCACCTCTGCCTCCTTTTCCCTCCTACCACAATTGCCTTTAATGCCCAGCATTGCCATTGTCTTTTTACTTTGCCTACAGCCCCCATTAGACTATGGGGCCTCTAAAGGGCATTAGCCACTACTGACCTGCCTCTGTATTTCTAGTGCCTCACCTAATACCAGGTATGTAAAAATAATAATGGCAAAAATAATAACAATAACAAATAATAATAACAATAGGAATGGAGCTGTTACGCATGCCAAAAATTATGCTCTCTGCTTCACATATGTTGCTTCATTTAGTAAGAATTTTATAAATATTTATTGAAATAAATAAAGTTTAAGCATGTGCCCAGCATGTGTTAATACCACAGAAAACACTAAGGAGCATATTCTCTCAGCTATAGGAATTGAAAATATAGCCAGGTAACAGTAATAGTGCACTATTCTTCCAGATTTTCCCACCCAAAGAAAGTCATCAAGTAACTTGCGATTAAAGGAAGAGTGGTTCTTGGCATTTAAAAATTAAAAAAAATACCAATCCAAATTCCAATTATTAGGAATAGTTGGGAAACCAGAAGTGAGAAAAGGATACGAAGTACTTGGTGAAATTAAAATCTTACACAAATATGGCTTCACCAGCACTGACTAAGTGTGGGATGTTTCCACCCAATCTTAAATAATCCATATTAGTTGATCAATTCAACATTATCAATATGTAGTATTTATAATATAGCATACCAATGAATGCTTTATTTCTTTAAATATATACATGTATACATATGTATACACACAAGCACAATACATATATTTATATATATATGCAAAAATATATGGGAGATAAAAAAGAAACACATGAAACATATAAGAAAACAAAAGTCAAACTAAGTCTCTAAGCCCAGTGAAACTTCAGAATAGGGAGAGATTAGTGTGAATCAGTATAACCAGGGTTACATGCAGATAAGATTCCAAGAGGAAACTGTGGGAGTTTGCACAGAAGGGAGCATTTTTCCAGGCAGAAGAAATAGCATGAACAAAAGCTTGGAAGAGGTCATGAGCATGTTCAGAGACCACTGTTTTGACTCCTCTGTTAAGTCAAATTCTTAGTCATGTCTTTAAAAACTGCAAAGGGTTGGTTTCCTTATTTCTTCTGATTCATGGCTGTGCTTTTGTGTCATTTGTGGTATAGAGTGAAAAAATGTACCTTGCTGATGAGTACCAGACATTTTCAATGATAAAGCAATGTCAGAGTTGAGAATATGACATTGTTTCTTATCTCCTTTGGGGAACTAACAGGCTACCTCCCATTTTACATGCCATTCGACTATAGGTTAGTGGATTTGTGTACTGGTTCCATCTGAGCACATAAATTACTCTCTCTACTTGAAGTGCTTTGCAGAGTGCCACAATTTATCACATGAAGAAGTAAGTGGTCTGTTATAGTTCTAGGGATGTCTGTGAAATAATCTTGAGCTGAGAGTAAATTTTAGCACACCAAGCAATTTCTAGAACAATCTCCAGTCATCTATTTTTCAGAAATAATATATGAGTTAATAGGTAGCACTTGTTAAGAACTTTCTACACCTCCGAGATTGTTAGGATGCGGCCTGCTGCAGGCAGTCAGAGCCAACAGGGAGCAGCCAAGGCCTGACTGGAGACCCACCAACTGGAGCTAGACAGGCCCTGAAGACTTAACCCAGCTCTTAAGGAGTCAGGCTGGAAGACAAAGCAAGATCTTCTTGAGCTAGATCTATCTTATTGGGCCCAGACAAAAAGTGAACAATAGAAGGCAGGGTAACCAGAGCACCAGGACAGGGATCCTGGGCTGGACACAGAGCCAAGAGGTGGGAAGTGAAAGCTGCCAGCAATTACCTCTGAGTACAAGCCTCAAGGTCAAACCTCCATTCTTCTCCCAGGCCAAGCACTTCCACCATTTCCCTTCTGATAACATACAGGAAGAGAACGGATGTGACATCATAACAACAGCTGGGGGATTTCTGACAGAGGACGAGAAGGCAGTAAAATATTGATTTTCCAACAAAATCTTGGTGCTCAAGCCACACCACAAAAACAGGTGTAGATAAGGCTCACCACAGGTGAGTTCAAGCAGACTTTCTGAGCCACTTCTGAATTGTTTGCGTTCCTGCCTTCAGGAGCTGCACTGACCCATGTGGAGTCTAAAGAAGTCAGTCAGTCAAGTGGTTAGTTCCTCAGAGGTGTCTTGGGGACATCTTGGCTGGGTTGAGTCACTAGAAGTCTCTGAGGGTTCCCAGGGCTACAGAGAAGCACAAGATGAGGCCTGTGACCCAAACTTCACGGCAGTGTCAGGAGAGGCTGAGCTTACTTTTGAAGGATAAATAGAAGTTAACTAGGCAGAGCAGGCGGGCAAATAAGCAAAGGGAAGAACATGAAGAAAGGCAAGGAAACGAGAAGGGCTGGTCCCCTCAGGAGTCTTCGTGTGGCCAGAGGGCTGTTGTATGGCAGGAGAGAAAAAGAGAAACCTGGAGCTAAAATCCATCCACACTTGGCTTTCCAAGCTAGGTATCTCTAGGGCTGCCTCAGCCGAAGATGTGCCTTTTTCTACTTTACACAACGGTCCAGTCTGAGCTAGTGGTTGTCTTGCTAAACATTCCAAAGACATGGGCCCTTCATGATTTCAGTAGTGTCCAAAGAAATGAAATAACCTGAAAGTCAACCAGATATTAAAGGAACCAAGAAAAGTCTAAGGCTTGGGGCAGTTTCCATTAATCTGCTATGGAGCAATTCAAACAGTTAACTGTGAGGGAGGGAAGAAAAAGAAGAAGAATATCTGTACAGATATTGAGTTCTGAGATGGCAATTAAGGACATCTAATAGAATCTACAAGCAACTCCTATCTGACTTTAAGATGTCTCTTGGAGGTCAAGAAGGGTCAGACTGACTGAACCTCAAAACACAAATCTTGCTATTTAACATTCCCAATAATCTCAGTGTTAACCCCTCAATAGCTTTTAGATATTGTACCATTTACTGCAAAATTAAAATTAGAATCAATACAATGAATACTCAGTATTTTAAACAATTCAAGGCTCTATTTCATCATGAAGTTCCACTTATGCTGTAAGAATAAAAAGAAAAGACAACCCTTTGTTCTCTTCATTTCCCAATCCTGCAAATGGCCTCTTAGTCAAAATAGCTCCTCTAATCTTTAAGTTTTAATTAGCTGCCTGCAATTCATAAAATATCAGGAATTAAAATGCTGATACCTCATTCTCCTGAGAAATGGCACACAATTAACCTCTTTTTTCTGGTCAAAGGCAGAAATTGAGAAAGGGTAATGACAAATTTAATCTATTCTTACGGCAAGGCCTGCTATAGGGCTGCAAAACAGCATCCAACCCAGCATCAAAGGAGAAAGCAATCTCGAGAGTGTCAAGAAACTCTGGATTAGTTGTGCATAGCCCTTTGTATTCATGACAAGTTATATTACAAAACCATATTGAACCCCAAATATCTTACAAAAAATGTTAAATGATTCCCCAGAATTCAGCAACCTAACCTGCCTTTCTTTTCCCTCTAAAACAGGTAATTTGCCTAGGTTTTAAATGATGTCAGAAGCTCTAGACTTCTAGTGTGGAGGATAGAGGACTGAGAAATGCACACCTTCCTGGCATGATCTCAAGATCAAAGATATTTCTGGCAGTAGAGTAAGATGAAATTGCTGGCACTGAGTTTGTTTATGGCTTTCTAGAATAGTCATTTATTTAAAAAAGGTAGCTTTTGCTTTTTCTAAATCCCAATGGTAAGTTACATGGTAAGTATTTAAATTATATTAGCCATATCCATTTAAACCTAATAAAAAGCTCATCGAGAAGAAATAGGGTCCAATACTTGCAAGAGAAAGACATTTTAACATATGCTGTCAATCAAGACATGAGGCAGACCAGAGTAATGGTTCTGAGGAAGGCTGTGAGGCCATCTGCCTTGTTTTAAACCCCAGTTTGGCAGTCAACAGCTGTGCGATGGAGGGCAAGTGGTTTAACCTCTCTGAACTTCTGTTACTTATCTCTAACATGGGGACAAAAACCTGTGTTGTGAGGATGAAGCAGAGATTGCTCCTAATATGTTTAGCACAGTACCTGGCACTTCCTGAGCGCTCTTTAAGGATAGCCACTATTCTTGTTACTGGAAGAACTCAAATTATCTTTAATCAGGTCAAAGACAGAAAGATACTCTTTCATGTTAAGAATGCTTTGGTAATTCTAATTGTTTCAAATCTATTTTGATAGAGCAATTATAAATTCTATGCTAAATAATAAAAGAATAATGAGACATGATACCAACCTTCATCTGTAGAACACAGCTTTCTAACCTGCAGAATGTGTTGACATACATGATTTCCTTTACAGCTCACAACACTCCTGGGTGGTGGGTATTTCACATTCCATAGATGAGCCCAGAGAAGTTAGAAGTCTCAAGGAAAGGTTACATAGCGGAGTTGGAACTCAAACTCAGGCCTGACTTGAGTCCCATGATTTTCCTGATACAGTTGAGCTGCAATGACTCTTATCCTGTCCACAAAGCAACATGTGTGTAAAGATCCCAGCATTGTGATATGCTTTTTGTGTCTGGGAGGAAGCTTAGAGGAAATAAAAGCTCTTTTTCAAAATTTCCATTTGTCACCAGCAACAACATAGGAAGTGGATGGGGACTTTGTGTCTCCAACTTAAAAGCAAATGAATCAAAGCTTCTGCTGGGGCCGACCCACTCCTTGGGGAAGCAAACAACTGTTTGCTTTGTTAAACATTCTGTTTTCATGTCCCCTGGCTGAATCCCTATTTGATGTTTTCCAATTCAACCATTTCTAAGCAGCACCATTCTGATCATAGACACTGGTCTAATGGAAGAGGAATCAGTTCCCTCTCCTGTACTTAAACCTGCTTGACCCCCCAAGGCTTTGCTGCAGGTGCTTACAATAGTTCCCTCCCTCCTATTATATAGTTTCCTGCTCACTGGGCTGGGAAGAAATGACGCAAAGTGATTTTACTTTTAAGAGATGTTCTTGGGACTGTTTGGTCAAGGACTTCTTCAGTCCTGGGTATCTGGACATGATCAGGAGAAGGGGGTGAAGGAGGAGGCACATCCCTTTGGCTGCATGACTTCTCACTCTGTGGGCCAGACTTGAGCCCTCTAACATGATCTTCTGAGTCAGGGACACGAGCTGTCCTGGTCTAAGGGCTGTGTTGCTTGTTTCTACCTGTCCACAATTTTCAAGACCTGAGGCCAGTGTACCTGTCAGCCAGGGGCTCCCAGAATCCTCAGTACTTGAATGACCCCATTTAAAGAGGGAAATATCCAACTTCCATGGTACCCCAGAATCATGGGGCCTTGAATCCTTCTAGCCAGAAGCTTGCCTCCCCTCAGATGACTTAAAAAATTCTTGGAGTGAACTTGTTACATGTATAAACTGCTCTTCACTTGAACCTAAAGGCTATGATGATTATAAGTGGGTGGGCTCAACTATGTTCTAAATTCAATCTGATGACAGCACTAAATTCTGCCCCCATGCACTGTCTTCAAGGCTTATGGCTCATGTAGTATGATTATTTACTCACAACAAAGTCATGGGGCATATTGCTCCTGGGTCCAGACTGTGAGTACGGTCATGGCAAGAACCAAATCTGGCACTCATGCCTGCACACTCATTAAGCCAAATCCATTAACTGGGTGAGGATGAGTCAGGCACCATGGGAGGCCCTGGAAATGCAGCAATGAATAATGCACAACTCCTATCCTTAAGGAATTAAACTTCCAGATTAAAGACATTAAAAACCCAGCCTAAAGCATTTCCCAATCTGTGTTTGAGTAACACTATTGTTCTGAGCAATATTAAAAGACAATCCTTGAAAACGGGGCTCCACAGTGAACTCACTTTGGGAGATACTTATTGTGACCCATCTTCCCAAATTCCTTCCCTGTCTCCCAGTAATAATACAAAAAGACCTAAAATGTAAGACACTAAGGAATAAGCAAAGTATGGTCTTTCGTTTAATCCAGCATTTCCCAACTTTATTAGATCATGGAATTCTTTTTGTCCAAAGAATGCTTATGAACATATTACCTAAAATGTTAACTGGAAATTTTTGAAAAAAACTCAGGTACAGTCATCATTATAAGATGGGCTAACCAATCAGCATTGTACAAATCCCTTAAAGCAGGCCAAAACACTACAGGAAATGTAACTAGATGAAGAAAACTACAATTAACCTTAAAACATATTACTGTCCATTCATTTACAAATCCATTGATATAAGTATACTTTCTTTGCTTATAGGTTGGCTGATCAAAGTTCTTGCATTTACTGTGCCCATAATGCATCCTCCATGATTTCCAGTAGAGCAAGATCATAAAGATTCTTATGAAACAAGTGGAATGAAGCCTCTTTCTACATTCACATTCTGCCCCCCAATATTTTAATATATTTCACTTCATCAGTCACTGCATTATGTCCAGCCCTCCAACAAAAAAAAAGTACTCAAAAAATAAGTTTCCCTTCAACTCAAAGGCTGATGTCTTCTCTAGGGAAGAACTGTTAAGATCTCAGGCCAGGTTCAATGAAAACTACATCAGGTCATGGGGCTGAGCCACTCTTACAGGTAGGTATATGATACATTTCAGCTTGTGACTTCATTTGATTGTCTTTCCAAAGCATCCAACTAATTTTCATAGAAACACCAATTATTTCTTTGTCTTTTGCTTTTTGTACTCATACTGTAATAAGTATAACTGGCATAAACAGGATTGGAGAACAGCAATAAAATAACTTTTGGTAAGCATACAGCTCAGCTGCTGGGAGCAGAAGGGTGCTGGACCCTGATCATCAGTTGGTTGGTTTGGAAGAAGGAATGGAAAGCATGGGCTAATCAGTTAATGAGTAAACTGTAATAAGTTGCTCCAGATAGAAGAGTGAGATCTTCAAAGCACATCCTCAGGGAACATCTGAAAGTTGCTGAAGTACCGCCTAGGCAGGGTGGCTCTGGTTCATTTTAATGCTTTTGTTTGAGTGGGGTAGGAAAAATTGAAAGCAGAAAATTTCTCCAACATCGGGGCTGAGAGTTGTCATTAGCTAGTCACATTCTCTATCCTTCCCAAATGTCACCCAAATAAATGTTGAATAAATATTATTAAAACATCACTTTGAAGGGGCCCTAGCCTACTCACATCGTTAGGTTTCCTGGATTCTGGAATGTGGAAATATCTGCCTCTACTTGAGGGACTGGGTTTCACTTCAGCTTGTCAAAATATACAATTTAGAGCTTATTCAATGTACAATACCTGTTAACATGCAGACAATTTTAGTTGTGTATACCAACTGAGTTTCAGGCATGTATGGGCATGTTTAGTTAAATGGCATAACAGGCCCAAGACAAGTCATTTACATGAGGTGATTTGCAAAGTTTTGGATAAATGAGAAGAGAAGTGGTACTGCTATGAGTACAAGGGAAATGTAATGGAAATGGAGACTGTTCCACCACTCTACCCAATGGAACGGGGCTTCTGGCAGAAGCTGAAGGAGCTTTTTTCATAAAGTTCTGTTGGACATGGGGTGCTGCAAGAGCGAGCAGAAGCCCTCCTGTGCAGAACACAGCAACACTCAGCACCCTGAGGGCACCAAAGCAGATGTGGCAGTGCCGAGAAGAACTGTTGCAGGGCCCATGAGGCCAAGCAGGAGATGAGAAATGTCTGGTAAACCAGACTGTGGTGCCAACCAACTGTGGTGCCCAGCAATCTGCGATTTGTTTGTGAAAACAAATGAAACATCTTCCCTAGGAAGATGCTAGTGGATTCTTTCAGAGAGCTGAGGTCTTCAATGAACGGTATGGGCAAAACCCAGAAAACTCTGAGCTATTACCAATATTGTGACCCCATCTATACCCTCAGGCAGGTAAGGGCATGGGAATGGCAAATAAGCACTAATAATGTATTTGTATTTTTAAATGGCATAGCACAGCCTAGATTGCCCTCCTCAAAGGAATATACCTCCTGCCACTTCACAGAGGCTCTATGGGTTACAGAAGTCAAGCCAGCTCCTCATAGGCACCCCAAAGAGGTTTAAATTGGAAATAGCCTGACCCACTGCTCCAGGGCAAAGTTAAACTGTGCTTCCAAAATGGTCTCAAGAACCAGTTCAGAAGCCTAGTGAATGACACAAAGGCCTTCCAGACATAGAAAAGTTGAGCCCACTATTTAGGGTCCAGTGGACCAATGGATCTGCTCAGAAATGTGGCAGATACGAGGGACAAATGGTAGATATAGTCTAGGATCCAAGGTTGAGAGGTCCAACTTTTAGAAAGACCTGGACCTGATAATTTAACATTGACATGGGACAGAATAAATATTCTGGGGATGTGCAGGGCCTGTGGGTGTCCAGCAGCTGCTCTTCTAAGGGGACCACCCAAGCACACTTACTGAAGAACAACACCTGCGTAGCTAGTAAAAGCACAAGAATGATTGAACTGATAATTGGAGGATTAAGAAAAAATGTTCCCATTATTATGACAAGTTTCTATTTGTGTTGGGTTGTTTGGTTTGCTTTATATCTCTCTGAACACAAAACCTTTATGTGGTTTTTAATCTCTCAGTTATAACTGAAAGGTTTTCTAAAACCTGCTTATCTAGAAAGTTATTTGAACCATGCATTTAAAACATAGCAGTCAGTGCCCTGGCACTTCCTACTCCCCAAATCACCTCAGCTTATGTCATTAGATTAAAGTGATCCCATGATCTTTTTTGAGCACTTGAAAAGCGTTCCAGCTTCTTGCCTTCCTGTTCTGCTGCACTGAAGAAGGTGCAGAGCCATCCCCCAGCCCTCTTCTTTCAATTATGCAAATGAATAAAAAACTTCAAAAATACAGATAAGCCAAAAAGAAATCACTGAAAATCAGCCATAATTTTATCAAGAGGTATAATTTTAAGTGAACCATATAACCTTTTCAGTCCATCTGAACGAGTTGCCTATTGTCAAATCAAACAGCCGCATTTCCTGAGATGGTAAAATTCTCCTGGTCTAGGTGACATAAGGTATAGATAGGGAAGAGGAACTTCGGTCCAGGCAGGCCCTCAGAAGAGCTAATTATCTTGTTAGGGAATATAATGAAAACCAGTATAGCCACTGTGTGGTGGTAGTAAGCCACCATGGCGAGGCAGAAAAGGAAGATTATTAGTCACTCAACAAATATGTACTGAGCACCTGCTATGTGTTCCATGCTATGCACGTGGATCCTGATCTTCAGGAGATAATAAATAATAGCAGTCAAGAAAACAAACAACAAAATATACAACAAAACAGTATCTAAATGGAATATATAAATATATAAGGTAGAGAAGGTACAGAGTGGAAGAAACACCTCTTTTCCTGGAGAGCCAAGGAAGCCTTTGCAGAGGAGCTGATGCTTAAACTGACTCTTTTGAAATTTATTTTATTTTATTTTCACCATTTTAACCATTTTTATGTGTATAAATTCAGTGGCATTAATTAATTCACAATGTTGTGCTACCTTCACCTCTATTCATTGTCAAAATATTTTCACCAGCTCAAACAGCAATTCTACCCATTCCTCCCTCCCCCCAGCCCCTGGTCACTTCTAATCTATTTTCTGTCTCTACGAATTTGTTTATTCTAGATATTTCATATAAGTGGAATCATACAGTATTTGTCCCTATATGCTTTGCTTATTTCACTCTGCATAATGTTTCAAGGTTCATCTATGCTGTGCCATGTATCAGAACTTCATCCCTTTTTATGGCTGAATAAGGAGAGGTAGCATTTCGCCATAAGGAAATGAGCACACATATTTAAAACAGACAATGAAAGAGGGAACGGGATCAGATGCCCAGTGCATAGAAGACAGGGAGAGCTCTGGGAGGTCAGAATGAGGGGAGCTCAAAATTAGCTTAAACAACCGGAAAGTTTCTTGAAGAGGTAAAACCTAAGAGAGAACGTGAAAGATGGCTATGAATTGAGGAGACACTAAAGGAATAAGACACTAAAGAAATAAAGGCATCTGATTGTACTTTTCTATGAGCAATTTACCAACTTGATATAAGAAAATGCTTAAAAGGGAAATGTTTCTATGCTACTGTATACCGTATTTTATGCCTACCTATTTAATAGTTTAACCTATGCAAGCAACCAGTCCTTCAGTTTGTAAAAACAAATAAGAATTTGCAATAATTGTTCCTAGAATAAGAGTCAGTGATGTATGGGGGTGGGGGTAGGGAACAGAGAACTGTTCAAATTGCATTGTAAAGTATATTTAGGTAATGTATAGTAAAGTATTTGAGCACCTTGCTTTAAGACAACTCATTATATGAACATTGGAATTTTGCAGAACTTTGTGACTTGGATGTCTGGTATGAAAAAGGGCCTTGCCTTTATTCAAACAGTCCTGTGTGCAAATCCCCAGCTATCTGCTGACCCTCTCCCATACATTAGATACCAATCCCCCTAGATTCCCAGTTAGGTAGTGAGCTATGCATAAACAAGGTAATCCATTTTGACACCACATATTAAGGATGATTGTGCAAGATCCATATATTCCTGGAATCTCAGGTAAATCCAAACAAGAATTCTATTTCTAACCAAGGACTCAACAACAAATAAATCTGAGATATGACAAATAGTATTACAGGAAAGTAAACAACTACAAACCACCATGCATTTAAAGAAGTGGAAGTATAATCTAAAATTTATAAAAAGGGTTTTAATATATGTACAGGTTGATTACACAAAGACTACAATGAATTATTAAATACTCATCTAGTTATATAACAATTACAATAGATTCACTAAATCATAATTCTGGCCTAAATGAAATATAGTATCCAGAACAATTAAGAGATAAACATTTATTTAGCAATATGTTCATGGGTCACCTTAGAAATTAGATGTCTATTTCATCAGATGAGCCAGATGTCCTAGGTTTCTTTCTAAAAAGCTTTCCAAGGAAACTTGAGAAGATGCCTTCCTCCTCCCACCCCAGTTAAATTGCCTGAAGCAAGAAAAGACATTCCCAATCTTTCTGCTGATAGTAGAGCTTGGTCGAGCATTAGCTTTTATAAAAATTTAATGATGATGGTATTCTTTCCATTGAAAGCATTTCTTTTCGAAAATAACAGCTGACTCCATTCTTCTACCCTTCACCCTTCACCACTTCCTCAGTTAATAAAGAGCTATGTGGCATCACTAGGGTTCTTAGGAGACAGTCTGATGTTTTTCGGTCTTTCTCAGTCTTCACTCCTGGAAAGTGACAGTGTTTGACATCTGTCAGAATATTTCACACCTCAGTGAAAGACAATAAAAATGATCAGATTACATTTTAAACATTTCATAAATATATATATATACACACACACACATATAAACACTGCCTACCTGCTTCCTGATTCATTCCTCCCTGCTGCAAGACCAGCAAAATCCTTTATAACCACACCCCCAGTGGAGGCCTTTCTAAACTACCTCTCCTCCTCAGTCTTCTAACTAGTTGTGTGCCTCTAGCTACCCCTAATCCCGAATCTCTCTACAGCAGTAGCAAATATGTGACCTGCAGGGTACTCAGGCTTCTGGTTGCCTGAAATAATCACCTACTCTCACTTCTAGTGCCTACACCATTCCCCTCCCTTTTAAACAATTGATAGCAGTAGCACTCCATTTTAATCTTTCCATATCCAAGAAACTCTTCTGGATGAGGATCCTAGACAAAAGCTTTTACCCTCCTACAACTACCCTCATTGATGTGCACACATGTGGTAACTACAACATCCCAGCAACTAACTATTCATGTTTAGTAGCATTTGGAAGGTAGCACATGCTAGATGCCTGATATATGTTGTTTAATCCTTGCAATCCTAGAAGGATGTATAAAATGAGGATAATGATACCTACTTCATAGGGTTGTTATAATGATCAAATAATGCCTGGCACATAGTGGGAGGTCAATAATTAATGTCCAATTAATGAATGAATTAATAACATGAGAGTACATAACACCTCATAAATATGTTGCCTTTCCCTCTGCAGCAGGTTGATATTATCTATGAATTCACACACCAAAAAAGATAATTATGTTTGTAAACTGGTCTGTTTCTCTGGGTGTGACACCCTTTGAATGTATTAGATTCAGCTGAGACATCTGATTAAATTATGTTAAGATTAGGGCTTTGATCCAACCATGTCATTAGAGTGCAACTCAGTGTTGAGTCCCAGGCCCCTTGGACTGAGAAAATAGACTCTCACATCGAAGTAGACTCAGAAGATACACAGAGGATGCAATGGCCCTGGGAAGAGAGATGAGTCTGATAGTTTACAGCTGACCTTATGAAGAGAACAGAGCAGTTGAGCCCGGAAAGAAAAGAGTCCCGGGAATAAAGACAAGCTTTATGTCAGCCTACAGCTGAGATCAGAAGAAGACCATAGAGCCTTAAAAGGGAAGAGGAAGGCTGAACCCTCGCAGACATTGCCCACTATCTTGTTTCAACACATGGCAACAGAGTTTGGTAAGGAAGTAACCTCGGGTTGGACTCTTTAGGGCCTTGTGACTGTAAGCTTCTACCCCATGTTTTAAAGTTTCAAGGAACTTAGCAAAATTAACCCCTGATGTTTTATGGAAGGCAGAATTTGAAAATGGTAGCCTGGGCATTTAGCTGAAGAACTTTCCAAAATAAACTTGGAGAATGCGGCTTGGCTTCTCCTTGCAGCTTATAGTAAAATGCTATATGAAAGGGATAAGCTGAGAACTGAATTATTGGGCACAATGAAACCAGAAACTGGTTCCAGAAATTCCAAGCCTCTGGAAATCAAGCCCCAGATGATAGCGGCCCATTTGAGTAATTAACTAAACTTGGAACTTGTAGTCAGATTGGAAATGCAGTTATCCAGGAAAGACTTGTGGAAAGTCTTATTTTCTGATAGCTTGGATCCCTGCTTCTTACCTGCTAAACCAACAAGCTTTTTGAGAGTGCTGTATAAACAAAACCACTGTCAGACTAAAAGGGACATCAAGGGGAGGGATGGAAGGGAAAATGGCTTTAAGAGGAAAACCATGGAAGCTAAGGTCAGGAATTAAGACATCTCCTTGGGCCAAGAGAACGACCCCACCCTTGTGTATGGAGAGAGCCAAGCCATTTGCCTGATAGTTCACAGCTCAAGAGACCAGAGCCCTGAACAGCTGAGAAAGCCTGGGAAGAAATGAGCCCCAGGGAGAGAGATGAGCCTTATGCCAGCCTACACCTGAGATGGGAAGAAGCTGGGACCACGGAGCTTTAAGAGGAAAAGGAAGACTGAAGCCTCACAGAGACCAGCAGCCATCTTGCTCCAACACATGGCAACAGACTTTGGTGAGGAAAGTAACTTACTCTTTATGGCCTTGTGACTGTAAGCTTCTACCCAAAATAAATACCCCTTTATAAAATCCAACAGATTTCTGGTATTTTGCATCAGCACCCCTTTGGCTGACTAATATCCCTCTCAACCACATAGAACTACAAGTTCCTACCCATGACCTAATAGATAAAACCCAGAAGTGACTGTGTTTGATCTGCTAACCAACTCCCCACCTCACTAAACAGCCTATTCCATTTCTAATGACCGCAATTGATCAAAGTTCTTCCTTCTTTCATTCAAATCTACATCCCTGCAACTTCTATCCATGGTTCCTGTCTCAGTTTCCAAGGAATACACAATATAAAAGGAGTTTCCTGGGCCTCCATTTTCTTTACTCCACACCATTTTACTCTTGGAGTGGGTTTTGCCTGCTAGTTATGATAATTGATGCCTCCCCCACCCCTGCCCTTCACATGAGAGCAAAGATTCTCAGAAAAATTGAGCACGTGTCAAATTTTATTTCAGACTTGAAAGAGGAAAGACAGCAGAAGGAAGCGCTTGGTTACAAAAACAGTCTTGAAAAAGGCACTGTTAGAAAAAAGAAAGTAACATGTAAAACAAGTGGATCTCAAATGTTAGCTAGTTCAGAATCACCAAGAGGACTTGTCAAAAAAAAAAGAGTGCTGGGTCCCACCACCAGGGTTTCTGACCCAGTTAATCTGGGGTGGGGCGTATAATTTACATTACTAAACCAAATTCTTGGGTGATGCCGATACTGATGGGCTGGGGACCACAGTTTGAGAACCACCTATTTAGAGTCTAAGGTTATTTGGATGCAGGGCTGATTAATTTTATGAAACTGTAAAGCTGCTACGTCTTTACCTATATGGGCAAGTAAACCTTTTGTGCCATCCCAAAGCCATCCACAGAGCCACCAGGCGTGCGCCCCCAAACAGAAATACCGAGAATCCCGGTTCCGCTCATGGGTAGGGCCAGATAAGGGCTATTTGATTAAACAGCAGGACTTTGCTTTTTCTTTCCATAGGAAGGAATGGTTTGGGGAATGAAAGTTGGGAGGAAATTGTCTCTCTCGACCGCTGGACAGACCGACTCCCGCGGATCCTTTCTCACAACTGTGCCCGCAGCAGCTCACGCACCGGCATTCGGCGCGCGCCATCCTCTCACCACCCGGGGACGCGCCGGGACCGACCGGGACTTGGGACCCGCGGCCGCCACAACAAACTGTGCTCGTCAGGAAGCGGCAGGACTGTCTCCCGAGTTAGAGATGAGCTGCCCTGGGCGCCAGGGGTCGCAGCACGCACGCGCGGTACCGCCGTGGATGCCCGCCCGCGAGGTGTCCCGGAAGTGGCCGCGGTCCTGGGGACGGCTGGGGACGGCTATTTTAGTTTCTGGTCAACCTTCAAATCTCCGGTTTCTACTGGGCTGAAATTCTTGAGTCAGGCTACTCTGGAGAGAAGATCTTACGAAATTCGAATTTTAAAAAAAAGACAAAAAACAGAAAAAGCAACTGCCGAAACCCGGGATCGAACCAGGGACCTTTAGATCTTCAGTCTAACGCTCTCCCAACTGAGCTATTTCGGCGCTGCTAGGACTTTTCTACGAGGGTTTTGTTACTGAATTGATGACATGAGCCTGTCTGACCTCTCTTCCCAGAAATTTAAAGCATTTCTTCTTCCTTATATTAAACGATTACCTCACAATTCTTTTGGCTCACTTTTTATAAATCATGAGTAAGCGCAATGTATGTCATACACTTTGTTAAATATAATCCAAACTTCTGATAATAATTAAAAACATTAATCACAAAAGACAGGTTCTCATTCTGCCCTACTCTTCAGACTCAGCGCCTGCCACCCGGCAGAGCTCCGGCTCTGGATCAGAGGCTCCTCCTCTCCTCGCGAGGCCGAATTCCCTTCGCTTAGGACTGTCCGACAAGACTCGGATCAGGGTTGGATCCCTGGCAAGCCCCTTCCTGCAGGTCGTCGCTCCCCACCTCTTCTGCCGTTTACTGCACGCGTTAGGACACCGTGCTGGCGCCCCCCCGAAAGTCCCAGAGCTCGGCTGACAAGTCGTGTTGCCCCAGTAGAAATGGGATGAAGGAGTGGATAAGGGAAAGAATGCAGGAATAGTCAGATCGGCCTTGTTGAGAAGTTTTCAGACCGCTTGAGGGCCTGAGCCCTTGAAATTCCCACCTTAACTACTTCCTACGATTAGGAATACTACTTCCTGCCTTAGTCAACAAATGCCTGTGAAGCACCCACTGCATGCCAGTCACGGACATTTTGCGATTCCCAATCACCCTATTGTTTTTATATTATCTTTTGTTGTGCTAAATCCAGAAAACAGATGAAGAGATTTAAAAGAGGTGAGGGAGACCTAAGGGTGCTTGGGGACCGGACAGTTTGGTAAATCGTTTGGGGGCTTGGAGAAGGAAAAATTTGGAGTAGCTGCCATGTGAGCGTGATACAAAAAGAACGAGATGGGAAAAGAGGACTTTTTAAGGCTCTTGAGTATAAAACTCAAAACATAACAGGAAAGACTAATTATTTTCAGTTATTTTTGGGGTTGTCAATCCATTGTTCCTATATTTTAACTGCCTGCCTGGATTGAATCATGAGACAATTAAGCTTCTTAAATTTTGCAAAAGTTATGTTTTTAGGCTGAAAGCTAGTCTAGGAAATCTCCAAAATATATGATGCAAGACGATGCAGAGGACAGAGCAATAGATGAGATAACACAGATGGTGTCTGGAACATGGATGGTGTTAGTTCCCCCTTTTTCCTTTTTCTAAGTCACATCTGCAAACCCGTGACTTAATGTGTTGTCCCTTGGGAAAGTGAGAACCTGGGTAACAAGGAAAGTGCCTGGCAAGTTTTGTTGGGTGTTGGGGTGAGAATAGGACGAGGAGAAGGAAAGGTCAAGAGTCTAAAGGAAAATGAAGAAACAGAGGTCGTAGATAAGAGAAGGAAGACATCAACCAACAGACATCATATATCACAATTTTACTTGATAAGAGCCTTGGCAAATTATGGGTTAATAGAAACTACATGGTAATGGTGATCATTTGTTGAATAAAAGCTGATTTCAGAATGCAAGTGGGATGTATGTCATAGATAAGCTGGGTGACTACACATCCTGGTTTCCCCAGGACAGTCCTTGTTTATGCATGTTGTTCCAGCAGCCTATCTTGGGACTGCCCCTTTCACTCTAAAAAGTTTCCTTGGAATGAATGGAAAATAAACTATGTGACCCCCTAATTTATAAACTTAGTGAAAAAGAGCTCAGGTTGGTGCTCCATAATGAACTCTACTGGTTTCACTATTAATGAAAAGATTTTTCAATATCAACAATATCAACCCAATATTGGATGTTTTTCAAAGAAGACTGAAAATTTCCATAAGTAGTAGCCTCAGTGCTATGGTTCCCAAACTGTGCAGTGAAGCACCTAGGGGTGCTGCAGAATATTTACATAACACTGCACAAACTACTAGATAGTTCATAGTTTCAGTACTAGATTACATTTCTTTCAGTGTTATCATCTATTTGTGAAGCTAGGTTTTCAGCAGTTGTTGTGATAAAAAGCAAGTGCCCATGAAAATCAATGTGGATAAGGAAATGAGGATGGCAGTGTCCAATCTGATTCCAATAAGCACACACAACCAATTGGTAAGTAATTGAGGCTATTTAAGAATGAGATAAAAGTGCAACCTTTCTTTCAAATTTTATTTATTTATTTATTTTCAAACAGCAGCAAGTTGTTGGGCCTAAGTACTTATTAAGTAGTTTGGACTTGAGGGCTTAATAAAAGGAACTATTGGGTATTTCTCTTGACCTGGGGGCGCTGGAAAATTTAAGTCACTAAGAGCACTGTGAACAGGAAAGTTTGGGAACCTCTGGCTTAGTGCCTTAATGTTGATAGCAGGAATGAAAATTGTTGCCCAGTTTGGGAGAAAAACTTGCTTTGCTCAGCGAAATTGCAGAGGCAAAAAGACCTACCAAAGCATCCACCAAAACCAAATACCAGGGACCAAAGTGAGGTGAAAAATATGTGATCACTCACGGTAAGAAGGGACATATGATAGAGAAGTTGGCATTCAAATTGAGAATATGGATATTGAAGAAGACTCCATATTGAAAAAAAGCTTTATAAAGGCTGCATTCTTAGTTCCAAATTAGCCCAAGGATTTTGGCCAACCACTCTAATTACCTATGGTAACTTTGAAAACTAACTGTGAGAACTAACTAGCAGACCTAAGAATAATAATACCAGAGTGCATGTTGTACATAGTTAACAGCATCTAAGAAATTTTTGAACTGCTGTCATTTTATAATTTGTCCTTTTATCTTTGTTTCTGGGACTCCACAGCACAAAAAGTAATACTTTGCCTTTGAGTTTAATCATTATTTCCCAAAAATGTTCAAAAAATAATGGGGTATGTTAATAGGACATAGTAGCCAGTTTGAAGAGGCTCCCACTGGCCAAATCTGAGCCAATCTGAGCATCAAAATAAAAGAGCAATGATTATTTACTCCGTGAAGAAAATAAAAATCCTTGAGTAAAATAATTAAGGGGAAAGTGAGGGCTCTCTTTAGAGCAGAATGCATTGTGCCGACTGATAAATGTAGAGGGAGTGGTGGCATAGGAAACAGTTTTCCAACCATCACAGTAAAGATTGGTTCAGTCAGGATTCCTCAATGGATATGAAGTCCGGAAGGGAAGGTTTTCTGAGGGCATTCAGACATCATGTGCCTCCACATGTGATGCCCTGAGGAGGTCGCCTCATCACATATAGTCCAGTCAATAACGCATAGCTTGAATTTAATCATGAAACATTAAACAAGCCCAAATTAAAAGTCATTATATTAAGTAACTGATCTATATTCTTAAAAACTGTTAAGGTCATGGAAGCAAGAAAGGCTGGGAAGCAGTTCCAGATTAAAGGAGGCTAAAGAGACATAACAACTAAATGCAATATATGATCCTGACTGGTTCCTATTCTGGAGAGGAAAAAGTGCTTGAGAGGACATTGTTGGAACAGTTGATGAAAATGGAATATGGGCTGTATATTAGATGAAAGTACTGTATCAGTGTCAAATTTCCTGAAGCTGATAACCATAGTTACATAAGAAAATATCCTTGTGTTTAGGAAATACTCAATGAAATATTAAGGGATAAAAAGCCATCATATCTTCAAGCTACTCGCAAATAATAATAATTTTATATGTATATATATATATATATACACACACACACACATATACAGAGAAAGAACACATAAAAAAGATTAATGGGACAAAATATTAAAAGTTAGGGGATCTGAGTAAAAGTTATATGGACTTCTCTACACCATTTTGTAACTTTCTGAAAATTTGAAACCCAAAATTTAAAAAAAATTTAAATATATATATTCCTTGGAGAGGCCTTGCTGCTACACAATTTGTTGTCCACATAGTCTAATGAATAGCCTTTCAATATGGAGCCAAGACATTTTCAGTTAAAGTCATAGTAATGCTAGAACTGAAAGAGAACTCAGAGCTTATTTAACCAGATCCACAAATTTTACAAATTGGGAAAATCAGGCCCAGAGACACTGTAAGTAACTTGCTTAAGGTTATACAATTAATCTGGTGAAAAACTAACTGCTGACATGTGGCATATATTCTTTACCCTGTACCAAGTGTTCTTAATAGTTTATATAAGGACCCCATTTCAATTAAGAATTGGCATGAGAGTCTAAGTCTCCAATTGGAATCTGGGCCCAGGGCTCTGCTTTTTCTTGTAGATGCTTTTTCATGGGCATGTCTATGCATTTTGAAGTTCTGTGGGTGTAGAGAATAATACTTTTGTTTGATGGATATGAAACGGTTTCTCCAAAGTTAGATATTAAAGTTGTAACTTAGGGGAGAAATATAAAAAAGTAATATATTGCAAATATCATCAGTGTGCTGAATTGATCCAAAAGAAGTTAATTTATTTAAAACCATTAAACCACAAGTCGATGAAGACCTTATTGTTTTTTATTGTTTTGTTGAATCACATACATCAATATAAAGCCTCTGGGTGTACTTACTAGGCCAGAAACAATTAAGTAAATTATACTCAAGAACAGCCTACCAAGTTTTTCATATGTTCCAATCTGATCCTCCCACATTCATCAAGCAAATGCCTGACTAAACACGTGGGTTTTGCACAATGCCCTAAAGGCCCAAAAACTTGGATTCCAGGGCTGGAGTTTCAGAAGCTTTGCGCTCTTTATACACTCCTCAGTCTAATTGCTGGGCTCTCCCTTTTGATGAAGTGGCCAGACTCCTAACTGCATCTCTGTCCCCATCCCCCTATCCCATCCCTATCAAGCAGTTAAAGTCTGATCATTCACCCAAAGAAATAAGATTTTTTAAAAAACTTAATGTAGGAGTTTCCTAAATCCCTTGATAAAAAATGTCAGAAACTAGAAATAAATTAGTCTCTCCCTCTGCCCCGGTAAAGGTGCAGAAGATGGTGTTAATGACCAAAGGCTCAGAAAAGGTCAGGGCACAGAAATGCCTATGTGCTTTTGCCCCTGTATCCCCACTCCCCACCCCCAATCTCCCAGGAGCCTCTCATTCTTGGCTTTCCACTGCTTTCATCCACTTCTTTAGTCCTACTTTTTGCATATTCCTAACTCTCCTCACACTTCTATTCATGACTGTATATAATCTTTTCTCCAAGGCTTTTATTGGGGAAAAGTCAGGCCTTTTCTGTGATTCCTCCCATCCTCCTTACACACATAGGCCTGAGTTTTTCTAGGGCATTTGAGTGGATGGGTGGGGTGGGGTTCGTGGGATGAGGGAACAGTAGAGCTTTCTGTATCATCAAGGCTGTTTCTGTGGTTGGGACTCAGGCAGGACTCTGGAGCATGAGGCAGGAGCTTTGTCATACCTGCTCTCCTCTGTCATCTTGCAGTTGCAGTGGTGTGTCAGGACACACTTCCAGAGATCTCCTAAATAAATAGGAGGAAAGGAAGAAATGCCCTAACTCCAGATTCCATCAGCCAGTTCTCCAGCTCAGACCCATCACTAGCAATTGGAAAAGCTGATACACACTCACATTTCCCAAACCACATAAGGCTATATACAATTCAAAAGGGTGCAAAGCTGCAGTCCTACCCCATCATTCTGCATGGCTTCCCATTGATGGGCCAGCTCCTGCTTTTTCCCTGATGGGCAGAAAGATCTCTATTACACCACAAGCAGAGGCACCCTATTCAGACTGTACATATGGCCCTCATAACAATTGTCTGAATAATTGGATAAGGAGAAATGCTTTCATGAGGGAATAATCAATGCTTCCTGCTTGCCCCATAAAAATGCAAAAAGTAAAAACAAAGTACTGTTCCTTGTCTCAACAGGAAATACACACTGACATTCAATCACATTAGAACTTGTGTTATAGTTACAAGATGTTAGGGACCTTAGAGATCAGCTGGGATAACATCTCAATTCCATGTGTGAGTCAGTGAAAGCTCAGAGAGAATAATGATTCCCAGTGTCCCACTTTGGTGTCACAACTTATCACAATTTGGTGGCAAAGGAGGGACTATCACTCAAGTCCCAGATCAGAGCTCTTACACTGCACCATGCTTATCCCTGGATTAGACCAGGCTTATCAAAATAGAGAATTTCATGTAAATCTTTGATTCACATAAGTTTTGAGACAAATGCTCTTCCTGACCTTATTCAGTATTTAAGCTTGCTACTTAATCTAAATCGGCACATTCCCCCCAGTGCTCTTAGAATCTTGAGGCATAATTGCTTTCAATTCACTCCCTCCTAATAAATATTTGGGTTCAGAAAAGGACCTGCTAGGAATCATTTGTACTTCAGTGTAAACATAAATCCTTCAACCTGCCTTTATGGGTCCTGATGTATTGTAATACAGAGTATATAGTATCACCTATGAAGGGTTCTAGCAAAAACTTTTTTTTTTTAACTTTTTTTTTTTTTTTAAGATTTTATTTATTTATTCATTTATCCCCCCCCAGCTGCTTGTGCTCGCTGGGTCAGCCAACCACGCCGTGGGGGCGGGCCTGCCCTCACCAGGAGGCCCCAGGAACCGGCCCGGGGCCTCCCATATGGTAAACGGGAGCCCTACTGATTGAGCCACAGCCGCTTCCCCTAGCAAAAACTTTTGACCTGAAACTAATCAAGCCTTCAGATAAGCCTAAATTTCAGTTGATAGGAAATTCAGAAAATGGAGAAATATATTAAATAACACCATGAAGAAACAATCAGACAAATGCAGAATTTAAGAGACATCTGGACAGCTGTCTTCAAAATGTCAATGTCATGGGAAAAAATAGTGAAAACATCAAAAAGACAGGGACACCTCTGTTTTTTAAGATAATAAAAAGATACAACAACCAAAAGTAATGTGTGGACCTTTGTTGGATCCTGGTATGGGGAAAAAACAACAACAACTATAAGGGACTTTTTGAAGTATATGGAGAAATTAGAATATACATGTTAGATATTAGGAAATGACTGTTAATTTTCTTAGATCTGAAAATGGTATTGTCATTACGTAGGAGAATGCTATGGTTCTTAGGAGATTCATGCTGAAGTATTTAGGAATGAAGTAGCCCAATGTTTGCAACTTACCTTCAGATGTCTCAAATACACACCCACACACATGCACACACAGATAAAATCAATATAGCAAAATGTTAACAATTGCTGAATACAGGTGGAGAAATAGATCTTTGCATTTTTCTTCGTTTGAAATTTCTCATAATAAAAACTGAACAGAGATACATATTAGGCTTATCTTACA
This sequence comes from Tolypeutes matacus, assembly GCA_026826555.1. Classification (NCBI taxonomy): domain Eukaryota; kingdom Metazoa; phylum Chordata; class Mammalia; order Cingulata; family Chlamyphoridae; genus Tolypeutes; species Tolypeutes matacus. The sequence continues at coordinate 10,713,830 of JAKSZT010054334.1, read as the reverse complement.
GATCCTAGGAATTTCTGTATTTTAAACATTATTTTTTATAAAAGATTAAAGAGTTTTTTCCTTATTAATGGAATTTTAGCCATCAGAAGGTGATTTAGAAAGTACTTTGTGAGAACAGAGGCCCTTCCAAAAATCTATAATCAGTCTAAGTAGCCTCTTAGTCCATCTAAGGTCTGTCCTTTTACATCTCAGAACATATTTTTAGAAGCCCCCAATCAGGACACATGGTCTGACAAAGGATTTTTTTCTGACTTTTGCTTTTATTCATATTAAAGTCTTACAAAGGCATAAAAATAAAAACCGTAAACTATAATCCACACTTAATGGCAATGCTCCGATATGTGTTTGTCAATTGTAACAAATGTACCACACTAATGAAGGATGTTGTTAATGTGGGAAAGTGTGGGAGGGGAAGGAAGTGGGGCATATGGGAATCCCCTACATTTTATATTTATCATTTATGTAATCTAAGTATCTTTAAAAAATAAAAGAAAATAAAAATTAAAAAAAAATAACAATAAACTGTTCATAGTTAATGCTTTTTTTGTTTAACATATAACGAATCACCATTATTGAAAATAACACAAATGAAACTGTGTTGTTTCAAGATTTGGAAAACAATTTCCATAACTATGTAGTCAACCCCAATTAGATTTACCGCACAATCTTTCTTTAACTTTATAAGGTCAACCTAATAATCTATCTTGACATATGTTCAGGGTAAAAATGTCTTCTTTGTCTTTTATTCTTAACTTTTAATTTCTTTTTTGAATCAGGCTTTCAATTTTGACCTTCACAATTACTAAGGAAATCAGATTGCAGTAATTAGAATATTGCAGTAACATCATGTAAAATCATGGCTTGATTAGTCCATTAATTTAAGCAAGCCATAATTTCAACTCCTGGGAATTTTAAACTGATTTAATTTTAGCTATGTGATATACTATTCTTTTTTATGATAGCTGAAATATTTGCAGAGTAAGTCAGAGGTAGCATACTTATATAGAATGTTACAAGGGCAAAAAGAAAAACCTGTAGTAGAAGCACATTATTTAAAGGAAATGTGTATTTTCTAAATCTTAACACTTGGAATTTTCATTTGCTATGTTACATCCAAGTAGCTAACTAAAATAAACATTGTACTTGGAAGCTTTCTTTTTGGGCAAAGAAAAATTGCTTTATATTTTCACCTATGTTTATTCTATTAAAAATATATATGAAGGACAGAACTCCAGAGTCAAACTGTTTAAATTTGCTGGGAATAGAAAGATGTTTTCGAGGGCTTTGTTGTCCTATTTTTAATATTTCCCATCGGTGTAATTTTTTGTTCACATTTAACCTGAAAATGTGTTTCTTCTCTTCTACCCCCATAGTTAATTCTCACAACTATCTTCATTAAGTGAGCCACGCTTTAATTCCAAGTCAATAGATGCACTAATCAAAAATATAGAACTGTTATTAAACATTTAATTGGAGAGTTTTTCTGCAGTTTAGAGCCAAGGGAGGGAGACATGAATTAGAATTGCTTCTCTGCTCCTCAAAATTAACCTAATTAAGTTAGTATGATAAAAGAAGAGCTTCCCATTTTCTAAATTTAGGCTAGAAAGATTCCATTAGTAAAACAGATAATTTTCCATCGTTGGGTAAAAGTGGATCCTTTTAACAGTGTGTCAATTAGAACACAGTAACTTTAGGTATATACACAACAGCATTAGAAATGCTGACTCTTAAATCTAAGAAAGGATTAAAGAATTATTCAAAGACAGGTATTTCTACAAAATAAGAATTAAGTATCAATCCTCCCAAATAACAACAAAACAGAAGTGAAATCAGAAGCAAGCACAAGACTCTTGCATAACTGGTTTACCTCTTCCTTAAAGTGTGAGGTTCAAATAGTGGTGTGTGAAAAAGCAAGGATTCTGCCGGGAGTGGGGATGGAGGGTGGTGTGTGTGTAGAGAGAGAAGAAGGGGGAAAGAAAAGCAAAGAGAAACAGAGACAGAGACAAAAATACCACTCCTTTGAAATCCTACAAATGAGTAGAGCTGCTGAGAGTCCAGGTGCAGGGATAGAGATGATTGCACTCTCAGGAATTCTATGAGTACTGCGGAAAACAAACCTATAAACAGATAAATTACACGAATAAAGGGCTATTGTAATTTGGAAGGCAGAACGTCAGTTCTGTAGGGGAGGCCAATGTTGGTGAATAGTGACATTTAAGCTAGGGTTTGAAGGTTGACTGGGGGTTCTCCAGACAAAGAGAAAGGGGCATTCCATGCAGGACAGACAGCTGTGCCAAGAATGACAGCTGGGTGTCTTAAGAAGGCTGGTGTGGCAGAGTGTGAGAGCAGCAGTAGATGAAGCTGAAAGGAAGGAGGGAGGCTGCTCATACACCATCCTTTGGAGTTTGATTGAAATATTAGGCAATATATATATATATATATTAAGCCATAGAGTGATTTCATTTATAAAAAATATAAATCTGGGGAGAATGAAGGAAAGGTCTGAGTGGAGAGGGCCTGAAGACAGGAAAACCAGCTGGGTGGGTGTTACATTAAGTACTAAGCAGTGGCAGTGGCAGTGGCAGTCAGAGCTGAAGAAGACTGACAAGAGATTCAGAAACCTCTGAAGTGGAATCTGTAGGATTCAATGACTAGATATAGGCGGCGAGAGAAAGAAGAGTCAATGATGGCATAGAGCTTGCTGGCTTTGGAACGGATGGATGATGCCATCATTTACCAAGACTGAGACTATGTGAGGTGGAAAAAAAATGGGGGCTGTGGAGGAGAAAAAGTGTTCTGTTATATATTTATAAAAGTTGAGGTATCTTCTGGAATCCAGGTGGATCCATCCAGCATTGAGACACTCTCAGTCTAAAACTCAGATAAATAAAGGTAGGGGCTGGGGAAATGAAATGTGGGTATCATAGTAAGCCTGAGGATGGATGTTAAGGATACAGGAATGGAAGAGATCACCCAGAGAGAGCATGTGATAGAGTATGTCAAGGATGGCATGTTGGGGGACATCATCATTGAGTGCAGTGGTTCTCAAATGGAATGGGGATACTTGGCAGTCAGGAAGTATCTTTGGTTATCACATCTTGGGGGTGAGGATGGTGGTGGCCAGGAATGGGGATGCTGTTAAATATCCTACAATGCACAACCAAGAATTATCCAGCCCTGAATTTCAATAGTACCAAAGTAGAGAAACACTAGTTTAGGGAATGGGCAGAAGGCAAAACCCAATAAGAAAGAGAGGGAAAAAATGGTGAGAGATGCTGAATGCAAAGGAAGAAAGTATTTTAACGACTGGGACATGGACAGGGCTAAATGCTACTGTGGAATGAGGAAGAAAATTGGCCAATTGGTTTTCACATTTAGGACGTTATAAATGGTCAAGGTGGAAAAAGACTTAAAAGAGTAATGGAGGCAGGAGTTAGGTTATAAGGAGGTACCAAGAGATTGTGAGGTGAGGACATGGGACACCGAGTGTGGACAGTTTCTTGAGATTTTGTTGGTGAAGGGCAGGAGGAAACAATTTTTTGTTTAGGGTAAGGGAGACTCATGTCCTATTTATTTATTTATTTACTTAGAAATAAAAATAAAAACTAGCATTTATTGAGCACTTATTATTTATGTATCAAGCATTGTCTGTGTTTTACATTTCCTTACTTAATACATGCATTATCTTACTTAAAACTCACAATAGAGGAGGATAACGAGACCCAGTTGAAGTATTGTGCTGAAAATCGCACAGGAAGTGGTGACCCAGGCTTTGGTGTTGGGAGGCTCTCCTAATCTTGGTAGTTTCATGGCTGCCCTGTTCAGATGCTGCTGTTGCTTAAAGGCAACCACCAAAGTCAAAGAAACCGGTCTCAATAGTCTTACAGTGTTGACTAATCCTGGTGCTGGCTTTATTCATTCATGGCAAGGGACTAACAAAATAAAACAAGGACACGGTAGCCTTGCACTCCAGGTTTAGAAAGGTGGGCTTACAGTCCCCAGAAAACCCACTAACTGCAGGATTCCACAGGACTAATTCTTTGCTCACTTTCTCTAAGCAGGAAACCAGCATGGCAGGAAGTCTGTCTGGATGTGGCTGTCATGGTACTCACCTTGGCTGATATTCTTCTGAAATCTCTTCAGTCAGGGAATGGTGGAAGGAAAGCCATGAGACCAAGGGCTCTAGGTAGGTGTCTGGGATTTTGTGAGTTTGAGTATATTGCTCAAGGGTTTAGCCAAGAACTTTCCAAGGTGAGCACCAATTTTCCAGTTTGCCTGGCCCAGCAAGTACGACACGAGCATGCACGCTTTTTAACCATTACATCATTTCACCTCCTTCTCTGTGGCATGTAAAAGGGAGCTAAGGAGGAACTAATAAAAGCATTGCTTACAGCTTTGAAGGCCCAAGTGAGGGTGTAAACCATAAGTTTATATCGGTGCCAAAATAAACAATTTTGATATATTCTCCAGCAATATTCTGTAATAGGTACAGAATTAAAGAAAGAAAAAGGTTGGACTAGGTAAGGCATTCATATGCTTGAAACATAGTAGGTATTCAATAAATATGAATGAATAAAGGAGCAAGAAAGGAGGTAGCAGAATTAGGAGCTGTGGGAAGAAGTTTATTGAGGTGTTTCCCACTGAGGTCTAGAGGAGTAAGTAGTGAAGCCAAGTCAAGGAAGATGAGAGAGACCCGGGAGGCTAATCTGATTGGGGTTCTAGGTGGAAATAGGATTGGATGGGCCCTAAAGCACATGTCAGTGGACTAAGCGGAGGTGACATCAGAGGGTATGCCCTGGTTAATGTTTAATCAGATCATTAATAAAGGTCTTCCTCAAATACCCCAAGTGAAACACTGACCACAATACAGGCAGCTCAGAGAAAAAGCAACACCACTGACCAAAAAAACGTAGAGAGAGAGACTCAAGCCAGCTAAGGACAATAGAAGTAAATTAGACAATAGTTTTTGTATTTTTTGCCATTGGCAAATTGGCAAAATTGGCAAAATTGGCAAAGATTAAAGGGACTATTTGGGGGCGGATGTGGCTCAAATGGTTGGGCATCCACCTGCCATATGGAGGGACCTGGGTTCGATCCCCGGGAAGTAAATATATAGAAGGCGCATAGGCTGCCCAGGCTCTGTGTGCCGGTGAGCCGCCAGGCCCTGAGCTGCCATGCAGTAAGATGATGACGTAGCACGGGAGAGACAAGACGAGATGCTCCAAAAGCTCTGAAAACCAGGAACCAAGGTGGTGCAGGTGGCAGAACACCTCTCTCCTACATAGGAGGTCTCCAGGATCAAATCCTGGTGAAGACTGGAGGAGGAGGATGGGAGGAGATGGCAAGAGACAGATACAGAGAATTGCCCAGTGAATGGACACGAAACAGCAAAATGGGGAAGGGGGGGGCGGTTAAAATGGACAAAGTAAATAAATAAATCTTTAGAAAAAAAAGGGGGGGGGAAGACTATTAATACCCATGGCTGGCTGCAGTGCAGGCAATTTCATCTATATTTTTCAAAATTTAAGCATATGTGCCTTTGGAATCAGAAACACCATTTCTAGGCATCTATCCTTCAGAAGTACACTCACCTGTGTATAGATACGTGTGAACGAGGGTGTCCAATGCAGCATTTTTTCAAGTTATCACAGGTGCCACTATAAATTCACAGCCTTCAAACTTGGCTGCACCTCACCTTGGCAGTGGTAGAACTTCTGCTTTCATTTTCCACTGTGACTATTCAAAAATCTCACTTCAAGTTGCCTCCCCCATCACTCTCAAGAAAATTGAGGCCATGGAGAATCCCCTCATGCCTCTCTCCAAAAGTCTCTATATCCAAATCATCTCAGGTCCTGCCTTTACTGGTCCCAGAGGATGAGGTGAATCCCATCCCATCCCTCCACCCTCACCAAGCCAGTCCTTCCCCACAAAGCCTCTCACCTCAGACACTGTGCTCCATTAACTACCCAAGCCCCCAGTTTCATCAATCTTTCCTTCTCTATTGCTTGTTTCACCAGCTTATAATTGTACGGAAATCCATTCCATGCTAAAAATAAAGTAAAGCGGCTTCCTAAAACCCTTTCTTGAACTTGCAGCCTCCTTAGAGCTGGCCCTATCTCTATTCTTCTCAACTCATTGAAAGATTGGTCTAAATTCCACTTCTCCATTCCTTACTTCCTAATCACTACTCAATCATTATTATCCAAATGCTCCCTATACTCCATTAAAATGACTCTAGAAATTTTCCTATACATCACCAAAACCATTGGAAGACACTTCTCAGCCTTTGTTTTATTGAACTTTAACAAGCCACCTGCTTGATATTTAATGTCTATTCCTTTGGCTTCTGTGGCATTACCTGTTCTCTTTCGCTTCTGACTCTTCCTTCTGAGTCTTCTTCCTGAGATCTTCTGGCTGCTCATGAAATCTGGTGTTTCTAATAGCTCATCTGTGGATCATATCCCCTCTATCATCCTTCTCATTGTGTATACGCTCCTTGGGGGATTTAATCACTCTGGGCTTAAAAGCTATGTAACTCCCAAAATACATATCTCTACATCTCAAGCCCTGCCCACCAATTTGAGCTTCAGGTTTAAATATTTGTCTGTGGTACATCTCAACTTGGATACCCCAGACTCAAAGCTCAACATCACCTAAATGTAACTTACCATTCTCCACCCTTTCCGATTTTGCATTCCAAATCTTAAAATACTACTCAAGTCAAGGAACTGCACCTCCCATATATAATCAATCAATAAGTTTTTTAATCTAAAAAGTTCTTACATCCGTTTCAACTCTCTCCCTGTTTGCAAAGCTGTACTTTAGGCCTTATCATTGCCAGTCTGATTTACTCCAACAGCTTCATAAGGTGGATCCCTGCAGGAGCTCAATCTTGTCTTCCTTAAATTCATCTTCCATACTGTTGTCAGGATAAGCTATCAAAAACATAATTCTGCAGTCAATAAAAATGGCAAAAGATCTCATAACATGCAAAAACATTCATGATATATTGTGAAGTGGAAAAAGCAGGCTACAAAACAGTATGTCTATTATGATCCCATTTTTGGTTTTAAGAAATGTATACAAATGTATATATACACAAAAAAAAGAAATGTAGAACATACATCAAAATATCAACAGGGGTTATCTTCCAGTGGTAGATAAGGGGTGATTTTCATTTTTACTGATTTAGTTTTCTAAGTTTTCTGCAATGAGCTTGTATTAGTCAGCCAAAGGACTGCTGATGCAAAGTACCAGAGATACGCTGGCTTTTATAAACGTTATCATTTGGGATATAAGCTTACAGTTACAAGGGTGTAAACGTCCAACTCAAGGTTGCTTTCTCACCAGTCAGTTGCCACATGTCGAAGCAGATGGTCACTGACCTCTGGCAGGTCTCTGCCTTCCCCTCTGGGCTTCCTCTTCCTCTTGAGGCTCTGCTGTTGTGCTTCTCCAGGTTTCAGCTGCAGGCTGGCATTGGGCTTCCTACATCAGTTTCAACACTTCTCCCCAATCTCAGCTATAAGCTATCAGCCAATAATGACTCATCTCTCCCCCGGGGCTTCAGCTGTTTGAGTCTTCTTTTTTCTGTCACATAGCCAGATGAAAAATGACAGAGCTCTCTCTTCCCATGTGTCTGTCTTTTTATATCAGACCCACCAAGGGGGCGGGACTCAACCTGAGTCACACCCACTGACATATCAAATCAAAAGCCCTACTCTTGACAGGTAATCTAATCAAAGACCCCTCAGCTGAATGAAATGCAATCAAAGGGTATCACACCCAGAGGAATAGTTTACAAAGATAATCTGTCTCAGGATTCATAAATAATCTCAAACAGCCATAGAGCTCATACTATTTTTGAAAGTAGAATATATGAAAAATATTCCACAAATCTAACCACATAGATTTCCTCCTTAAAATCCTGATATGGCTCTCTGCTGGCAAGATAAGATCCAAGCATCTTATCATGGCAGGCAAGGCCCTCCATGACCTGACAGTCACATTCCCTTCCAGCCTCATCTCTCCATCTCACATTATAGAGCAGTAGTTCTCATACCTTAGGTACATCAGAATCATCCCCAGAGTTTCAGATTCTGTAAGCCAGAAGTGGAGCGCATGGATTTGCAGTTCTAACAAGTTACCAGGTGATGCGGATGATGTTGGTTGGCAACACATTTTGAGAATGACTGTGCTATGGTAATACTGATAGCTATAGTTCCCTGAACACACAGTTATTATTTATTATTTATTTATTTATTTTGCATTTGCTTACATAAATGTTATTTATATATATATATATTTTTTAAAGGTGCTTAGATTACCTAAACATTACACAGAAATTACATGGATTCCCATGTTCCCCACCTCCCACACCTCCCACAACATCCCAAAGAAACATCCTTCATCAGTGTGGCACATCACCTGCAATGGATATACACATTCTGGGGCCTTGCCACCAAGCATAGACCACAGTTCACACCGTAGACCACACTCTCTCCCACACAGTTCTGCAGGGTATATGCCCATGTAAAATGGCCTACATCCATTGCCACAACGCCACTCAGGACAACCCTGAAAAAGTCCCGAAAAAGCCCCTGTATTTCAACTGCCCTTCCCTCCCTGCCCCGAAAGCGTCCATTGGCGATCGTCTCCACCTCACTGTTATAATTTCTTCCATTGCTTGAATCACAATATGTCTACAACAGAATACCATTGAGTCCACTCTAGTCCATAGCTCTTCCCCAACGCTTACGCACACCTCAGGAGGATCTCATAGAACACCAAAGTGGATATCACCCCACACAGAGGGGCTCCTGAGGGCTCTGGAGACACCCAGGTCCTATATAAGGGGGGATAGCCCCAGAGATTGATGTCTTATCAGTGGGCTCTACTTTAGAATCTGTGCTCCTGAGAGTGACAGAGTTGGACTCTGCACATGGTCCATCAGTCCCTTCTATTCAAACCTATATGAGATGCTGGAGTTTTCAGGTGTACTTCCAGAGACTGGAGCCTCTGGCCTACCTATGTGCCTGCTGTGCCTGGAATCTCAGTGGAGCTGCAACTCCTACCCTACAGCTCAATGAACTCATCCAAGTCACATGGAGAGGAGATGATGATGGGCAACAGCCATCCCAGGGAATGGAGAGAGCCTGCAGCTGCAGGCAGGATAATCCCATCCACCATATGCATGGGATATAAGCCCTCTCTCACTTGGAGGTGGAGTGGACATCGCCACACAGTTATTATTTAGAACTCGGTGGTTTACTCTGCTAGTTCCTCTGTCTGTAATCTTCCTCAGTTTCCTTTACTAACTCCTGTTCATTCTTTAAGGCACAGCTCCCATGTCATTTCCAGAAAGCCTTCTCATAACCTCCAGAATGGGCTAGTTCACCTCACAGAACCCTTGAGAGGCTCAGGACCTGGTAGTGCCAGGGGCTATGGAAGGTGTGCAGGGAAGGGTAAGGTATTAGACTAAAAACAAGTGGTTTAGTTGAAAGTCTGAACAGAGATCAGATGAACCCCAAAATTCCCTTACCCACTGCAAACAGCCAGGTGACTGCTATGGAGGTCTGCCACGTGGATTTTCCTTCAAGAGCGAGCTTGCCATTCAGCTGCCAAGAGCGTAGTTAGCTGACAGCATCTAGCTGTGGTGCTCTTTCTTTCTGAGTGGCCCCCAGACAATGCCCGAGCACAATGGGTGAACCAATCTGGGACGCCTCCAACAGGCAGCCTTGCTTGGGAGCTCCCTGTTGAGGTGGCCGAGATTTTGTCAGAGGTGCATCGCAGCCTGAGGCGTTCTGCCCAACTCTACTGCTTCTCTCCTTTCCTTTCACAGCAGTCAGACCTGCATTTGCATCCTGATGATTTCTCCTTCCCAATTATGTGTCCTCCCATTTTTATCTTTCAGAACCCTTTCTCTCCCAATAAACAGCTTGTACTCCTAACTCTGGCTCAGGGTCCACTTCCCAGAGGACCCATCTGACACAGTCGGTTCCAAGAGTGATATGCGATAGCAGGTGATAAGATAGTTTGGAGACTGAATCACTTGGCTGGTGATTATAATACCATCCTGTGTGATATATGGGGCACAAATAGTCCCTAGCATAAGGTAGCAGCCCAACTGCTAAAACTTTCGTGCTCCTGTAGAGGGGACCACCCTGACTGGCGCACTAATTCAGGCATTTGAAAAGTTTAGGGGAACACATTAAACAAAGAGAATGGAATTGATTCACCATTATTAAGTTGCATTGATGCTTTGCAGGAGGGGTAATGAAAAACTAAAGGCAGATAATACACAATTGAAAAGTAAGTGTGAAGGCCTTATCTCCTAAAGTAGGAGAAGAGAAAAAGCCTAAGACAAAACTCAGGATTTAATAGAGTTAGACTTGCAAAGACTCTTGAAAGCTCAGCTGAGGCAGGTCTGTTATACGAAGGTCAGGGTCCTAGTTGGGAACTCTGAACTCTCAGAGACTGCAAGGTGGACTTCTCCTCCTTATTAAGAGCTACCACTACCTTGATTGGAAAGATACTGCAAGGCAAAAGTACTCCCTTTAGGATCTGTCTCCACCTTGTTTCCCAGATGTCAAGCTGAAAACTTGAGTTAAGTTGCAGTACAATTCAACCAGGGGTGAGCTGGCTTGATAAGGTATGAAGGGACAATGCTCCAAAGGAATTGAAAGAATTAGCCAGCACGTGCCATCAAAAGCCAAGGGAGATTGGTAGGCCTGGATTTCTGAAGGTACTCAATCAAAAGGGTGGAACATAAGATTAGATAAGGGATAGTTTATTGACTTGGGGACATTCTTCTAGGTTACAGAATTTAACATCCTGGCAAACTCACTACTTGAGTGGTTCCTAGAAGCCTGGAGAAAGCAATGGCTCATGCTGTGCTATACTGAACTGCCATGGCAGACAGTGGAAGAAGGGATTAAAAGGCTGAAGGAAGTGGGCATAATGGAGTGGATATATGGTGAGGCCATAAGACCCACCAGAGGATGATGTTCCACAAGAAAGCCTGAGGATGTGCCACTCCCCAAGGCCGTGAGGAATGTGCTGGTAAGAGGGGTACCAGGATCCCTAGAAGTTCACTCTCCACTGGCCAGGTCTGAGAGTAGGATAGGCTGCCACAGATCTTGGCTCATTGATAGCCATGAGACTCATGAGGACCCACACCAATGGGGCCATATGGCAATGCTTACCCTCGAGGAACCAGAGGCTTGCAATTATTAACAACAGCAGGATTGGAGTGGCAGTCAAAGGGGCCTGACCCACAGAGAGGTGTGGAGATGCTCAACAGAATACAACTGTACTGGCAAAATATATAGTCTCCAATGAGGATTCTGTCTAATCTATATAATTAAAAAAAAAATCTTTTTAGAAAGCTGAGGATCGCTGCTCCAATTAAAAGTCATTTATTACTTGTTGGGTTCTCACATCTGAGCCAGTTTTCAGACTTAGAACCCACTAAATGAAGAGGTGGCCAGGCCTCCAGGAGGAAGGATTCTGCATATCCAGTGTATGTTGTAATGATGCCCCAAAGGGGAGATGTGGTTCAAGCAGTTGAGTGCCTGCTTTCCATGTGGGAGGTCCTGGGTTCGTTCCCAGTGCCTCCTAAAAATAAATAAATAAATAAATAAATAAATAAATAAATAAATAAATAAATAAATAAATAAAACCAAGAAGTTTCCCCACAGGGAAACTTCAGATGACTGTGCACTGGGGAGAGGGAAATACGCCGACATTTCAAGGCGACTGGACACAGGCATTGTAACTTGGAGACCTGAACATCATCAGGTCTCCATTGCTACTGTGGAAGCATTCAGGGGCCAGGTAATAAATGAAAGTACTGACCAAATTTCAGCTTACAGTGGGTTCAGTGGGTCTGTTAACCTACCCAGTTGTATTTCCCTGGCCCCAGAATGTGTAAATAGGATTGACATACCAGGCAGTTGGAATCATCCCACATTGGGTCCTTGGCCTGTGGGGTTAGAACCTATCACAGTGGGAAAAGCCAGGTGGAAGCCTCCAAAACCGTCCCTCTCCCAGCCAAGACAGTAAATAAAAAACAGTATTGCATTTCAGAGTCAATGAAGATGAGTGTCACCCCTGGATCTCAAGGATACAAGAGTGGTGGCCCTCACCATATCTCTATCTAATTCATGAGTCTGGCCCCTGTAGAAATGGATGGACCCTGGGGAATGACTGCAGACTACTGCAAGTTCAACCAAGTAGCAGCTCTGATTGCAGCTGCTGTGCTGATGTGGTATCTACTTTGCCAGAGCAGGTTACAAGGCCTCTGGAACATGGGATGCAGCCATTGATTTGGTGAATGTGCTCCTTTCACTCTTCAACTAAAAGATGAGTTTCATCTCAGGGATATGTTATTTTATTCTGTTCTCTGTCATGATATAATCTGAAGAGATTTGAATCATCTGAGCCTCCTGCAGAATGGCACATTTATCAGTGGCATCATGCTTATCAGACAGGATTAGCAAGAGGTGCTAGCACACTGGTGGATTTGATAATTCACATTCACCCCAGAAGGTGAGAGAGAAACTGTATGAAAACGCAATGACCTGTCATTTCAGTAGTTTATAGGAGCCTGGTGACCAGAGTGTGCCAGGACATCCCCATCAAAGTGAAAATTGCCGCATTTTGCATCCCTCTCCACAAAGAAGGAAGCACAGCACCTGGTAGGCCTCTTTGGGTTCTGGAGGTAACATGTTCCATACCTGAGGATACTGTTCCAGCCAATATATTGAATGACACAAAAGGCTGCCAGCTTTGAGTGGAAAGGGCTCGATGGCAGGTCCAAACTGTAGTTTCAACAACCCTGATGCTCTGGACATACAATCTGGTGAACTCTATGATGTTGGAGGTGTTGGTGATGGAAAAAGATGCAGAGTGGATCTTACAGTAAGCCTCAGTGGGAGACTAAAGGAAACTAACCAGTTGCTTGGTGGTCAAGTTGACTCCACTAAGCCCTTTCCATCCTGAAAGGATCAGTGGTTCAGTCTCACAATAAACACTTTTCCCATGTGGGTTTGCCATTTTTGCCTGCAGAGCCTTAGCCAGTATCATTCTCCTTGATTTTGGTTCCTCCCCTTTTATCTTTCATAAGCATTACCCTACCTCAGTACCTTCCTTCTAGAGGACCCAACTGATACACTTGCCTTCCCCTTCTCTGTTTCTCAAAAAAGGAGATTTATTTTCTGGAGAAACTGAAGAGAAATATGGACATGGGGACGGCTAGGTACAGTGGGAGGCTGGTGAGGCAAGGGACCAAAAGAAGTTTATTAAGACTTTGTAACAGAGATAAGTCTCCATTCTAAAATCTGCATTCTAAATGGAAGGTCACTTAGCTTCCTTTACTCACTGATTCCAGAAATAAAACTGAGGCATATCGTCAGAGGCCGAAGAGAAATGAACCCAAAGAAAAGACATATAAACACTGATAGTTTGGGAGTTTCCCCCCGTTCGCAACAAATGCTCTACTTTCCACTCATTCTACAATGGGAGCATCCCTGACCACTCACACTGAGCTTCCAATAACTTCTTAGAGCCACACTCTGAACAAACAACCAAGGTTAACCAGATAATTGACAAAAGATTCCAGCATGACCTAATATATGCAAAGCAGCATACAAATAAACCAACAAACATAAAAGGAACTAAATGAAAGATGTAAGAAATGAGGGGTGGGGAGAGTAGTCCTCAGATAAAATATAACCATAAAAGGAGAATAGAATATTATGAAAAAAACAAAGACAAAAGCATTCTTGGAAATTAAATTCAATAGATTTGGCATTTAAAGTCAAGAAAATCCCAGAGAAAGTAGAACAAAATTAAAGAGTTAAAGAAATAAGAAAGAGGACTGAAAAATAAAACCCTTAAGAGGATCAATATGGGAAACCCAATACCCAACAGGGATTCTATAAAGAAACAACAGAGAAAACAAAAGGGGATATATTTCAAGGAAAAAATATAATGTCCTGGACAAAATGTCTAGAGTAAAAGGACCCATTAAATGCCCAGCAGCACATGTACGAATGAAAAAAGACCTATACAAAGGCACAGAATAATTAAATTGAAGAACACTGGCATATGAAGAGAATATCTTAAGGGCTTTCAGAAGGAAGAAACAAGGTCACAATCACATACAAAGGATCAGGGATTAGGGCAGCACCAGACTTCCTTAAAGTCTTTAGGACAAAGAGGGATAAAATATATATATAATCAGGTGTTTGTTTGTTTGTTTTTTATTTTTCGACAGGAAAATAAACAAAAGCATACATTACTTTAAAAAAAACCACATTCTATATTAAATACATTAAAATACTGACAATTTTATAAATAAGGCCATTTCAAAGAGTAAATTACATGATAAAAAATTTCTGATCAAGGTTACTTATATGTAGTTAATATTTTTGAAAATAGAAAAATGTATATTCTTCTTTTAAAAATAATTAATTTTAAAAATATTTCAAAAGTTAAAAAGTGCAAGATACGCTTCCATTTTGCTCCATTTTTAAAGCAATTATAGCACATCAGACCTTTAAAAAAAAAGATGAATTAGGGCATAAGATTAATCCTATATTGCCTAAAATTAATACTTGCAAAGGCTGCCTTCTCCCCAGTACTGTTCTCAGAACTAGGACTTCCAGCCTATTCCTAGGGATGGGTCTTTTTATGCCCACCAGTTCCTAATTTACAGGAGAAAGGGTTTGAGAAATAATTTTGATATGTAAATCTTGTGCCAATACCGAAACTCTTCCGAAGACTGAAGAATTTTGCGCTTGAATTTAATACAAAAAGTCATGAATCCAATTCTAATGAAAAGTAGACACTCCATTTGGTCACTTGATTTCATATTGTCTGTCGAGGTAGGATAATTTTCTTCTTTTTCCAAAAACTGTCTTGACTATACAAACGGTGGCTGTACTGGAAATGGTTCTAGGGCCTTTTCTGCATTCTTCCAGTTGTGAAAATTCTCTCTGTACCATTCAACTGATAGGAAACAAACAAAAGTAAAAAATGAAAAAAATGAACACTAGTTAACCAACTAACTGAGGTAATTCTTACCTGTTAGGTAAGAAAGACATTGCCTTGCATAGATAAGCTTGTCCAGCAGCTAATCAGCAGATAAGAGTTGACTAACAATGAAAACAATTTGATTCTGAACTAAATACCTGAAAAACTTAGAATTGAAGATCAACCATTTTTCCTTTTTAACTTCAAAAGTCCTTAAATACTAAACTGCTGGTATAAACATTTAAGACTTTCTGATTTTACGGAATTTGTGACGGGGGAGAGTTGGAATAAGTCATTTGCAGTAGAAGAGTATTAAAACTGGTTTTAAAGTTATTTTGAAGAAAAAAACCTAATACTTTTCATGTGAATATGGTAATACTATATCAGAGGCATTGTAGGATAAAGTGAGCTTCCTTCTGTTAATGTCAGATCATTATTTTATGTTGCTATACTATCAGTAAAGGCTTTTTTAGCTAAAAAATTAAGCTTTTAAAATTATCCTTGAATTGCTTTTTATAATTCAACACCAGCATTTTATATTTCAAGCTCTGAGCCAAGACTTTTTGTTCTACATTTGGACAGATCTTTTTTTCATGGCTACAATTCTAAATCAAGCTTTAACAAAAATACACAAAGTAATATTTTTACGCACATACTAAATATGTTTCCTATTTGTTTATTTCAATATAAAAAGACACAAGACACTTGAAGACTGTAACAGCCATATTTCATCAAATCTAAGATACTACTGATCATAAGATGGACCATTATTTTACATACCACTAGGAAAGGAAAAAAGCTGCAATAATAATTATAAGACACTAATGATTGTAAAACATTTACCTTAAAAGGATATGAACAAGTGAAATAATGTGCACCTGAGAATCAATGAAATAGGTATTTGATAAATGCTAATAAGATATAGGTAGACTGATCAGAAATTAGTCTATAAATTCAATATGCTTAGGAAACATTACTAGAAATATACTGAACATAACAATTTGAAAAGTGAACATAATTCATCACAATATTCTGTTATAATTGTAGAGTGTTTTAAAGATAAATTATTTTGCCTTTAAATTTTTCTGAATCCTCCCTCCAAAGTACGATCAATTCATAACATACTTGTTTTCTTTATTCCTTCTTTCCAAGGCACTTTAGGTCTCCATCCTAAACCATGTATTTTTTCTGATGTCATTGGATATCTCATATCATTGGTAGGTCTTGGGGAAAAAACAGATTTAAAACGATATTATGAATATATATATTTACAAATTTAAATACTAAGAGAAGTAATGTGGTTCATGCATCTTTACAATAATCCAAAATTTTTTCTTAAAAAAAAAAAAAAATCCCTTATGACATGACATTATAGAAAATGTGTAAAATAAAGTATATACACATGCACACACACACATAAATGTATTTATGCATATTACCCATAATCTCAGATCCCTAACCCTCTGTGTCTTCACCTTTTCATATTTCAGCCAAATCTAGTTTGAGTATAGTGCCTGGCATACAGAAGGAACTCAATAAATGTTTAATGAATTAATAAATAAGTATACATAAATTTATTAGGACTCTTATATGCCAGGTCCTGGTTCAGGTACTTTACATACATTAAGTCATAAAATAATTTTGTAAGGAAGATATTATTATTCCTATTTCATACTCGAGGAGACCTCAAATTTGGAAATGGTCACTAATTTTCATTAAGTCACACATCAAATAAGTACTAGTGCCACACTTCAGTTTGTATTACTTTTATAATTAGGGAAAAATATTTTAACAGAAAACTCAAAAGAGGTAAACTAGTTTTCCACTTAACTACATATATTTTATAATTTTAAAAGTACATAAGATTTTACAACCTTTCCCTGATGTTTTACCCTTGTTACTCACCTATCATTAACATAATCAACCCAGTTTTCCATTTCAGACTCTGAATTGGTCTCTTTGATCTGTCAAAACAGAAAAGGCTTCAATCAAATCATAAAATGAGACCAGAGAATAACAACAGTATTTAGTAGTTGGTTAAAAAGGAGAGGAAAACAATCTCTTCAAAGTAGGAGACCAGCTAAAATGACAGCATTTTATCAACACTCTCAATACTTTATAATCTATATTCCAACTGAAGTTCAGAAAAAATAGAATATTTCTGAAATCAAGGTATGATTTACAATGGGTATGTACATTTAATGTGTTAGGGTTTTTTTCCCCCCTTTCTGAAAAGCTGTTACTACATAAGTGATACAACTTCAAATCACTGTATGCCTTAGTATATGTATGGTATACACAATTTTGAATTTCATTTTCTATTCGTTTTACTTTTTTTTTTTTTAGATAATGGCTTCTCTGTTTTAAAAAAACTTTTTTTTGTTTTCAAAACAATTTATTGGGAGCAGATGTGGCTCAAGCGGTTGAGCACCCGCCTCCCACATGGTGCCTCCTGAAAAAACGAAAACAAGCGAAACAAATGCAAAAACCAACTCAGAGAAGCTGATGTAGCTCTGGTTGAGTGACGGCTTCCCACATATGAGGTCCCGGGTTCAATCCCAGACCCTGGGTACCTCAAAAACAAACAAACAAACAAACAAACAAATTTATTGAAGTATATCATTCATACATGAACATACATAAACAATAAACGAATAGTAAAAGTTGTGAACTTATAAAACAAACATGCATAACATCATGCAGGGCTTCCATACATCACCCCACCACAAATACCTTGCATTGCTGTGAAACATTTGCAACAAATTATGAAAAAGCATTGTCAAAATATTACTACTAACTATAGTCCATATCTTACATTTGGTGTATTTTTCCCCTAACTCAGCCTATTATTTTTTTGTTCATAAACCATATAATTTATCTAAAGTGTACAATCAGGGCATTTAGTATAATCATCGAGATGCACATTCATCACTTCAATCAATATTAGAGAATTTTCATTAACCAAAAAAAAAAGAAAAACAAACCACTATCATACCCATAGTTAGTGCTATTAATTACAAATCTTATGATGTGCTTTCACCACTTCTATTCTTCATTTACAAACATTTACAAACAACCTTTCACCAATTCTGCACATTCTGAACTCCAGGTTCATCCACATTGTCATATGCTTCACAACTTCATTTCTTACAGCTGAATAGTATTCCATCGTGTTTTTATCCACAGTTTGTTTATCCATTCATCGGTTGATGGACACTTGTTGTTTCCATCATTTGGCAATTGTGAATAATGTTGCTATAAACATGGTGTGCAGATGTCTGTTGTTGTCCCTGCTTTCAGTTCTTGTGGGCATGTAACTAGTAGCAGTACTGCTGGGTCACATGGTAGATCTATATTTCACTTCCTTAGGAACTACCAAACAGACTTCCAACAGTGGCTAAACTGCTGTAATTCTACATTTCCATCAACAGTGAATTAGCGTTCCTATCTCTCCACATCTTCTCTAACACTTGTAGTTTTCTGGTTTGCTAATAGTGGCCATTCTGGTAGGTTTGAAATGATATCTCACTGTAGCTTTGACTTGCATTTCACTAAATAGCCAGTGATGTTGAACATTTTTTCATGTTTTTTTTACCATTTGTATTTTTTCTTAAAAAATGTCTATTAAATGCGAATATTCTCGCTGTCCCTGATTTTGTGATAATCAGGGTAGGCTAAACATTCGCTATATTAGAAACCATGCATGTGTCCCCAGACCTAGTTTTTCTCCCTAGGTCTGGTTTTTGGAATGCTGGTGATAAACTTAGCCTGATTTATTATATGACCATCCTGTATGGGGAAATGACTGTAACTCTAGATATCTATGGTCAACCTTAAGAGATGTAACAGGGGGACAGATGTGACTCAAATGGTTGGGTGTCTGTCTCCCATATGGAGGGACCTGGGTTCAATCTCTGGGACCTCCCAGCAAAAATTTAAAAAAGAAAAATATAGAAGGCGCATGGGCCCCCAGGCCCCACAAGCCACACAGCCAGATGACGATGTAGCAGGAGAGTGACACAAGAGAGAGCCAAGACGAGAAGTGCCGAAAAACCAGGAACTAAGGTGGCACAGGCAGTAGGACGCCTCTCTCCCACATCGGATATTCCGAGGATCGAATCCCAGTGAAGACAGGAGGAGAAGGAGAAGAGTGGGCAGGAAACTGACACAGAGTCGCCCAGTGAATGGATACAGAAATAGCAAAAACGGTGGTGGGGGGGTAAAAATGGATAAAAGTAAATTAATAAATTAATAAATCCTTAAAAATATATATAGGGAAGGAAGATATGGACTACAGCTAGTAGTAATACTTTGACAATGCTCTTTCACGATATGTTAACAAATGTTTCATAACAATGCAGGGTGTTTGTGTGTGGGGGGTGATATGTGGGAGCCCTGTATGATGTTATGCATGTTTGTTTTGTAAGTTCACAATGTCTACTGAACACTTATAGTTTATGTATGTTCATGTATGAATGATATACTTCAGTAAATTGTTTAAAGATTAAAAAAAAATGTCAATTAAGGTCTTTTGTCCATTTTTAAATCAGGTTATCTGTCTTTTTATTGTTGAGTTGTAGGATCTTTTTATATATCATGGATATTAGACCCTTGTCAGATGTGTGATTTCCAAATATTCTCTCCTATTGCATAGGCTGCCTTTTCATCTTCTACACAAAGTCCTTTGAGGTGCAGAAGTGTTTAATTTTGAGGAGGTCCCATTTACCTATTTTTTCTTTTGTTGCTCGTGCTTTGGGTGTAAGGTTTAAGAGATCACCACCTACTACAAGGTCTTGTAGATGGTATCTTCTAGAAGTTCTATAGTTCTGGCTTTTATGTTTAGGTCTTTGAAGATTTTGAGTTGATTCTTTCAGAGGGAGTCTTTCGTTCTTTTGGCTATGGATATCAAGTTCTCCCAGCACCATTTGTTGAAGAGACTGTTCTGTCTCAGAAAAGTAGACTTGGTAGGCTTATCAAAAATCAGTTGACCATAGAGGTGAGGGTCTATATCTGAACTCTCAATTTGATTCCATTGACCAATGTGTCTATCTTTATGCCTATACCAGGCTGTTTTGACCACTGTAGCTTTATAATACACTTCAAGGTCAGGAAGTGTGAGTCCTCCGATTTTGTCCTTCTTTTTTAGGATATTTTTGGCTATTCGGGACCCTTTTCCCTTCCAAATAAATTTGGTAATTGCCTTTTATATTTCTATAAAGTAGGCTATTGGAATTTTGATTGGTATTGCACTGAATCTATAAATCAATTTGGATACAATCAACACTTTCACAGTGTTTTGTCTTCCAATCCATGAACATGGAATGTCTTTCCATTTGTTCAGGTCTTCTTTGATGTTCTTTAGCAATGTTTTGTAGTTTTCTAAATACAGATCCTTTATGTTCCTGATAAAATTAATTTCTAGATATTTGAGTCATTTTGTTGCTGTTGTAAATGGAATTTTTTTCTTGATTTCTTCCTCAGGTTGCTCATTACTAGTGTATAGAATGGCTATTGATTTTTGCATGTTGATCTTATATCCTGCCACTTTGCTGAACTCATTTATTAGCTCTACTAGCTTTGTTGTAAATATTTCCATATTTTCTAAATATAGGATCATGTCACCTGTGAATAATGAGAGTTTTACTTCCTCTTTTCCAATTTGGATGCCTTTTTTTTTTTTCTTGCTTAATTGCTCTACCTAGAACTTCCAGCACAACATTAAATGACAGTGGGCATCCTTGTCTTGTTTCTGATCTTAGAGGGAAAGCTTTCAACCTTTCCCCATTGCGTATGATGTTAGCTGTGGGATTTTCAAATATGCCCTTTATTATGTTGACTTACTTTCCTTCTATACCTATTTTTTGAAGTGTTTTTATCAAGAAAGGATGCTGGATTTTGTCAAATGCCTTTTCTGCATCAATAGAGATAATCGTGGTTTTTTCTCTTCAATTTGTTAATGCGGTATTATTACATTAATTGATTTTCTTATGTTGAATCACCCTTTTATACCAAGAATAAAACACACTTGATCATGACATATAATTCTTTTTTTTAAGATTTATTTATCCCCACCCCCCATCCCCCCACGCCCCGTTGTTTTGCTCTGGCTGCTCTCTGTGTGTTTTTCTGCATCTGCTTGTGTTCTCTTTAGAAGGCACCAGGAACCGATCCTGGAACCTTCCGGAGTGGAGAAAAGCACTCAATCTCTTGCATCACCTCAGCTTACTGGTCTGCTATGTCTCTTATTGTCTCTCTTCTGTATCTCTGTTTTGTTGCATCATCTTGTTGCACCAGCTCTCCACGTGGGCCAGCTTTCTGCTTGGGCCAGCTTGCTTTTCACCAGGAGGCCCTGGGAATCGAACCCTGGACCTCCTATATAGTAGATGGGAGCCCAATCACTTGAGCCACATCCACTTCCCTATAATTCTTTTTATATGCTGTTGGATTCAATTTGCAAGTATTGTGTTGAAAATTTTTGCATCTACGTTCATTAGAGAGATTGGTCTATAATTTTCTTTTCTTGTAGTATCTTTATCTGGCTTTGCTATTAGGGTGATGTTGGCTTCATAAAATGTGCTGTCATTCACTTTTAAATTGAATAAACTATAAACTGTTAATCTGACTAAATTAGTGATTACAGTCACTAATTTAGCAACAATTATGAAAACACTACCATTTTAAAATATATACATACCAGTTGTATTAGTTCTTTGGCAAGCTGTACAACCGACATTTCAAAATTGGTTCCAATGTTATAAATTTCACCTGGTTTTCCCTTTTTGAGGACAGTGAGAAATGCTTCCACTACATCAGTAGCATAAAGAAAATTTCTTGTTTGAAGCCCTGATCCATGGATGCAGCTAAAAAGATTAAATGAAATGGAATCATGAAATGTAAAATAATAAGCCCTCTCAAACCAGAGTAAAGCACCAACTGGGCACAATTCCAGAGAAGGCAATTCCCATGGGGATCCTACAAATCTTTTACTGGAAATACAAATTCTCATAGCTTCACTAAATTTTATCAGTAGTTTTTTAATGATTCCCAAACCTCCTGAGGGTTCTCAGTAGAAAGCAGCAAACATATGTGAGCCCTGAGAAATATTTACTCATCAATTTTATGCCATAAATTCATTTTGAACAAATAAGTACAGTGTTATGAATTAAATAAATCCTTTGAAAAAGTAAAGTAAAAACAGAGGTCAGATTTTGATTCTACAACTCAAATTCTATGATAGATCATTTAAAACTTGAAATTATATTAAATGTAAATTATAAAGATAATTATAGTTATAATAAGTTAAAATAGCTATTAATAAAATTAATGTTATTATTATTTAAAAGAGCATAGAAGGGATTCTTATAGTTGGTAGAACATCCAAGTATAAGACTGTGATTTTTAAGAAAGCTTGTCACCAAATACTATCAATATGCTTGAAAAACATATGGGTACAAATATAAGCAGCATACCATTTCCTGTTGTGTTGTAGTAAAGATATAAATTTCGGAATAACCTAAAAGAATACATAAATATTTTGTTTACTTTGGAAATTCATATATCAGTAAGAATCTGAACTTGGCATAAGGTTATTATTAAGAAATATACATATAGATAAAATTCTTTTTCAAGAGTTCAAGAAAAACCTACTATAATATTTGATAAATACAAGAATTCTGAGATAGCTTCTTATTTCACAAATCCAGTTATCTTCTAGATAAATATGAAGATAAAATGAAATAGTGAAATAAAAAATCATAAAAAGTCTTTGTGAACAGTATGTTCTCATCACAAAAATCAGCTGTTGATTTTGTAAGGGCAGGAATCATATCTTACTTCTCACTTTGTATTTAGCACTTATTCAATTAGTACTTGTGGAATTAATGAAAAGTTAATTCCCATGCTCTTGGATGCAAAGAAAAATTATGTTAAACAGGGAAAGATATGAAATTACTAAATGTATAATGGACCTGTTTTATAAGACTCTAAAAATTAAGCAAAGTAGATATTAATATTAATACCAGCAGATTATGATATGGCCCTTTTCTTTAGGGAAACAGAGTAATGCAACCCAGTCTCCAAATTTAGGCAATACAGGCAACAGTTGCCTAAAACTGGACTTGATACTGAACCAATTGCACAGGCATTTTCAGTTTTTTAATTACATATCTTTACTTTGTTCATTATTTGTACTACTTTCTGGAAGACACTCACGTCAACAATAAGGATGAATTAGGGCACAGTTGGCCAGTTGACTGTGAGACAAATTTATGTACAAACTTCCTGCATCACTATCTAACTAGCTTTTAAATTTCTGTACATCCTGACATGTTGATCTGACTGCACACTGGGAGTCTTAATTGTAGCATGATGGCACTGGTATAGTACTCTATAGTACATTAGGGTTTCCAAGGCATTTTTAAATGTATCATTTCACTGGATCCTCAAAATGCCTTTTTAAGTATTATCATTACTCCCCAATTTAAAGATGATACTCCAAGGGCCTAAAGTCACACCAGTTGGTTAAGTGTCAAATTAAGACTTAAACTCAAGTCTTCAAACTCTAAATCTGATGAGATTTGCATGTGGTCTACATATCACATATAGTTATTTATAGTTACAATATAATTATTTTGGACAAATAACTAAAGAGAGGTTATTTTAAATAATGAAAAATTACAATCATTAAAAAAAAACAACTATGAATTCAAAAGTACAATTTACCTTTTCTGGATATTGATGTGGTCCATAAACATTACTGCTTCTTGTGATGACAACTGGAAACTTAAAAAAGAGTATTCAACATTAAGGAAATGGAAAGATCCAATTATAATGATTATTTAAATATAAAAAGCATTTAAAAACACGGGTGACTTTGCCTCGATAATTCCACACACCTTCAAGAGAAAATTAAAGGAATTTTTTTAATGTTAGGTTCCTGAGAAGACAGCTGTGGAAGGATGGGATTCAGATAGAGGCAGAGGTCCCAAAAGGAAAAAGAGGAACATTTTCTCTATTGGGACAAGGAGAGGATGAGTACAGATGGAGGTTTATAAATTTGGTAGCAGAAAACTGAGGATATTTCCATCTCATTTTTCAGAAACCACTGCTAGCACTCTAGGTTTTGATAGATATTAAACTTCCAGTTGGTTCTCTCTGTTGTATCAACCCTTACAAACAAAAAAAGCTGCCATGAAAAGGAAAGAGACCAATGCCATTGAAATACAAAAGACGAGAATCTTTTAAATAATTCCTTGGCTTGCTTTCTAACCTAGTCCCTAATAACTTCAAAAGAAGATCAATGGGAAGTCAATTGTTGTGGATTAGAGTTCATGATTCATATTGGGAAAGGCTCCCACATAAATAGGACCCTCTACCCCCATTTGTGGGACCCAAGAGAGTTAAATCATGCAGAAATGAACACACTGCAAGTAGGTGAGTCTGTCTTCCCTCTGTTTTCCTCCATGCATAGGTTTTTTGGGAACCAGAAAATTCCAACAGGGCTTTTCACTATAGCTGTAACATCCTACCTATTGCTGAAGTCATAGAAAAGGATGTACTAATTATTGCTTTAAATGATGAATTGAACTAGAAGAGGTAGGTCCTACTTTTGTCCATATAACATAGGAAATCACCTATTTTTAAATTCCTTCACATTTAACTTTCCTTGATATGTGTCTTATTTTCTAAAAATGAAATAGTGCTAATGCTGACTTGGAGTTCAAACAACTAAGTCCAAAGAAAATGACTGAAAAGTTTCTGAAACTAGCTCTTACCTTGTATCGTTCCCAATAAGACTGTACAAAACATTCGGCAGCTGCTTTAGATGATGCATAAGGATTTGTTGGTTGTTTGGGTGAAGATTCATCAAATTCCTAATTTTTAAAAGATATATTTTAAAAATTAAGTATTATGCATAATTTCTAACTAGAAAAATCAGAAAACATATTACAAACATGAAATGTTAAACATTACATTTAAAAACCATTTATTGAACCCCAAATATGTGTCTGGTATTTTCCTAAGCATTACATGTAGTAACTTCTTTAATGCTTACAACCACCCTATAAGGCAAGCAGAGAGAGAAGAAAAGTACAAAGGCCCTGAGGCAGAAGTTTCCAAAGGAAGTGTAAGGAGGTTGGTGTAGTGGGAGCAGAGTGACGAGAGGGAAAAGAAATGGGAAATGAGGTCAAAGAAAGAGGGAGGCCAGAACATGTAGGATCTTAAGCCCTCTTTAAAAAATATTATTCTGGTTACTGTGTTAGATTTAATATAGGGCAGCAAGAATACAAGAAGAAAGACATTTGCCTGGTGAAACTTGCAAAGAGGTTTGAAAATGTTTGCTTCTCAAGAGGACTGGGGTTTGAGCCATGGTCAAAGCCCACTTTTTTCTCATTAAAAGTCTTTTAGAACTATTTGATATTTTCCCCACCATGTATGCATATTTGGTGAAAATTTTAAAAATTATTTTAAAATAATATAAATAAAACAAAATGATGTAACCAAAAACATTGACAGACTATGAAAAATACAGACTAGAGAATGGAGCCATTTTTGTGCATAAAAAACACAATATTTAGGAAAGATTTTAAGGAAAGCGTAGATTCCAGATGGTACAATAATTTCACACTTCCTCCCTGGCATTCCAACATGCTTTCCTGAGTGGAAGAGAGGTGAGCAGTTGCAACCAGCACTGCAGGCAGCAGACTGCAGCCTAACTTACTTATGCTTGGCCTATGGGAATGACCTTCATCATCAAAGTTAGCGCTGCTGCTCTCTTGTAAAATACTATGTCAAATTACGTAAAAATCATTACCAAGACTAGACTGCTGTTCCCTATTTGAGGTGGCATCATTTGATTTGAACAGAAGAGACAACGGAATAACATTTTGGAGAATCTTAAAAGCACCTATCATCAGAGGATGAAAAAAGCCCAGAGTAGGTTTTAATAAGACAGATTTTTATCATGTACATGGTAAATAGTACAATATACATTTTTAAGTTTACCTTATCAAGACTGCCTCCATATACTTCATCAGTGCTGACATAAATAAATTTCTCCACTCTGGCTTCATAAGCAGCAGTTACCAAAACATGAGTGCCATAAACATTAACATATGTAAACTCAAAGGCTCGCACAAAGGAAAGGTCTAGAACAAGAAAGAAAAAGCTAAAACCAACCCACCCAAGGGACAAAACAAACACCAAAGAGTAGACTTAAGTTTAGGAGAGCACTATTCATGCCACTTCATTCATTCACCCCAACTGCAATAGTTTTAGAAATAAAATACAAATGCATTGCTATTTATTATTTCTTTAAACCTAAACTACATAGTAAATTCTTAAAACTATTTATTTATTTTACTTTTTTATCCATTTTAGCCGCCCTCCGCCCCCCCCTTCTTTGCTGTTTTTGTGTCCATTCGCTGGGCAATCCTCTGCATCTGTTTCCTGCCCTCTCTTCTAATTCCTCTCCTCCTGTCCTCACTGAGACTCGACCCTGCGAACCTCCGATGTGGAAGAGAGGCATTCCACCACCTGAGCCACCTCAGTTCCTGGTTTTTCGGCACGTCTCGTCTTGGCTCTCCCCTGTGTCACTCTCCTGTTACATCATCATCTTGCTGCATGGCTCAGTGGGACCTGGCACGCCCACATGCAGGGCCTGGGGGCTCACCTGCATGGGGCGCTTGGCGGCCCACACACCTTCTATATTTTTTCTTTTATTTTACCAGGAGGTCCCGGGGATCGAACCCAGGTCCCTCCATATGGGAAATGGACTCCCAACCATTTGAACCACATCTGCCCCCCAGTACTAATTTTGCAAGAAACATTTTTTAATTCTAAAAGGAAGAAAAGATGAAATAATACATCTAAATTTTAAATGTTCCTAAATATTAAAATATTATAAAACTTCAAGTTTCTCTTAATAGAGGGGTAAGTTTTACAGATCAGCCTGTTATTGCTAAAAACAACAATAAATGCTGGAAAATTATTTAAAAGTAAATTCACTTTAACTTGGGAATGAGAGAAACTTTCCTAACTACCCTAACTATTATTCACCAGAATCAATACAGGAAAAGACTGATAAATTTAACTACATAAGAATTCTTGCATGGTTAAACAAAAGGAAAAAACTATCAACAAAGTAAAAAGAGAAATGACAAACTGAAAAAATATCTTTGAACTTATCAGAGGCAGTTAATATCTTCAATCTATAAGGAACTAGTAAAAAAATAAATAGAAAAGAACAATCCTATAGTAAAATGAATAGGGGACAGAAATAATTTAGACAAAGAAATACAAATGATCCTTAAACTTAAGATGGTCAACCTTGCTTAAAATAAGAGAAATCCAAATTAAAGTCAGAGATGTTACTTCTTATGTATCAGATTAGCAAAAATTCAAAAACTTGACAACATATTCTATTGGTGAGATTGGGGAAAAAAACATTGGGAGTGAGAATGCAAAATGTTTACAATTCCTCAGGAAGGAAATGTGACAATATCTAGTCAAATTACAGATGTTTTTACCCTCTAATCCAGAAATCTTACTTCTAGGTATCTCTGTCCAACATCAACTGATAAATATACAATAAGGCACAGGCACAAAGCTATCCACTGCACCACTATTTATAACAGCAAAAAATAGGAAACATTTTGGAGTAATGAAAACGTTCTAAAATTGACTGAGGTGATGACAGCCAACTCTGTAATGAAAATGAGAGATACTGATGTACATTTTGAAGGGACTGTATAAAACATGGGACTGTGTAACACAGGAAATCCAGTGATGGATGATGGACTGTGGTTAACTACAAATATGAGAACATTCTCTCATGAATAACAAACATATTATACTAATAGAGGGTATTAATAATTGGGTGGATTGGGGAAAAAATCTAGCAAGTGTAAGATATGGGCTATAGTTAGTATAGTTAGTAGTAATAGTTGTATATTTTTGATGATGCTCTTTCATAGTTTGTAAAAACTGTTTCACAATAAAGCAAGATATTTGTGGCGGAGTGATATGGGAGCCTTGCATGTTTGTTTGCTTTCTAAATTCACAAATTTTATAATACACTTATGATTTATGTATGTTCATGTGTGAATGATATACGTCAATAAAATTTTATTTTAAAAAATAGGAAACAAACTCAACTATGGTGCATCCACATGATGGAATACTATAAAAATAAAAAGGGAAAGAGAACAATCTCTGTATTCAAGTATAGAATGACCACCTAGAGATACTGTTACATAAAAAAAGCGAGGTGATGCAAATATTCTCGCTTTCCTGATTTTGTGAAAATCAGGGTGGGCTAAACATTCACTATATTAGAAACCATGCATGTGTCCCCAGAGCTAGTTTTTCTCCCTAGGTCTGGTTTTTAGAATGCTGGTGATAAACTAAGCCTGATTTATTATATGGGAAATATTATTACAGTATGGGAAAATACTGTAACTTTGAGTATCTTTGGTCAACCTTAAGAGATATAGCAGGGGGACGGATGTGGCTCAGGTGGATGGACATCCGTCTCCCACACGGATGGACCTGGGTTAGACCCCCAGGACCTCCTGGTAAAAATAAAGAAAAACATAGAAGGCGCGTGGGCCACCAGGCCGCGTGCACGGGTATGTCGCCAGGTCTGCGAGCGGGTGAGCCATCAGGCCCTGTCCGTGGGTGAGCCACCAGGCCCTACCAGGCCCTGCAAGTGGGTGACCCGCCAGGCCCCGAAAGCCATGCAGCAAGATGATGACAAAACAGGAGAGTGACATAAGGGAGAGCAAGACAAGACCAGGAACTAAGGTGGCGCAGGCGGTAGTAGGACTCCTCCCTCCCACATCAGAGGTTATGAGGATCGAATCCCAGTGAAGACAGGATGAGAAGGATGAGAAGAGAGGGCAGGAAACGGACAGAGATGCCCAGTGAATGGATACAGAAACAGCAAAAACAGGGGGGTGGGGGGGAGGGGGAAATGGATAAAAGTAAATAAATAAATAAATCCTTATAAAAATGTGTAGGGAAGGAAGATTTGGACTATAGTTAGTAGTAATACTTTGATGATGCTCTTTCATGATTTGTTAACAAATGTGTCACAACAATGCAGGATGTTTGGGGCGGGGGTGATGTGTGGGAACCCTGTATGATTTTATGTATGTTTGTTTTGTAACATCACGATGTTTACTGAACACTTATAGTTTATGTATATTCATGTATGAATGATATACTTCAATAAATTGTTTAAATTTTTAAAAAAAGTGAGGTGGAGAAAAATGTGTATAGTAGGCTCCATTTATTTAAGAAAAGCAGTAAGATAAATATTTTTAAAGGGGAAGGATAAACCATAAAATTGATAAAAATATAGTTCTCTATAGGGGAAAGTATAGAACATGGTAGAAAGGACAGGTATAAACTATACTTCTCTAAATATATCTTATTTTAGAGCTTTGACCCTGTAACTATTAATATACTTTACATAATTGAAAAAACTAAATCAAAAAGAAAAAGAAGTAATTCTTAAAAATAAAAAAATCAGGGAAGCAGATGTGGCTCAAGCGATTGAGCTCTTGCCTACAACATGGGAGGTCCCAGGTTCAGTTCCCGGTGCCTCCTGGAGAAGACGAGCAAGAGAGTGAGCTGGAGGGACAGGCAGGCATGGGAAGCTGAGGCAACAAGATGATGCAACAAGAGACCCAAGAAAAAAAACATAATGAGAGACACAACAAAGCAGGGAGCGGAGGTGGCTCAAATGATTGAGCACCTCCCTCCCACATGGGAGGTCCCGGGTTTGGTTGCCAGTGCCTCCTAAAGAGAAGATGAGCAGACATAGAGCACAACGAATGGACAGAGAGAGCAGATAAAGAGCAAAAACAATGAGGGGGGTAATAAATAAATAAAATAAATCTTTAAATAAATAAATAAAATTTAAAAAGCAAATTGAAATAAATCAATCTGTATATTTACATGACTGCATAGAGAGAATGTGACTTTACTAGTGGGAAACAAGGACAAAAAACCCCAGGGCAATTCTTAAAATGATATTCAGTTACCTTATTGCTAGAGATAATACTGGTGTTGTTATTCCTTTTTATTTAAAAAAAAATTTTAAAGACACTTAGATTATACAAATGTCACATAAAAAAATATAGGGGATTCCCATATGTCCCGCTCCCCACACCTACCACATTTTCCCACATTAACAACATTCCTCATTAGTGAGGTACATTCATTGCAATTGATGAACACATTTTGGAGCATTGCCACTAAGTGTGGATTAAGGTTTACATTGTAGTTTACACTCTCTCCCACACAATTCTGTAGGTTATGACAAAAAAAACATGGAACGCTTCACAAATTTGTGTGTCATCCTAGCACAGGGTCTATGCTAATCTTCTCTGTATCATTCCAACTTTAGTATATGTGCTACCGAAGCAAGCACATTATTCTTATAATATTGGGTATATGTTGTAGGATAAAGTAAATGGGTAATTTTGATGATGCTGTTAAGAACCAAGGCTTTCAGTGAAGGAAAGAAGATTTAAATACAAAATCGATGTGGTTAAATAAAAACTGAATTTGAATTGGATGTCTCAGTATGACCTCATGATATATTTAATCATAAATAAATAAATAAATAAATAAATAAATGATACCTAGTTCTGGCCACCAAAAAAGCCTAGAATCAAAGTCTAATCATGGCTACATAGATGTTCACATAATCATTATTTAACTATATTTCTAAATTCTTCTGAATATATTTTTGTTTCACAATATAAAAGGTTAGAAATATCTAAGCTGCACAAAATGGTATAGATAATAACATAATGTTCATCTGTGTTACCCATCACACAGATTAAGAAAAACAACATTTTAAAAAATGCAGTTAATGTTCTGTCTCCATATTCCTCCCCTTCAGAAACAACCACTATCCTCAATTTGGTTAAACTTAAAGTTTACTGTTGCTGTTTCTAATATAACAAACTATTTTTAAAGAGGTTTTAGATTACAGAAAGGTAACATCAAAAGTATAAGGGATTCCCATATAAACCTCCCTCCCCACCCCAAACACACACACATCTTCCCCTATTAATAACATCTTTTAATTGTGTGGTACATTTGTTATAATTGATGATTAAATATTGAAGCAGTGCTACTAACTAAGGTCTATAGTTTACATTGTGGTTTACACTTCATTCCAATGCCCTAAAAATGTCTTATGTTCCACTTATTATTCCCTCCCCTCTGAACCTCTGGTAACCACTATCTTTATATACTATTTTTATATACTTTACATAATCGTAAATAACTTCACACATTCTTCATTACTACAATATTAATAAGTTTACTTTGTCCATGGTTGCATTCCCCTCTTATGTTTGTTCATTCCTCAACCTTGAGGATTTTGGGGTGGTGATGTCTGCTCTGCCTCAGAGTGAGAGAGGGAAACAAAGTTTTACCATAGCTATCAAGGTTACAGTCTAACCCACATTATTAAAAGTGATCTCAAAAGTACCATGTACATTGAAGGCACAGTGTTCACAGACTTGTTTTCAGGCAGAGCATGGTATATCCTCTTTCAAAGACCTATATAAAGTATCTACTAGCTTAACTCCACTGCTGGACTTGGATTTAAGATAGTTAACCACTGTAAAAAGTTTGGCAATCATAACTGTAACACAAAATAATGCTTACCTACATGTGTTTGTGCAGCAAAATGTAGCACTATATCTATGTTCTCTTTTTCAAAAAGTAGTTTCACAAAATGAGAATCACATATATCACCCTATACAAAAAAGCAAACATTAAAAAAAAAATTAAAAAAAAGTTTTATTGAGAATTCCCACTCATTTTAACCATATTTAAATGATATGAACAAACAAAAGAAAAAATTAATTCCCACCAACATCCTCTTCCCACACCCTGGTCTAATAGATAATCCCTTGAAAATTCAACCAAATGGTCAAGCAAATATAATAAGGATGTACTTATCTAGTATTTTAGTATACAGGACATTCAATTGAAAATATT
Organism: Tolypeutes matacus; assembly: GCA_026826555.1. Classification (NCBI taxonomy): domain Eukaryota; kingdom Metazoa; phylum Chordata; class Mammalia; order Cingulata; family Chlamyphoridae; genus Tolypeutes; species Tolypeutes matacus. Next base: position 10,681,772 of record JAKSZT010054334.1, on the reverse strand, counting down.
TTTGCAAATAAATATCAAAAAATATTTTATTGAGCACCAACTACTACTAAATAGTGTGCTAGTTATTTTTATAACATTCTGGCCAATCTAAGGTCCTTATATTAATAGGGAAACTTTTAACATATTTTTAAAACTTCCATGTAACTTTTATTGAAATATTTTGAAAGTAAGTGTAACAACTGGAATGGCATTTTGAGAAATGTATTTTACTGCAATTAAATAAAATTGGGAGTTCTCTTGATATTATATGTTCATTTACTTCTGAAAATACATATTCTCAACAACTCTTCAATGACCCAAGGAAATACTTTCATATAGAAGAACAGAATTATGAAACAGCTGTTTAGTATATTCTTTAAACTTTGAGGTTAAAAAGATAGTTTACAGAATTACTTAAAAAACAACAACAATGTAAATCATAAGATAGTTTCATTTGACAGGTTTGACAGCAGTATTTCCCTTTACGAATTAATGAACTGGTTTATTCCTTGGACTCTTGTAATAGTGGTTAGTATGAATCAGCTTTCCAGGGCCAATCAATCTTCATGGGGGAAGACCATCTTATGAGCTATAGAGCGGGCTTTTGGTCGTTGGCTGGCCTGAGCAATACCCCTCTTGTACCAATCTCTGCAAATCCCAGCAAGGCTTTATTAGAGAGGCTAGCAAGGGTCAATCAGCTATTCACACATGTGGCAAGAATGAAAACCCACATGTAGCTTTTTATGTGGTGTCAGTATAAAAGTAGCAGCCTTTATAGCAAAATGGTACTTCTGGAAATTAACTACTTGATCCTTTAAAAGGCCTTTAATAAGTATCTCTTCAACTCCATATTATCCAAGCTTGCAAAGTAGAAAGATATTATCATCTCTGTATGACTAAAGAGGTCAGAAGGATAACTATAAAAAACTTCTTACCTGTATAAATTTGTAGTTTTGTTTGTTAGAAATAGTTTCAAGATTCTTTAAACTTGCACAGTAATCCAGCTTAAAATTAAAAGGGGAAGAAAACAATACAATAGGTAATAAATACTAGTTTTCTCTATGAAGTCTCAATTTTTAAGACTACAGATGTTTCTGATTATAAGAACATATCCTCACAAAAGTGTGTTTGCTCCTTGTATTTTTTAGTGTCTGACATCTTAAAATTAAAAACTGGAAAACATTTTTTTCAAAATATTACCCTTTCAAAATAAAATTTAAAAATTTACTTTTACAAATGTGCCTTCCCAGATTTGCCTCCAGCCACTGACGGCTAGAAGAATTTACCATTTCTTTTTTTTTTTTTTAAAGATTTTATTTATTTATTCATTTATCCCACCCTTGCTGCTTGTGCTCGCTGGTCAGCTAACCATGCTGTGCTTGCGGATTTGCCTTCACCAGGAGGCCCCGGGAACCGAACCCGGGGCCTCCCATATGGTAAACGGGAGCCCTACTGATTGAGCCACAGCCGCTTCCCAGAATTTACCATTTCTTACAAAAAAGGAATCAGTGTTTGGAAACAATTACTCCTGTGTTACGCATATTATAAGTCATCATACCTCTTCCTGAGTTAAGTCTTGGTAAATTGGTACACAGATGGGAAAGAAAAATTACTGTGCATACTAGTAAATCAGGCAAAAATTCCTAAGACTTAAGGATGACTCTTTGCCTGTACATTTTACATCTTATGAAATTAAGGTAACTATCTGCATCTTGTGTTTAAACTCAAAAATCATTCCAGTGATTACCAATCATGACTCTCAGACTCTCCAAGGAGACTGCAATTTTACTGCAAAATTCTCAAAAGTTAATTAATTTAACTGCGCTTTAATTAAAAAATAAATGTCATGTAATTTTCCAGGATGTGGCAGTTATACAATCAAATAATCAGGATGGTGAATCCTAACTCTGAAAAAGACTAGTAACGGAGTTTAGAAGGACGAAGATTTTCTTTTGGTAAAAATATTGTACTTAAAATTTTTTATTTTATCAACTATAATCAATGAAAAGTTGTAAAAGACTTTATATAAGGTTAAATATAGCATGACTATATGGGCTCCTCAGTTGCTAAAATGACCAAATAAAATATTAGTGTGACAGAATTCAAGTACTTTTTAGAAACGTTAAGTTTCAGTGCCTGAAGTTCATTTTTATAAAACTTACCTTGTCTAGATTTATGATCATATAGTTAGGATAATCTTCTACTAAAGAGACAATCACATGTGATGCACTATAAAAAAAAAGTATCTTGTTAGTAGAAAACTTTAACCTCCTAAATTCTTGTATTTTCTCTAAGCTATCAAGTATTAGGAAAATATTCAAAGATATATTTAAATTTTTCCATGGTAACAGAGGCAATATAACTACACTGACTACACACACAAACACACACAAAATTCATAAACTTAACAGTATCTATATAGAAAGTCTCTCACTCCCTTTAGACTATGGAGAAGAGAGAATTCACTGGTACTAAGTATAAGAAAAAATTAGTTTAACCAAATGGTGCTATCCATACATGCTTTGAGTGTCAAGGTAAACCAGGATAAGATAAATAACAATGTGTGGTGGTCAGTGCAACTGTAATGAAACTAAAATGTACCTTTTCAAGCCCACAAAACGTACAATTAAGTCAATATGATCAGTCAGTTGCTTATTTCACAGTCGCTTTAATGCAATTGCTCTGTTGGTATGAGAAATTGGTGTTTACATCAGAATCCTCAGGGTGGAACCTAGACTAAACCCAGGTTTCTAAGGCTAATAATAGCTGAAACCATTCTGATTTGGATATCCATAGTAGTGCCTGGGTTCCCGAGGACTGTGAGGTAGAACCAGAGGCATATCACAGTGAGATGATCCACCAGATTTTAGCATATACACCTAAAACATTGGGCACGAAGGAATAAGACCAGCCCTTGAAAAAATTACGAACTAAGAGTTTCTACGTAGCAGTCCTTTCACAGCGTTTTCTAGGGCCCACTCTTCCCAGACTAGCACTCCCACACAAGTACCACCCTTTTATGCTCATTATCCCTTTCTCATTAAGTGAACCTTGCCTGCCTGGTACCCTTCCCCAAGCAATTGTCGGATTAAAAGAAGATCCACCCAATCATTAATTACTGAAGGCCTTTATAAAACGGGCCAAGCATCTTCCAGGTGGAGTGAGCAAGTCTCTGCCCTCATTAAATTTGTGTTCTAGAGTGGGAATGCAGGCAAGAAACAAGTAAACACATAAAAACACTATACAATTTCAGGTAGTGATAAATGTTGCAAAAATTAAAGCAGGCTAGTTGGGAGAGGGTCTATTTTAGATAGTCAGGTAAGGCCTCTCTGCTGATTTATGAGTAAAAACCAGAACTGAGTGATGCAAACATGGATGAATCAGCTAAGCAAAGGGGAAGAAAGGGTAAAGTCTTCAAGACAAAAAGAACAAGCCTGATGTGTTCCAGGAACTGCAAGAGGGTAGTGTGGCAGGTAGAGAAAAGTAAGGGGGCAGAATGGTAGGGAATCAAGTTGGAAAAATAGCAGGCACTAGGGCACTTAAGTCTTCTAAGAGCAGCAAGGAGTTTGGATTTTATTCTAGGTCTGACAAGAACCATTGGAGCAAAACCCCACACGCTAGTAAGGATCTGATTTATTTAAAACACACTGACTTCTGTGTGAGATGTAGACCTTAAGGGAACAAGAGTGAAAGCAGTATGACCAATCAGGAAGCTCCTGACGTAGTCTAGGTGGAATGGCCATAAGATGGATTAGGGTAGAAAAGAAAGAGAGGTGTGAAGACGTCGCCTTAAGGATATATTTTGAAGGTAGGGCGAGAGGACTTGCTGATTGAATGTGGGTGTGAAGGAAAAGAGGCATCAGGTCCGGATACCAACAGAGTTTTTAAAGGTTTGATTTATAAATGAATGCTCCTATTGTAATCTAAACATCATTTTGGAGCGTCCATATGTACAAGGCCTGTGCACTGTATATGAGGGGTGAGAGTGGAGACTAGAGGGTGAAAGGCAGGGGGTGGTAAGGTTACTGTGTGCACTTATGAGGAGTGACAGGTGATAAACATCTCAGGCCAGAATGCAGGGCGGACAGTGCCACATCATTCATGCTTTGCGAGAGAGGACTCTTAAAGAAGTCGTAGTTTGAACCACGTCTTCGCTGGCCGGAGAGGCGGAGAAGGTAAGATGATCGCAGTCGTGAGTCAGGAACCTCCCCATATCAGAACCCCACCAATCTGGTCCCGAATTGCCAAGCGCAAGCAGAGCCACAGGAAAAGGTTGGGGAGCCAATTCTCGGCCAGCGGCGCCGTTACCTACATGAAACCAGCACCCCCGGTCACCAAGACCCGCTTCGCAAAGTTGCTAGGAAGACCCAGGGGCTCCGCCCCGTCCACCGCCGACATCTCCCGGCTTGGTATTGCCTCGGACCGTAAAGCGGCGAGGCTGAACACCGTAGGCAGTTCCACCGCGACCTTTTGCGACGTGCCTTTCTCCCAGCCACCTCCACCCAGATCCCGATACGTTAATGGGGCAGTCAGCTGCAGCTTCCGTCGCTACACGTTTATCCCCGCCCACTGGGGGCTGGGAGGAGCTCTCCTGTGCGCGGGTTCCTGGAGGCCCCCGCAGCGCCACTACGCAAGCGTACGTCCCTCTCGACCAATACCTGACCCGGTAGGAGCGATTGAAGAGGTCTGGAAAGAGGGGTTACAAGTTTTCTGGACAAGTGTCAAGAGCATGATTAGGCTCTACTTAGGCCACTGATGGTGGGAGTTATGAATGAGTACTTCTTTTCATTCTTATACAACCATCTGTACAGATTATGCATCAAATGAAAACAATTTCTTTTCTTGGAAAATATGGAAATGGGGAAGTTGGAATTGAAAGATGACCTTTTACTATTGTTGCTAATGTTGTTATTACAAACAAATACGCTATTTGCAATCATGGTAATGATAGTCCCTAGATCCTAACCCTTAGATTTCATTCTACCCTTCTTCCCCTTGCTGCTCTGCCCCACACACTAGACCTTGCTATTTAGTGAATTCCCCAGGAGAGCCACCTCCCCAAAGCCTGAATGCGCTTTCCCTAGATGTCTACATTGTTTTTACTTCTACTTCTGCAGGCCTCAACTTAAATATCACCTTATTAAAGAGGTCTTCCTTTACCATCCCAATTAAAATAGCAAGATCTCCATCCCAGTACTGACCAACCACTTTACCCTTTCTATAGCACTCATCATTTCCTTGTGTAATTGCACTTTGTCACTGCTCCCTGGGGTTTTGATATATTTTCTGCTGTAATCCCAGAGCCCTGGGACCAGGCCTGGCAGGGTAAGCAATAAATATTGTTAAGTGGATGAATATGTTCTTTTTCACAGAATGTATTGGCGAAGCTTAGAATGGTAAAACCCAGTGTATTTGGAAAAAACCTTTTTTGGAGGCAACATAGAAATATATATTAAAAGTTCAAATGCATATATATCCTATGACTCCCAAATTTCATGATGTGTAATAGAGATAATTGCAGAAAACAAAAATGTTCATTGTTTATAATAATGAAAACTGTACACAACCTCAATGTCTATTAATAGACTACTTATTAAATACAACAGACTGTCATTAAAAAAGAATGTACCAACATAAAATGAGGTTCAAAATATATTGTAGTGGATACTTATGGTTTTATCTAACCAGACTCCCCCACTCTTTTATGATTTCCCCAAGTTGACCCACCCCAGGCAGAGCATAGAGATGGACATCTGATTCACCCTTGAACAACTGAAGCCTTTCCTGGGATTTGAAATTGGGCTAAGATTTTAGCATAGTCTGGTAATTCTTCTTGAACTCTGAGGACCTACAAATTTGGGATGTGTTGGAGGCCATATTCTTTCAAATGAACTGAGAAATCAAATGACCTGTTTTTAGGAGAGAAAAACAAAGTTGATCACAAAGAGAAGAAAGACAAAAGACAGAAGGAGAGACCTCACAGCATTCAAGGACCCTGTTCCAGTTTTTCTTTAGGACTAATTTTATTCATGTCTGTGGTTTACAAATACAGTATATATTTGTAAAGGCATGCCTGAAAGGATCCATCCTAAACTATGAACAGAGATTACCTTTGGGTATTTAGGTATAATCAAGAAAAGCAGAAAATAGAGATTTTCATTTTACTTCATATATATATTTTTAAAAATTTATTTATTTCTCTTCCCTCTTTTCCCCTGTTGTCTGCTCTGTGTCCATTTTGCTGTGTGTTCTTCTGTGTCTGCATGTCTTCTCTTTAGGAGGCACCGGGAACTGATCCTGGGACCTTCTGGAGTAGAGAAAGGCGCTCAATCTCTTGTGCCACCTCAGCTCCTTGGTCTGCTGCATCTCTTGTTGTCTCTCCTGTGTCTCTTTCTGTTTCGTCATCTTGCTGCACCAGCTCTCCGCGTAGGCAAGCACTCTGCTCGGGCCAGCACTCCGTGTGGGCCAGCACTCCACTCGGGCCAGCTCTCAGCTCGGGCCAGCTTGCCACACGGGCCAGCTTGCCTTTACCAGGAAGCCCCTGGAAACAAACCCTGGACCTCCTATGTGGTAGATGGGAGCCTATTCGCTTGAGCCACATCCACTTCCCTACTTCATATATTTTTACTGTGATTGTTTTCCTATGCTGCATGAATTACTTTTGTAATTAAAAAAGAATCAATGCAGGAGTGGATGTGGCTCAAGCAGTTGTGCGCCCACCTCCCCCACATGGAAGGTCCCAGGTTCAGTTCCCGGTGCCTCCTAAAGAAGACAAAACAAACAATGAGCAGACGACAAGCAGACATTGAGAAAGAAAAAAAAAACAACGAGCAGATGAGAAAAAACGAGCAGACAATGAGCAAAAATAACAAGCAGACAATGAGCACAAACAACGAGTAGACAATGAGCAAAAAAAAAATGAGCAGTGGCTCAAGCAGTTGAGTGCCCACCTCTCACTTGAGAGGTCCCAGGTTCAGTTCCTGGTGCCTGCTAAAGAAAAAACAAACTGACAATGAGCAGTCAATGAGCCCAAACAACAAGCAAACAGAGGAGGAAGCCATCTCCGAGGGGGCGGGGGCGGGGCAGGAAGAACCAATGCAATTTTTAAAAAACCCTGAAATATTAATAGCTCCAGTTTATTCATGGTCAGCCATAGATACTGAAAATGCTGCGTATATGATAGAAGGTATTCTCTGCAAGGTTTTTGTCCTAAAGGTGAGGACTATTGTGAGAATTTACTTATATGTAATAAAAACTTGTTGAATGAAAATATTAAATACATTTATTCATGAAATAGTGTTGAGCTTCCACTCTCCTCAAGACAGAAATAGTCTCTGATCAGCTGAGGTTTACAATTTAGGGAGAGATTCAGTGTCTTAGTTTTCCAGCTGCTAAAACAAATACACTGGGAACAATGGGGATTTATTGTCTCACAGTTTGGAGGCAAAGAGAAGTCCAAAACTGAGGCATCAACAAGGTGACATTTTCTTCTCGAAGACCATGGCGTTCTGGAACTGGCTGCCAGCAATCTTTGGTCCTTGATCTTACTGCCACACGGTGATGGGTGATGTCTTCTCCTTTCTCCTCCAGGTTCCTTTGATGTCCCACTTCTTGTTTCTCCCATGGCTGTCTGTGGTCTTCTCTATTAGGCCTCCAGTAATAAGATTAAGACCCACCCTGATTCAATTGGACCACACCTTAAGTGCAGTAACTTCATCAAAAGATCAAAAGAGCCTGTTTACAATGGGTTCACACCCACAAAAATAGATTAAGAACATGTTTTTCTGGGGTACGTAATTCACTCTGCCACATTTGGATAAATCAATAGACAATTACAATACAGTGTAGTAAGTGCCCTGATAGAAGAGTAAGGGATAAAGATTTGAGGGACAGCTAACACAGTCTTGGGGGTTTGGGAAAGAATTCTTAAAGTGCCTTGGGAAAGGGGAGTAAAGTAGGAAAAGGAAGTTGATGTGGAGGCTGAGTGGCAAAATAAGCAAAGTATTCCAGCCAGAGGCATCTACAAGGGCTATAGGCTAAAAGGTGCAGAGTGTTGAGGGAATTTACAGTGGCTGAATAAGGATGGAAAGTTGAGAGACAGACTTGAAAAGCCATATTCTAAAGAGTTTGGGTTGTGTACTAAAGGCAATTGAGAGCCTTTGAGGAGAGTGACCTTTCAAATTGGGCTTCCCAAAACTTCCTATGGCTTTGGGGTAAAGAATGGATTGTAGCCAATTGGAGCAAATTAAGAATGGAGACGGGTATGTTGACATAGCCATAGACCAAGTAAGTGAAGATACCATGGTGTCCTCAATAGGATAGTGGCTGCTGCTTCCTATTGCCAAGGTCCAGAAGAGGCGCTAATAAACATTGTTTTAATTGAATGGATTGGATGTGGGGGTGCTAGGGAAAGGAGCCACTATAATACCGAATTATCTGGCCTGGTGGGTAGTGATGTAATTCAAGAAGACACGGAACCTAGAAGGGAAAAAGTTGGTTGGAGAGCAAAGAAGTGATGGGGCGTGAGTAGTTAAGTCTTTGCTATATTGGAAATGTCCAAAAGGTTATATAAGCACCAAGGAAGAAAAGCTGAGTAAGAACATGGTCCTGTTCTCTGAGGGCGTTTTCCTCTCTCCACCAGAAATGGTCTGTCACAGGAGTTTCTTAGTTATTTCCGAATCTCACATACCCCTCGAAGGCCCAACTGGCTCGTGCCAGCGCCTCTGCGCATGTGCAATAGCACGACGCTCGGAGACGGCAAAAAGGGCAATAATTTTTCCCGTAATCCGATGCAACAGCCTCCTGATTCTCCATTTAAAAAGGCGGGAACTAGCAACAGGCAGGGGAGTGATGGGCCGCGCGGGTCTGCACGTCCTGCCCACTTCAGTCTCTAATTGGCGGAGAATCTTGGCTCGTGGCGGAGGGGCCCACCTCATTGGCTGTCAGTCTTCCCGGCGCTGATCTGCAGCGCCGGGCCCCGCCCTCTCTTAACCCCCTCCCCTCCCCCTCTCCCGCCGCTGCCGACGTGGGGCTGGAGGCCCGAGGCGGTTGGGGCAGGGGTGTTCGTGCGGAGCAGCAGGCCGGGATGGGGGCGCTGCGGCTGCTGGCGGTGGCCCTCACATGCTGCTGGTGGCCGCAGGGCTGCCAGGGTAAAACGCTGCGCGGCAGCTTCAGCAGCGCCGCGGCCCGAGACGCTCAGGGCCAGAGCATCGGCCACTTCGAGTTCCACGGTAGGTACGGGGGCCGGGAGAGGGATGAGCGCGCGTGGGCCCATCCCGCCCGCAAGGCCCGCGGTCCGCTCCTCCCCGCCTCGGGTGGCGAGCCCTGGAGCCTGCGCGTCCGGCGCTTACCCGCCACGTACAGCGAGGCTGCCCAGCCTCACCTGGACTTCCAGCGCCGCCGGCTGCCCTTTCCCCACCGCAGCTCCCCGGAACCGTGGAGATGCGTGATTGCCAGCCCCACGGTTGCTGCTTTCCAGACCTCACCAGCAACCCCTCCCGTTTAGGAATTGTATTCTGCACCTAAAAGGACATTGCCCCAAGCCTCCCCATACAAATGAATATGAAAAGGACGTCTGTTCCATCTTTCGAGATTTTTCCCTCAAAGAATCATCATTTGTCCCTGTCTCAGCCTGGTGACACGCTAAGGCATTGTAATCACCTGTGAATTTAAGCCAAGGAACTTAGATGTCTTTGCTTTGTTCTTTATGTTTCAGACCAATTTTACAAAACCTGCTTGCAGCAGAGTGGTTTTGGAAACCAAGTGTCACATCTGATAATCTACTTGTCTATTGCCAGAACAGTACGTTACTCAGCTACTAGTGGAGTAGATTTACTGTAGACCATGAGGCCTAGCATTACGTTGACAGAAATATTTGTAAGGGATGCCCTGGAAGCTTCCTAATTGTTATCCTCAATGGCCCTACCGAAATCAGAGCTGCGTTTGATACTTACCTTCAGGTCTTCATCAGAAATCAATAACTATTTCTTCAACGAGTGAACCTGCAATTTATTCCAATTTTTGCTTTATTTACACCCCCAAAATTTAAGTGGTTTTCTTGGTGCATCCTCTTGATGCCTCTTCTTAATTTGACTAGTACTGTATTTCAAATAATTATTTGCCTTGATGAGGTTAGGATCCTTAGTTCATTCAGTCTTTAGAATTAAAAGATGCAGCCATGAAGATCAGAATACTGGCCTAGAAAAGATTCCGAGGAGAAGGTAATAGGAACTAGAATCTATTTGGGCGAAGGGAGAAAAAAAAAATTAAGTATTAGGAAATTACAAAATGGTGGTGGTGTTAAGGGAGGGAAACTTGATTTTTTTTTTTCAGTCTGAAGTTTTTAAGATAGTTAAGAAAAGTAGATGAAATCCAGTTTTCCAAAATCCAGTGTGGAATATACCTTGGATGAATGAAGATTAAACCCTAGAAATAGTTTTATTTATTTTTTAAATTACATTTCTAGTTTTTTAGTCAACTGGTTGTAACTATACTTTGAGTATTGACACTGAAAATAATGTCACCAAACTAACTCAGTCTGGACAGTGCTGGAAAATCCAGGATGTGTGGTAGCAGTGATAGGGGTTATATTACTCATGACCAGGAGAGTGACTTGGACAACGGCGATATTTCATGATGATTATTACCTGGTAAATGTACTGAGAAACACATGTACTAAATCCAGTTTTCTCAAGAAAGATTGGGTAATATGGAATGCTAAGTATATTTTTTCTCCCTCCCTCCTCCTCTCTCTCTATAATTATTACCAATTTTTAGTGACTTTGGATTCAGTAAAATAATAATAAAATTATACTGGGATAAATCTAACACAGAATGCACTGTAAGATAGTAATATGGCCTTAGAGTCATCATACCACTTTTTTTTTTTTTCTCCCAGGAGGTACTGGAGATTAATCCCAGGACCTCATACATGGGAAGCAGGCACTCGATCACTGCACTACATCCGCTCACAGGTGCTTATCCACTTGAGCCGCATCCGCTCCCACATACCACTTTTAAGACTGTTGATAATATATAATTAATTATAAATAATTGATGTAAGAGACCTAGACATCCTTTGATACATTCTCTACATTTAAATTTATTTAAAATATTGATTCACAGTGATAGTTACAGTAACAAAAATAAAATATGTACAGAAGAAGATCTTAAAAAGAAAACAACAGTCTCCTGCCTCACCTCTCCTAACCCAGGTCTCCTTTCCCCAAAAGCGATGACTTTTTGCCATTTCTTTTGTGGGCATTATTTGTAGTTGGTGTGTGCAATCGAGCTCATTCTATATTTCACAACATATATTGTTCAAAAAGATCTTATGTAAAAGCCATAGAAACCAAAAATTTATCAGGTATAAAATGTCTACCCCAAATTCATTTTTTAAAACTTTCTTACTATTAGCTATGCTTATATTTATCTTAAAAGTATAACTGACTATTAAGGGCCATGTTGTATTAAAAAAAAAAAAAGAAATTTTAGCAGGAAATTTCTATAGACAGTTTATGAACAGACGTTAAAGACATGTAGTAGTTGTAAAAATAAGGCAAAAATCCTATTACAGTGATGTCTAGATACTGCAGATGTTGCTATTCAGTGAAATGTTATTTGTTAAACATTCATTTGAATAATTCACTTAAATAATCACTTGCATCTGAATATGATTTTCATTCTAATGTGATTTATCTATTCAAGAGACCTTTAAGAAAAATTGTACTTTTAAAATTCCCATTTCTATAAATAGAGGTGTTAAAAGACTGTCCTACCATCTCAGTTCTGTAGGAGATAAATCTGGTCAATAATTTTTGTTTTAATGTCAAGGTGACCATGCTCTTCTGTGTGTCAGAATTAACAACATAGCAGCAGCAGTTGGAAAAGAAGCTAAACTCTACCTGTTCCAAGCCCAGGAATGGCTAAAGCTGCAGGAAAGCAGTCCTGACTATAGTTGTAGTGAAAAATTATCCAAAGCTCAGTTGACAAGTGAGTATATCCCTTTTTCTTTGATCATTAGATATATTTTCCCTCCTCAATGTTGAAGTATAATTTTTACTTACCAAGGTGTTTTATTGCTGTTGTGATACAGCACACATCACACTGTGGTGTTACTTTGTTTCGTATATTTTCCGAGGTTTAAGCAAAGTAACTTTTTCTTTGACCAAAAGATAGAATGCCTTCCTCCCTCACGCCATCATTCAAAATTCTTGAAAAAATATTCAGATAATTTATAAAGGAATACTTTACTTCATTCATATTCTTTCATAGGTCACATAAATCAAAATAGATATATTTTGGCCAATGACAACATGGAGTGAATGATAACATTTGTTGAATATTTATTATCTGCCAGCACTGGCCTAAGCATTTAAATATATATTATCTCAGTTCATTGTATAATGAACTAAGTGATGCTATTTTGCAGCAGACCCATTGGAACACAAGATCCAGTCATTTAGTGACAAAATATGTCATTTTGAGATCTACCACCACCACATCATTTGTAAAACTCTAGGTTTGCTTCTAGAGAGGCTCTGCTTTTAAAAACTAATAATAGTTGTTTGAACCTTGAGTCTTTCCATTCTCATCAAAACTACTAGGGTGTCAACCATCCGGCTTTAGTGTAAATCTTCTATAATAGAAAAGAAGCGCATTTGCCAGTCTACCCATGTGCCTCCTTGGAAGTTAATTAGTTGTAGGAGACATTGGAAATTTGAATCATCCATGAGAAAAAAAAAAAAGGAATTGTCCCTCTTCCCCTATTTTTCCATACATCTCCCCTACCATGTTCTGCACTTGGATGAATCTCTGGTTCTTCATTTACTCTGGTCAAGTAAAATGCTCTCATTTCTAAATATCCACTCTAAACATCCCTGCTCTTAGCAGCTAGTTACCTCATTAGGCAGTTAGCCAAAGCAGGGATAAAAGGCCTCTGATCATTGCCAACCATTGTGGGGAGCTTTTATCTAGATTTGTGAGATGACATTGATAGTATGTTGAAGAAGTCTAAATGATTAGATTCAGAATGAATGATTAAATTCAGATATCAAAGAGACAGTTACACGCTACTTACCTCAACCTTAAACTTGAGAACTTATCTTGGAAATTTGTACAAATGCTCATTGCTAGTTATCTTTTCCTTTCTACACCAATTTGCTCATCTAATTGTTCTACATATGTGTGAAAAGATTTTGGCCTTCAATTCCCAGTTCTTGTAATGTCCAAAACTGAACTCATCTTCCCCATCCAAACTTGGCCTTCTTTCAGTGTACACTGTTTCAGGAACTGGTACCATCATCCATTCAGTAATTAGTATTACAATGTGATGCAATGTAAAGACCACTAAATTAGGAATCAGTGCTCATAACTTTTAACAACTTCTTGGCATTTAATATCTTTGAGTCCCATTTATATATCTGTATAAGGAAGTTCGACTAGGTTTCTCTAAGGTTCCTTACAGTCCTAAAATTCTATGATTCTAATTACAACTCTTTAGGGTAGTTATTTATGTATAGGACTATAAATTATGAAACTTCTTGCTGTTGTTTCTGCTTCTGTTTTCTCTTCTTTCCTACTCTGTAGAGTGCTGGGGTATTCTGTGGAATTGTGGAACAGAAGTTGTCAGGAACAGAAATTTTTGAAGAACAAGCATTGTTTTGTTAAGTTTTGGGCCAGAAACAATTAAGTACTGGTGATATATGTGTGTGTGTGTATCATTTTCTATATATTTGACCAATTATTTTTCCAATAACAAAACCCAAGTCTTTAAGGAAATCTCCTTTCTCTAACTTGCATATAGTAGTTATCTTATTTATGGTATGTTATTATTTAGAAGCCTAGGTGCATTGAAACAAAAAAGCATGTCTTTAAATTCACGACAGTGTAGTGGTACCATATTTTTGAAAGTGATTCTTGCCTGTGCATTTCCTGGCCATTAATGAGACTTAAAAATTAACAGCCTTTAAAAAAAAAAAAAAAAAAAAAAAATTAACAGCCTTTCACTTACTTGGTAATAAGTTCATTAAATATGTGTAACTCCTATTTAAAACGTTCCTGCTGCTATCATCTGCATAAAGACTAGCAGATTTGAGAAATTCTTTAGTGTCGAATGTTGCTTGACTCATTCTCCCAAATTAATGTAAAGTTATTTTTTTAGTCTTCCTTTGTGTGTAGATTATTTAAATTCTAAAAACACTTCATAGGTTTTTTTTTTTGTTTTTTTTTTTATAGGTTTTTAAAACAAGCAAACAAGACATAAAAGCACTGAAAATGATGCATTTATATGTTTCTATCTAAAAAATCTTATATCAGAGTAATTTGCTGTTAGATTACAAGAGCTAAATATAATTTTGTATGTAAAACACTTAATATTGGCTTTTTATGCCTTGTGCATGTTTCCTTTTGTAAATTTTGTATACTTTATAAATCATTTAAGGGTGTTAGTATTTTATTATTTTGTGTATTTGGGTTAACAGTATTCATTTCCTTCATAATTTGATTGGGCACTAAGCCATTTAACACCATTTCTCTGCAATTCAAGTATTGTATTATATTTGAGTTACTCATTATACCAGGATTGAAGCTGCATGCTGTGCTGTATGTAGGCTTTTGTTTCAAAAACAATAAGCATGTACTTTTGTCAAGAGGCTTGTTTCCTAGGCTTACTGAAAAAGCAGTAAGACAAAAACTAAAGGCTGATATCACTTTAATAAAGCACACTTTTGTTTCTCTTTGATATAAGTCCATATAACTTAAAATGAAACATCAAAAGTATATTGGTGAAAATATAATGGTTAACTCTTTTTTTCTTTCTCTTTTTAAAATTTTATTGAAGTTTATCATTCATATATGAACATACATAAATAGTAAGTGTATAGTAAAAGATGTGAACTTACAAAACAAACATGCATAACATTATAGAGGGGTCCCATACATCACCCCACCACCACCACCACCTTGCATTGTTGTGAAACATTTGTTACAAATTATGAAAGAATATTGTCAAAATATTACTACTAATTATAGTCCATATCTTACATTTGGTGTATTTTTCCCCCAGCCTACCCTATTATTTTTTTTTTCAATGTGTTTTTATTACAGAAGTTGTGAACTTACAAAACAATCATGCACATGTGTAGAATTCCCATACAACACCCCGTCACCAACATACCACACCGTAGTGGAACATTTGTTACAGATTATGAGATAATATTATCAGACTCTTATCACTAACCATGGTCCATAGCGTATATTTGGCACATTTTTTCCATGCCCCCCCCATTATCAATACAGTACACCTTTAGCATTGATGCAAGAATATTACAGTATTGCTGTTAACCACAGTCCATAGGTCACACCAATTGTATTTTTCCCATTCTTCTCCACATTCCCACCACCCTGCAATAGTGACGTACATCCACTTTACCACACAGGACACTGCATCTGTACCGTTAACCACAATTCTCATCCACCCCTGGATTCACTGTATTATTCAGTCCCTAGATTATTCTCTAGCTTTCTTTCCCTAGACTACCCTTTTCAGCCACAATCTCATTTATAAACGAGCTGCAACTCACTTTTTTTATTTTGAGGTACCTTGGCTGGGGATTGAACCCAGGACCTTATAAGTGGAGCCAGCGCTCAACTACTGAGCCACATTAGCTCCCATGAGTTGGCTTTTTTGTTTGTTTGCTTGTTGTTTGTCTTTTGTTTTTGGGAGGTACCAGGGACTGAACCCAGGACCTCCCATGTGGGAAGCAGGCACTCAACTGCTTGAACCACATCTGCTCCCCAGTTAACTTTTTTTTTTTTCCATAAAGATTTGTTTATTTACTTTTATTTATTCCCCCCACCCCCACTTGCTGTCTGTGTCCATTCGCTGGGTGATCCTCTGTGTCTGTTTCCTGCCATTTCTTCTCATCCTTTTCCTCCAGTCTTCACTAGGATTCCATCCTGGGGACCTCCAATGTGGGAGAGAGGTGTTCTGCCACCTGTGCCACTTCAATTCCTGTTTTTTGGCGCATCTCGTCTTGGCTCTTTCCTTTGTCTCTCCCTTGCTGCATCGTCATCTTGCCACGAGGTTTGGCGGGGCCCACGCGCGGGGACCGGTGGCTCGCCTGCACACCTTCTATTTTTATTTTACCAGGAAGTCCCGGGAGCGAACCCAGGTCCCTCCATATGGCAGACAGACGCCCAACCACTTAAGCCACATCCGTCCCCCTTAACTTTTAATATTGTTTTATCTAAGGGAAAATAGTACAAGTGATAAAACAGCAACACAGTAGAGCCTTTAAGTAATGAGGTCTCAATTATGTAATTTCAACCAGCACTTATTAGTCATATATTGAATTGTTATTAAAGGTATTCAAATATTTAACAGAAGCTAGAGTCTTGCTTCAATTTTACTCATAGCTCTCCAGTAAAAAAACAATAAAATATCAGCTAATTTAAGATAGCCAAAACAAGCAATGCTTGTTAATAAAATTGTATAATTCAACTGTTGAGTGAAATTCTCAACTGTAAAGTCCACATCCTCAAAATTTGAATCCTAACTAGATGCATCTGTATATGTCATTCATAAAGATAACCTATAAATAACATTTTTTTAACTTTATTTTGTACATTTAATAATTGAAAATATAAACAATTAAAAACTAAAAAGTAAACATAGATGAATAAATATATACATTTCTCAATTAAATAATGGATACATATAAAAAAATTTTTTTGAATCAAACAATATATTACACAATATATTTGAGTGAAATTCTCAACTGTAAAGTCCACATCCTCAAAATCTGAATCCTAACTAGATGCATCTGTATGTCATTCATAAAGATAATCTATAAATAACATTTTCCCAACTTTTTATCATGAAAATTGTCAATCATACAGAAAAGTTGAAGGTACAACCGACATCTTTGTATTTTCTGCTTAGATTCAATACTTGTTAATGTTTTATTACATTTGCTTTATATTTGTATGTGTTGATCTTTTTTAACGGAATCATTTGAAAATAATGAACATTTTGCCCCTCCATATTTCAGCATGCATCTTCTAAGAATTTTTTTTTCTTCAATTGAAAAAAAAGATCAGGACTAATTTGACTTCACTTATTGGCATGTGGGGGGGGGGATTCAGAGTTAGGCATAGGCCCAACATAAGCTTATGATTTAAGAATATTTTGTATAGAATCATACTTTTTACATAGAACTTTTCATGTATTGTCTTATTTGTTCCTTACAGGAACTCTGAGCTCGACAGAGCAGGCATCTCCATTTTGCTATTGAAGAAACAAATTTAGAGAGGTTAAGTGATTTATTTGCTAAGTCACTAAGTTAATAAGTAGTATGGCTAAGACTTGCTCTTCTAACTGTACTACTCTTTTCATTATATGTAGTGTTTGAGACACTGTTCTCTTATAACTTTGTAATAGTAAAAGTGAGTGCCTTTTAGGTTGGAATCATAGTTTTATGGTCAGAATGGATCTTAGACATCATTTAGTGTTTCTCACAGGGGATGCTTTGGGTATTTGGAGTGGAAGAGTTCTTTGTTGTGTGTGACTTGACCTTGCATTGCATGAAATTTAGCACATCCCCCCTCCAAGTATCTTTCCAGCTATTGTGACAACAAAACTGTTCCACATATTTCCAAATGCCGTGAAGGGAAGCAGGATTACCCTAGATTGGTAACTACTTATTAGTATAACTACCTGTTTTAAAGAAAAGTGAAAGGAAAATTAACATGTATTCAGCAACTACCCTAGATAGCAAGCCCTGGTGCCTTATATACCTTAGTCCTTATATCAGCTCTTTGCTGTATGTATACTCTTCATTTTATAAATGAAGAAATTGAGTGTCATTGCTTATATAACTTGCCAAGGTCACCTAGAAGGTAAGTACTGAAGCTAGGATTCAAACACCAATCTGTGTGATGCCAACATCCATGAGTTTTTTTCTCCCACTATATCATACTACCTTTTATGGACCTGACCCAGTATAATAATTCTTTTATTTCTATAATTTCTATTTTTCTATTTTTAGTAACTTTTTAAAGGCTAGCCAATCAAAAAAAGATGTTGGAAAATATTAAAGGTCTTTGCCAACCATAGATTTTAGATATAATGATTTCCCAAGTTGAATGCTACATTTACAATTTAATTCAATTATGTAATTTTCAAAAATGTAACTAAACCTACTTGGAAACTTTGAAAATGTTTAAAGTTAAAATTCAAACTTTAACCAAAACCATTCTACTCATCTCTGGTGCTTCATAATGTTTTTATAGTAATTCCTTTGGTTAAAAATGCTGTTTTTGTCTGCTTTATGATTTATGCACCTTAATCCAATACTATACGAGGGCTTGAATTTCCAAGGCAATAAGAACTTAACAAAAGGACTCTAACCTCAAATTGATTATGTAACTAAAACAATGAATACATTTGAGAGTTTTGCTTTGAAAGTACTATTTTCTTTCTCTTTAAAGTGACCATGAATCAGACTGAACATAATCTAACAGTGTCCCAGATTCCATATCCACAAATGTGGCACGTGTTTTATGCAGACAAATATACATGCAAAGATGACTATGAGAATTCTCAGGTGGAAGATATATCATTTGAAATGATGTTACTAAATCCAGATGCCGAAGGGAATCCATTTGATCATTTTAGTGCCGGAGAATCTGGTAAGAATATATACTTAAATACACGTTCTAAATATGGAAAAAGATTTATGTGTAAATAACTTCATGTTTTTTTAGATTATTAAAAATTAAAACAACCTGCATGTCTGACAACAGGGAAATGGTTAAATGAATCTTCTTATAACAAATTAATAGTTATAGTATTAGGTGTAAAAAAAAAAAAAAAAATTTTTTTTTTTTTTTTTTTTAATCGCATATTCAAATATGTTTAAAGATGCAGGGAAGCGGCTGTGGCTCAATCAGTAGGGCTCCCGTTTACCATATGGGAGGCCCCGGGTTCGGTTCCCGGGGCCTCCTGGTGAGGGCAGGCCCGCCCGCGCGGCGTGGTTGGCTGACCCGGCGAGCACAAGCAGCAAGGGGGGGATAAATGAATAAATAAATAAAATCTTTAAAAAAAAAAAAAAAAAGATGCAAAGGAAAAACAGAAAGAAGTACAACAAAATATTAACAGAGATTGTTGCCATATTCTGGGCGGTAGAATTGGGGATTATTTTTAGTTTCCTCTATACATTTTAAATCCTTTTCTTGTTTTCATGGTAACCTAGTATTCTGTTTACAAAGAGAAAAATGTTAAGCTGAACAATCTAAATTGGAAACTCATTGAGATTAGAAACTCAACTACTTTGTATGGCTTTCCTTTCGCTAGGTTGTTAGAATTTAGAGATTGCGTTCATTGGAGCTTGTGACAGTTTTAAGGATTGAAGTCTATAATGCTTTCAGGAGTTAGATTTACCCCCATAAAAGATTTCATCAGCATTTTAGGTTGACTATGTACTGTTCTACCAAAATGATTCACTTCTCGTGATTCATGATAAATATGCTATTAAGTATCATAATAGATTTGTAACTTAACATGTCAGAATGAAAACTAAGATCTGTGGATCTTGAGTTCATTACCCATTTGGAAGGGTCAGTCTGTGCAAAGAAGATTCAATTCCATTGCATCTCATTGGCCATAAAGGGGGGTGAGTAGAGTTGGGGTAGAAGTGAGTACATATTAGACTAAACAATATTGTTTAGGTCAAAGTGTAAATTGACATGTCTAGAAAAGCAACTCAAAGAGTATGTGTTATGGACAATAGGTCACAAATAATATATGAAGGGGTAAACATTTTTTATATATCTTTTGGTCTGAAAAAAATATATTCAGAGTGATAGAGTAGGCTATTAAACATGAAAAATAGTTGCTTTTAAAAGCTCTTCCGGGGAAAGAAATGACAGAAGTGTAAACTTCTCAAGTTGCTTTTGATGCAAATGAACTTAAAGTCTAAATTTCACTTAGTGATACTTTGGACCAGTGTAGATCATTATTGGAAGTTATCTGAGTCCTACCATTTCTTTTATCTTTACAAAAGATGTCAACATATTTATTTTCTGTATTTTGGAAAGGCATTGATGAAATCCAGGTCTACTAATAGCATTGGGTTGGCTGGTTGGACTGAATTGGTTTTAAGGTCCCTTTTAACCATACAACTTCATTATTTCATAAAACACTAATTTTTGGAACTGGTAAGAACTCCACAGGGAGTAATGCTCTCCTGCCATTGCTGGAACATGCACTGATTATGCATTGACAATATTTAAATAAGGGGCAAAAACCTCACTATAATATGTATTTTCATTAAGCATGAAATTCTGTGTAAGGCTAACCTGCAGTGATTGATTGTTAAAAAGTGCCAGAAGTACCCTAAAGTACCCAACCTTGTTATGTCCTAAAAAACAAATAATTTTATTGATTAAAATGCCCTAAAAAGCCTTTGTGATTAATTCTACATTGAAATCTAAATTGGTGAATCTCAACCCATCACTGTGTATGCATCTGGAGAGCATTAAAAAAACTATATTTTAAATCAGCACACACCACTAAGAACTGAGTGGGAGAGAGTGTGGTCTACAGTGTGAACTGTGGTCTATGGTTGGTGGCAAGGCTCTAGGATGTGTAAGTTCATTGAGGGTGGTGGGCCACACTGTGGGTGATGTTTGTGTGGGATGTGGGGGGAGGTGTGGGAGGTGGGCAACTTGGGAATCCCAGTGGGTTCCGTGTAATATTTTGGGTAATCTAAGCATCTCTTAAAATATATGTGTGTATATATATATATATATAACATTTTTGTAAGCAAATACACATATATGCATATATATTTATATATCATTTTGCAAATGTTTGTATGTATTGTGAGAATTTTGATTCTTACCCATAATAAAAAAAAAAACAAAAAAACTATATATACCACCTCCCAGAGACTCAGATGTGATTTGGAATGGAAACTACAGACAATGATAGAGCTTCCCTAAGTTGATTCTAATTTGCAGAACTACTGATCTAAAAATCCATATTCCACATTGTTTTGGTAATGTGTTGGCTTTAAAAGAGAGCTTTAAGAGGTATAGTAATAGAGCTTTTCCTTGGGAATGTAATTTATTGCCAGGGAATAATCTCTAATTAGTTCATTTTAGAAACTTTTGCTAGTTTGTCTAATTATCTATCCTGAGTTAGGGAAAATTGATTGCTTTTCTTTTTACTGAAATCGACTTACCATATATCTGAGAGGTTTGCATTATAATAACCTGGTATAAATAGCTGCAATTAATGTTGTATTTTTAAATTTTTATCATTTACTTTCTTTCAAATCAATTATGTATTTTATATCAATCAGACTTTGGTTAATCCTATATTTTACAGACTTGTTCTGAGATGTAAAAAAATAAAATAAAAAACCTAAGGCACGTTTGAAGCCATTTGACAATGTACTAAATAGGAATGTAATGCTATAAGGTATAATAAAATAAAACTGCTCCTTAAAAAATTAGAATCCTTATTAACTGTATTTGTGCTCTTATTAGAGGCCAACAGAAGAAGTACCCAGAATTCTGAGAGTAAAAGCATTATTATCTAAAGGCATATAGACTGATTTTCATTGGAAAGTCTCACTGTTTTTAAGATTCCAGATGTGTTCATTTTTCTCTTATCCCTTTTCATGTCCCTAATGGTAATGGGTTGCATCTTCCATTTAGCTCTGGTAAAATGTTGCTGTTTTGGTTGAAATATTTTTGACTTAAAGTAACAGAAAAGTCCAGTGCAAGTAGTTTGAACAATAAGGAAATTAAATGTCTTACATAAAAAGAATCCCCATGGCTTCTCAGGGTGGTTTATTCAGCATTTCTCTACCCTGTTCTCCTTTGACTGTCAGCTCTGTCTAGCTTCCCTCCTATTCAAACTTAGCTCTAATAGTTCTGGGTATCATGTCTACTTTTATTTTCTTTTTTTTTAAAAACTTTTTATTTCTAAAGAATTTCAAACTTATAGGCTAGTTTCAAAAACAATACAAACCCCATACTCCAACATAACACCAGTCCCCCCCCATAACCAGATCCACCAGTTTTAACATTTTGCCACATTTGCCATATTGTTTACCATCTATCTGTTTCCTGAACATTTGAGAACAAGTTTTACACATCACACTCCTTGAACATATAGTATGCCCATGTACATTTCCTATGAACAAGGCCGTTCACTTACATAATTATCTTAAGTGCAGTCATCAAGTTCAAGAAATTTAAATTTTTTTTGTTGTTGTTGTTAGAAAGACCTTTATTGAAAAATTGTAAAATAAAATAGAAAATAGATCGAAAGAAACTGTAAATTTTCAAAGAGAGCTGTAGGGCCAGGTTCCATTTAACATAGTCAGGAGTCTGCTTTAAAGAGAGCGACAGAGTGAGAGCGAGAGAGAGACACAGAGAGAGAGAGAGAGAGAGCAGAAATTTAAAATTTATATGACTCTTACATTCAATATCCCAGTTTTTTCTTTTGTCCCAATAATGTCCTTTTGAGCCTTTTCTCCTCTGTTCTTAAATCCCATCCATTATCATGTATTGCATTTGTCATTATTTGTTTAGTTTCTTTTTCTTTTGTTTTAATTGTGGAAACATATATTCAACATAAATCTTTCCAACTCATCCTCTCCCAAACATCATTCAGTGGGATTAATCACATTCACAATGTTGCGGTACCCTTACCACCATCCATTAATATCACTTTCCTTTACCCCACACAGAAACCCTATACTCATTTTGCATTAATTCCTCTTTGCCCCTGCTCCCTACCCCTTGTAAACCTGTACTCTTTCTGTCTCTGTGAGTTTGCATATTTTCTGATGTTTTCTTTATGTTTACCATGGGGCTTAACTTTATTTTTTTTATTTTTTATTTTTTTTACTGGGAGGTCCCGGGGATCGAACCCGGGTCCCTCCATATGGGAGATTGGACGCCCAACCAGTTGAGCCACATCCGACCCCTGGGGCTTAACTTTATAACATCCTAAATCTGTAACAATCTGTCTGCTTTGATACCACTTAACAACTTTGATAATATACATAAATTATGTTCCTGCACCCCTCATACCCCCACCTTTATGTACTTCTTGTCACAAGTTACATATTTATACATTGAATCCCAAACCACTGATTTATCAGTATATTTTATGCATTTGCCTTTTAAATCCTATAGGAAGTAAGAAGTAGAATTAAAAATAAAAAATACTGAACTGGCATTTATATTTACCCATGTCTTTATCTTTACTAGAGATCTTTATTTTTTCATGTGGCCTCAGTCAATTGTCTGTCTTCGTTTCCTTTTAACCTGCAGAACTCCCTTTAGCATTTTTTTGTAGGGCCATTAGTGGTGGCAGAGTCCCTCAGCTTTTATTTATCTGGGAATGTCTTAATCCTTCTCTCCATTTTGAAAATTTTGCCAGATACAGAATTCACGGTTGGCAATTTTTTGCTTTCAGCACTTTAAATATGCCTTCCCACTGCATTCTAGCCTCCTTAGTTTCCGATGAGAAATTGGCACTTAATTTTATTGTCATCCTTGTATTGACACATAAGTTCTCTCTTGAGGCTTTCAGAATTCTCTCATTGACATTCAAAAGTTTGATTATAACATGGCACAGTGTGGATCTACTTGGGTTTGGAGTTTGTTGAGCATCTTGGATGTATATATTCCTGTCTTTTGTTAAATTTGTTAAAGCCATGGTTTCCTTGAATATTCTCTCTACCCTTTTCTTTCCTCTCCTCTAGGGACTTCCACAATGCATATATTGGTATGCTTGATGGTATCTCACAGGTTCTTCACATTCTTTTCACTT
Organism: Tolypeutes matacus; assembly: GCA_026826555.1. Classification (NCBI taxonomy): domain Eukaryota; kingdom Metazoa; phylum Chordata; class Mammalia; order Cingulata; family Chlamyphoridae; genus Tolypeutes; species Tolypeutes matacus. The sequence continues at coordinate 10,657,939 of JAKSZT010054334.1, read as the reverse complement.
TTCTTCATTTCTTCTCTCTGCTCCTCAGATTAGATAGTTTTAATTAATTATCTTATTTTCAAGTTCTTTGATTCTTTCTTCTGCCAGTTCCAATCTGCTGTTGAACCCCTCTAGGGAATTTAAAATTTCAGTTACTATGGTCTTCATTTCTGTTGGGTTCCTTCTCATAATTTCCAGCTCTCCATTGGTTTTCTCTTTGTGTTCATCTATCTTTTTCCTGATTTCCTTTTGTTCTTTGTCCATTTTTTTTCCTTTAGCTCTTTGAGCATATTTAAAACCATTTTATAAGTCTTTGTCTGATAGATCCAGGTCTGGTCCTCCTTGTTGATGGTGTCTCATGCTTTAATCTTCTTTGTACCATCATTTCCTGTTTTTTTTGGTATGTTTTGTAACCTTTTGTTGAAACCTGAACATTTTGATATTTTGGGGGGTATTATATTAGGGTGTTACCACTGGAATTTAGACTCTGAGGCATCTGTTTCTTAAGTTTTTAACTAGCTAGTGTTGGGACCAAGTTTTCCTTGAATGCTAGGGACTAACAAAATAAAAAGGAAAAAAAGAAAACACCTTTACCAGTCTTTGCAGATTGACTTGTGCAAATACTCTTCTTCAGGGCTTATTCATACAATGGATTGCTTGAGAATAGCTCCTGGCCAAAGGGTAGGGGCCTCCCTAATCCTTTCTGGGAATGCTTCTAGTCTTGGGACTTTAGAATTCCCCGTGTGTACACAGATACTACTGTCTCCTCTTCCCTAGAAATCTCTCTCCTTAAGGTCCCAGGTACTGCACCTCCTAGGGCTGGCAATCCCTTGCCCCAGGCATCATGACTTGACTGCTCTCCCACAGCCTTCTGTAGGAGAGCTCCATAAGCAGCCTTCTACAGGCAGGGCAGTTCAGAAACAAGTACAGAAGGCCACCATCGGGCATGTTGGGCCAGAAATACATGCTCCCAGTATGTGCACAAGGGTTATTCTGCTCCCTCCGGTATCCAGACCAGGTATCTGTACAGGTTAGGGATTGTGAGAGGGTCCTGCCAGGGGGGCACTGCTTTTAAGTGAAATCTTTCTTGAATTGTTGCTCTCCCGGTTGCAATCCTTTAACTGTTTCCAGCAGCTTTAAAAAAGATGTTTCTGCCAGTTCTTGTTGGTTGTTCAAAGCTTATATAGGGGGACAGAACTCTGAAGCATCTCACTCCGCCATCTTGATTGGGGTGGACTCAACTCTAGTTTTGACAGCAGCCAATGGAAGAGAAGAGACAGTGTTTCCCTTTTAAGAGTGAGGAAGCCTTTCCCAGAAGCTCCCCCATTATATTTCATTGGCGAGGACTGAGTCACATGCCCTTGCTATATAGCATCATAAGAGAATTGTAAGGTAAAATGTCATAAAGAAGCCTTTAATTGGTAGACCAATCTGACAGTATAAAAGGTTAGATAGTTACCTTTTTCTAGCAAGGGATTGGAATTCTTCTGATAGGTTTACACTAATCAAAATATGTCTACTAACATTTGAGGACACTGGGGGTTCTGAGGCAGCAAGGATAGGTATCCAAGAATATTTGTTACAGGCGCTGTCTCATGACCCAAAAACTTTCTTCACTTTTACGTCCTTCTCCATTCTCATGTCTCCAATCTCTCATCATTTAGCTGGGACCAGATTTATTAAGCTGTCCTCTAAATTTTCTACCTACTTAATTTTGCAAATGTTTCCTATGACACTTGGCTTAAAATCTATACATTTCCTTTTAACATAAGTGTTTACCACCTGTTGCATTCCCATTTTCTTCTTTAGTGTATAGGTAAGATTTAACACTTAGTATCAGTATCCATCTGTCTTAGAATTAGATTTTAATTTCTAAGTGAACAAATATAGCTTGCTTTCTTATGAAGGATGGTGGCAGAACAAAAATAAAATTGGTAGCAGGAGGACTTTTTTTCTAGAGGAGTTTTATTTAAAAGAACACTGCAAAACTAGCATTTTATTTTTAAAGTATCTTATGCACAGGGTCAAGGTAAGAATAATTTATACAAAATTCAGTGAGCAAAGTGCAGCACAAATGTCCTCTGCAATTCATTTTATATATTGATAGCTCAATGAATTAGTTTTTTGTAGTTCATTACAAGTGTTAGCCTTTTCTAAAACACTTTTTGCTGGTGATATATGTTGAATTTTCAAAAGTCCTTTCTATATTATTCTAATTACTCAGTAAGTAATCTGAGGATTTTCATTTCATGATGGATTTTTATCCTAATGTATCTTACAATGGATTTTCTATAAAGGATTATAAATAAATACAACTTTATTGGAAATGCTGTATTCGTTAATACTAAGAAGAAAGATAAAAACCAAGATTCAAACATGAATCTTGAAGAATTTTTCTGACCCACAGTTATAAGTTTGGCATATCTAATTTGTCTTGTTTCATTATTATAATAATCCTGGACTTGTGGGCCCCTTTTTTATTTATTTTTAGGAGGTACCAGGTATTGAACCCAGGACCAGTGAACTACACCTGCTCCCAGTGGGCCCGTTGTTTCTAAGCAGGAATACTTTTCTCTATGAAGAGTTTAGGAAAAAAGTATGCCCCTTCTGCTATTTAATCTTCCTGAAGTCTTAACATGCTTTTCACCTGGAGGAGAGAAGTGGATTGTTGAAACATATATATGTGGAGCAGGAGAGACACCCAGTGGCTGAAATACTTCTTGTCTCTTTTTTTCTTTTTTTTCCTAACAATGCCAAAAATGTGATTGAGGTTGAATTGTTTATTGACTCTTTTTTTTCCTACTATTCATTTGTATCTTCTGAATTGCTTTTCCAAAATTATTTTCCATATAGTGGAAGTATTCCCTTCATTGCGAGTGATTGGAGTTGACCCCAGCTGGGAAACTAGAGCAGGTTCATCGTTCACAATTGGAATAGAAGTGATTGCAATGTACACCGTTCATCCACAAAGTCAATAGAGACAGCTACTGTCACCACACTCCAGTTTTACTTAGAATGTAGATACCTTTATAAATTCAGTCAGATGCTATAGTTTCAGTCAACTATAAAGTGGAGTCACATGGTCTTCATAGGATTTCCTCTCTGGCAAAAACTGTGGGCAGTTTACCTCAGAAAGGACCTCTGGATATGACAGCTATTTTAAAGCTTGGTCAAAATGGAAATTTAAGATAATGGGACATTGCAGATCTATGGTTCTCACCTCTTTGCTGCATCAGAATCACCTGAAAGGCTTGTTAAAACTCAGATTGCAGGGCCCCACCCCTAGAGTATCTGTTCTAATAGGTCTGGGTGGGGCCTAAGAATTTCTCACTGGCCACACTTTGAGAACCATTATCAGGGGCTATCAAACTTGTTGACTAAATCTGTTTCTAACCTTCTTACAAAAGAAATCCATTTTGGGGGTAAAAAGTATATAACTGAATGTCAAAATTGTTATTTACTTTTTCTTTTTTTTTAAACAACATGATTTTATGGTTAGTTACAGCTTTACAGATTGAAATTAACTAGTTTGGTTTAATATGCTCTCTTATAGTTAAAATTTTGTCCTAAATTAGAGAATTATTTTAATTTTAATAATTTCCCATTTTTTCTTTTACAAACATGAATGTTATAACTTCAATTAAAAAAAACAATTTCTGGAAATATACTGACAGGAAAATTTGAAAACAACCCAACACTATAACGTTTTGTTTTACTGAAGCAAACTCCCTTTCTTCTCTTCACAGGGTTACATGAGTTCTTTTTCCTCCTAGTCCTAGTGTACTTTGTGATTGCTTGCATTTATGCTCAAACATTGTGGCAGGCTATTAAGAAAGGAGGACCCATGCACATGATTTTAAAGGTTCTGACAACTGCATTGCTGTTACAAGCTGGTTCAGCTTTAGCTAATTACATTCATTTCTCCAGGTAACTCAAAACCACTAAAACTGTGTTCATCATTACATATAATTAATCCTAATTAGTCCACCCAAATTATGCTTGTTTTGATTATGAACAATTTTTTTTCACATTTGTAATTTACACTAATACTTTCTTATGCAATTCCTCAGTTACTCCAAAGATGGAATAGGGGTACCTTTTATGGGAAGTTTGGCAGAATGTGAGTATCTTTCTGAACATTTTTTTAAACATAAACTTGCTGTCTGCTGTTTGTTTGTTGTAGTAAAGTTTTTCTATCCAAGGCTACAGTTGGTTAGAATTCAACCGAATGAATAGAGGGTTATAAATTTAGTTCCCCGGATGTCCTGTTTTCTTAATAATAGGTAATGTATGTAGGTCTTCGTTGTTTTTAAAGCATACTTATATACAGTCCCTCATTTAATCCTGATTAAAAACTCAGTGAAGTAGGAATGTTTATCCTTATATTGCAGATAAAAAAATCTGGGTTCAGCAACATGAGGCAAATTTCCAAATGTCAGTTAGCTGTTGAGTGGTAGAACCTGCATCAAACCCACACTTTCTGACCCCAAAGTTAAAGTTTTTTTTCCTTATGTTGTCCCTTTGTCTATTACATTGACACTTTTTCTCAATTTCTGACCCAAAGTTGTGGAATTCACACCTGTAATTAAGCTGACCTCACAGCTTTGTTTTTTAATTTACGGGAAGAACTCATATGAAGTAATGTTTTGATTAAACAGGTTAGGGAAAAAAATATGTAACAGTTCCTAGAATGTTGACTTAAAGGAGAACTTCAAAGGCACATCAGGCATATACCATTCTTAATCCTGGAAAATTTAAGATTTGCTCTAAAACAAATTTCTGAATATGAAACCATTCTAGGGTTTGCTTTTCTTTACCTTTCCTTATTTCTCTTCTAGTGCCATCACTTTCATAAGGTATTTTAAGGTAATCTATGTCTAATCATCTCAGGACTAACTCATTCTGACCTTGCTGCCTTTTTTAAGATTCTAAAACTTCAAGAACCTTTTGTTTTCCCTGTGAAGAGGACATGCACCTCTTTTACCTCTTATGCGTGAACAAAAGGAACTTATCCTTTTTGAGCATTATCTAGAGCTCCGGTTTCTCCTTTTTTCTTTTAGATGACTTTTGAGTGTTTAATAGAATCATGGAATTTTAAAAGTGGACAGAACCTTAAAATAATTTAGCTTATGCATATTAGATGAGGCAATTGAGATCCACAGAGGCGAAGCACACGTTAAGCCAGTTAATGGCAACGCTATTATTAAAAACAAGGACTATTGAATTTTTGTGAATGTCTGCTATATACAAAATGGTGTTTAAGGCTGCCTAGCATCCTCACTAAAGGTTGAAAAGCAAAAGTTGGGGAAAAAAAAAAACGGCAATAAGATTGATGTTGCTTTTTTTAATAGTCCTGACAAAACACTTGATTAATAAGTGATTAAAATTTCAAGACAGAATGGGATTTTAGTGTGATCTGTGTATTTTACTTACAATTATTTTTCAACAACAAGTAAGCAGAGTTTTACCTATAGAATTATATCCATATACATGGTACGTAAGTGAGCCAGAAGAAGCAGATTTTTTCCCCAGGTGTTTGTTTTTTGCTTATTAGCAACTTATATAGCTATAATCCTTTGGATAACATCTTTATTTAAATCATTGAATTTATTTAAGTAATTTAAGTATTTGTAAAGTATGTATTGAAATTAATTGGCAGCACAGTCATTTAAAATCTGTGCTGTGTGCTTGATTGGAAATGCCATGACATTTTATATCATTCAAATGTAATGACAGTTAATTATCAGAATTCACTATTACAAATATATAAGCATAAATATAAAGTATCTCGTTTCAATTTGGACAGCAAACCAGGAAATATCTGTCAAAATATATCTGAAGAGATATCATTAACCGATATATGGCTTGCACCTTCTAAATATAATTATTACATTGTAGCTAGTTCTGTTTCTGCAAGAATATCCTCATATAAAAGAAGAAAAGTTGTAAACTTTGAAGTTGTGAATAGCAGTTTGAAGAAAGGTTTATTTTGTTAAGTAATGATCAAAAGTTTATTCCAAAATTCAAATCAAAATATGCTATGATGAGAAAGTGATAACCTTTTATTTTGATCAATAAATATTAGCTTATAAAACAAATAGGTAAGAAACTTGAAGTATTTATAGATTTTTGCTGTTCTCTTTTAGTGCTCAACTGGATTTGGGCAATTTTGTTACATCTTTTTTTTTTTTTTTTAAAGGAAATGTTTTATTTTTAAAGAAGCCTTAGATTACATAAATGTTTCATTGAAAATATAGGGGGATGCCCATATACCCATTGCTTATTAAAAGAAACAATTTTTAAGTATAATTTCTGAAA